>LPNX010421275.1:23161-107655 GCA_001517045.1 Pseudotsuga menziesii | reverse complement strand
TGGTCAAGTTAATATCTGCCACGTCACTATTGGGGACATCTTCAACATTTTCTTTGATCAAGCATAACTTCATCATCCGGAATCAATTTTAAGTGTCGTTTTTTTTAAACCGCATATTTTTTCGAGCTCTTTACATTCAGCCATTTTGTTTATGTTCTTTCAGCCATTAGTTTACAGTATGGCCACCCCTTGCGATATTATACTTACAAGTTCTAACTATTTCTCATGGAAATCTCATATGGAGGATGTTCTGCGAAGTAGGGGACTTTTCAGGATAACCTCAGGGAAAGAAACAAAACCCACTGATGATAATAAAAAAATTAAATGGGAAAATAGATGTGATGAAGCTCGTGGATTGATTGAGATGTCAATCTCTACTGATTTGCGATTCCATATATCTGGAATTGATGAACCTGATAAAGCTTGGAAAAAGTTGGAATATGTGTTTGGTAAACACAATGAAATTCGAGGTCATCAACTTGAGAATGAATTACTTTCCTTGAATCCAAATGATTTTTCATGCATTCAAGACTATTTATCTAAGTATAAAACTCTTAGACTCTTATGTGTAGAATGCAAGATTAAGAAAGAAGACAAACAATGTATTTATCATATTCTTTCCAAACTTGGACCTGCATATTCTTTTTTTGTATCTACATTCTACTCCATCAAAAGAATCATTGACTGCAGCTAGCTATCAAGAGCCTAGCCTTGAATCCTTTTGTGATTCCTTAATTAGAGAGTAAGATAAGCTCATTCATCTTGGAATAATTAACACTGCAGATACATCTGGGAAAGCCTTATTATCCCAACAGAAAGAAAAGTCCAAGCCTCCCAAGAAATAGAATTTTCGCAATAATAAGCGAAACAACAAGGGTCCCAAACCCTCTCAGTCAGCTCCTTTAAAAAATGACAAAGGATCCAAGCAAAAAGGAAAGAAAATTGAGCATCATTGCAATTTTTGTGGGAAAGATGATCATGATGAATCTAAGTGTTTTAAGAAGATGGCAGCCTTGGAAGCAGCAATGAAGAAGCACCACATCAGCCTAGATTCGTCTTCAGAATCTACCTCTCATGGACATGCACTTTGTGCTTCTGGTTACTCTTATACTACATCTTCTTCTTCTACTTCAATTGAATGGCTCATTGATTCTGGAGCATCTTATCATATGGCTAAGGATAAAGCCATCTTTTCTACTATGCATGAATGT
The DNA here is from genome assembly GCA_001517045.1 of Pseudotsuga menziesii. Lineage (NCBI taxonomy): Eukaryota > Viridiplantae > Streptophyta > Pinopsida > Pinales > Pinaceae > Pseudotsuga > Pseudotsuga menziesii. The sequence goes on along the minus strand of LPNX010421275.1, from coordinate 106,444 downwards.
AACACCAAACAAATATTTGTTGGTGATGATAGATCTTTAAGTGTTGTAGGATCTGGAACAGTTCCAGTAGAAAATGGTCATTTCAGTGATGTACTATGTGTTCCAAAAATTTACTGCAATTTTTTATCAATCTATCAAATTACTCATTCAAGTGAAGGTAAAACTGTGACGTTTACACCTCACCAAGTTGTAATCAAGGATTTAAAAATCCTCAAAATATCCTTGCTACTGGAATTGTTGATGATAATACCAGGTTGTACAAATTTAACAACTTTGGGTCATCACCTTTTCCTTCAGTTTTTGTTGCTCATAGTGATAACTTGAGCAAACTTTGGCATGAGCGATTTGGTCACTTAAATTATCGCTCATTGCAACAACTATGTAAAGACAATATGGTGACTGGTCTTCCGCTGGTATCTTGCAAGGATGGTGTTTGTTTCGCTTTTGTACTTGAAAAACATCATCAGGACAGTTTTGACAAACGTGCCTCTTGGCACACCTCAGTTCCCTTGGAGTTTGTGCATAGTGACTTGTGTGGCCCTCTTCCATCTACTTCCTTTTTTGGTTTCAAATATTTCTTAACTTTCATTGATGACTACTCCAGACGCACTTGGGTTTACTTCCTAAAACTTAAGAGTGAATTCTTTAACATGTTCTTGGCCTACAAGGCCCTTGTTGAAAAACAATATGGTCATCAAATTATTAAGTTAAGATCTGACAATGGAGGAGAATATGTTAACAACAAGTTCACTACTTTTTGCACTGAACAAGGAATCCAACAACAGCACATTGTTCCATATACACCACAACAAAATGGTGTAGCTGAACAGAAGAACCGCACTTTAAAAGAAATGGCTAATTGTATGATCCAATCTAAGGGACTAAGTCTTCAATATTGGGCTGAGGCCATAAATTGTGCAAATTACATTGTTAATCGCACATCCACTAAAGTTTTACAAGGTATAACACCGGAAGAAGCATGGAGTAAAATTAAACCAGATGTAAGTCACTTTCGTGTGTTTGGTTGTGAAGCATGGGCTCACATTCCGGATGAAAAACAGAAAGCACTGCGGCCTAAAAGTGAAAAGTGCATATTTGTTGGATATTCTGAAGATGTAAAAGGTTATAGACTTCTTCAGCCCTATTCACATGATATAATCATTAGAAGAGATGTTAAATTTGATGAAAATCTCTTGGCCTGTGAGCCTGACTTAGCGGGTATGCCATCTTTGGCCTATGAGCCTGATCCAGATTGAGATGCAGCTATGGATGAAGAATATCATTCCTTAATGGCGAACGATACTTGGGATCTTGTTCCTCTTCCAAAAGGAAGAAAACTTGTCAGATGTAAATGGGTCTACGAAACTAAGTATGCATCAGATGGAAGTGTTGAAAGACTTAAGGCAAGGTTAGTTGCCAAATGTTTTTCCCAAGTTGAAGGGATTGACTACAATGAAACCTTTGCCCCTGTAGCAAAAATGAACTCCATTCGCCTTGTTCTTTCCCTTACAGCCTTACATAACTGGGAAGTCCATCAAATGAATGTCAAGTCTACGTTCTTACATGGTGATTTACATGAGGAAATTTACATGGAACAACTTCCTGGATATGTTCAGAATAACTCTAGCCTTGTTTGTCTCCTTAAGAAATCCTTATATGGCCTTAAGCAAGCTCCTAGATATTGGTATGCCAAAATGGATAGCTTTCTCCTTGACACTGGTTTTTCTAGATGCCATTCTGACCCCAATGTCTATACCAAGAAAGTAGGAAACCATCTCATCATACTTGGTCTTTATGTTGATGATCTTATCCTTACTGGTAGTGACCCTAAACTTATGACCCATGTGAAATCCAGTCTTAAGCAAAATTTTGAAATGTCAGACTTAGGACATTTGCATTATTTTCTTTGTCTCCAAGTCTTGCAAACCAAAGAAGGAATCTTTCTTTCCCAGTCTAAGTATGCTTGTGACCTTCTTGGTCGCTTACACATGGAAGATTGTAAACCAACCCCTTCTCCCTTCCAGTCTGGAGTCAAACTTTCTGCCACTTGTACTTCCCCTGAAGTAGATGCCACCTTGTATCATCAACTTGTTGGTAGTCTTTTATACTTGACTCATTCTCGTCCTGACCTTTCCTTTGCCGTTGGTCGTGTTGCCCGTTATATGCAAAATCCTCATGAAAGTCACTGGAAAGCAGCAAAAAGAATACTTCGATATATTCGAGGTACAATTCAGTTTGGGATTCATTACAGTACAGGGGGGAAACCTTTGTCGGTTGGTTTCACTGATTCAAATTGGGTCGGCGATCCTGATGATAGAAAGTCTACTGCAGGTTCTGTTTTCAGTCTGGGATCTAGACCTGTCACTTGGGATTGTAAGAAACAACAAGCTCTTGCTCTTTCTTCAACAGAAGCAGAATATCGAGCCACAGTTAATGCCAGTCAGGAAGCTTTATGGCTTCGACATATCCTTTCAGAGTTTGGATTCGAGCACCAGCAACCTACCCCACTTTGGTGCGACAATCAAAGTGCCATCAATCTTGCCAAAGATCCAGTTCTACATCAACGCAGCAAACACATTGAGCTACACATGCACTTCATCAGAAATCTTGTTCATGATCGTGTTATTGAAGTGCTCTATTTCCCAACAGATGATCAAGTTGCAGACATCTTCACCAAGTCTCTTACAGAAGCGAAGTTTTCTAAACTTTGGTTTATGTTAGGAGTTCAGGAATGTGTCCTTAAGGGGGGATAGGCTCTAATGCCTCCTTCCTTATCCTAATAGTGTCACTTTTGTAAATCCTTCAATCCTATCCCAAGTTGTTCTTAAGGGGGTTTCTTAGGATATTTAGACACTTAGGAGTTAGTTAAGATCAACTTGTGTAATATATTCGTTAGATAAAAGTGTGTTTCTTTAGTATGCATTAGTATGCATTTATAAATATTCTAATCCGACGGTTATGATATGTTCTAGACATAGAGTAATTCGACGGTTCAACTTCTCTTAGATCATACCTACCATTGATCCATGGCTTAACACCCGATTGGTCTATGATCTCTATTTAAAGAGCATAGAGGGTCCTTGGCTAGTTGATTGATTATGAGAAACTCATGTAACTTTCTTTCTTTTGCATAATAAATTGCTCCAAGTAGCTATTTGGCTGGGGCCGTGGACGGTTTCCCTCTCGAGGGTTTTAACCACGTGACAAACATCGGTGTGTTGATCTGTGATCTATTTGTGTGAAGCGGTTGCTGAAGGTGTTCGGTCTTTTGGGAGTACCATGTGTACCCGAACAGGTTTGTGTCTTCGAAAAAACTCCAATTTTTGTAAATGATTTTTCCAACAAAAGAAGACAAAGCAATAATGGAAATGTATATTGGAACAAAGTATACTAGAGATAGACTAAGCAACTGAAGATGGCATGTTAGAAATGCAAAGTCTCAACACGAGAAAATTCTAGGTTTTCATGATTTTGTTTTAGGTGTTTTTGTACATTGTTGTCTATTTGTTTAAATCTTCAATGTTAAGGCATAGATGTCATTTTAGTCAGTAAAAAGGTAAGTGGTGCTTGTTTTATTGAGGAAGTATCTTGTAGAACCTGCATATATGTGGTGACCTTCCAAATTAGCACATGTTTCTTTTTAGCATAAGAGAAACAATGTCTTTGTCTAGCATAAAAGCATACTTATAATTAAAAAGAACTTCTCAAAAACAAATGGATGAAATATACTAAAAGCATGGAGTGAGCTAGCTATGGAGCAATCCTCCCTCCATCGGACGGAGGAGGAGCAAAGTCAACGTTAACTTTGCTCCTCCTCCGTCCGATGAGGGAGGATTGCTCCATAGCTAGCTTACTCCCTTAAAGCATTACTACGAAAAACAAGGAAAATATCTCAAAATATATTTATGGAACTAGCCATGCTGTTGAAAACAAATATTATGACCAATTATGGCACTTTAAGGATAAAGTTACAAGTAATGATACGTTAGAGTTTGGGTATTGTTGTCGTTTAGAACTATTTCCATTTTAATAGATATTATCATGACAAAGGTATCTAAATTTTAATGATATGCAAAGCAATGACGATGAACAAAATAAAACCTAAAGCATAGCATGAGGTTTACATTGTGACGCCTTACCATGTTTTGCATGCATGGTAGAAAGAGTTATCATGTGGGTGTTTGTTCCTTTTTTACATATAAGCAATATCACTACAAGAGAGCTTGAGGAGGTGAAATTGAGGCCCTTAAAATACGAAGCAATTAAAGATAGGACTTGTTGACACAAAGCAACCTTAAAAGCGAGGTTTTATCAAGACACACTCAATAGCAAGTTAAACATGCTATCAAAAGAGCAAGGTTTTATCTAAACAAGCTCAATAGCAAGTTAAGCATGCTATCAAAAAATAAATATACTAAAACCACTACTTGGAAAAGCAAAACAAATATCTCAAAATATCTATCCAAACTAATACTATAATAAGTAATGCTTTTCATTTTATCAAGTAATAATTATAAAAGTATTCAAAATCTAAATGTAAAACAACGATAATAAACAAAACAAAAAGTTATTAAAACAAATAATACCTTAATATTTGTGTAAGTCTCCATTATACAACGAATCCCCTTGTTTTTCCAATAAGTTTCCCTTCCCTTGCTTTGAATATGTTAAACTTTATCCGTTTAAATATGTTACTATACAATATGTTTAAAAAAAAATTACAAATTATAATGAAAGGTCTAGGGAAACATGTAAACTTTCCAAGATTATAAATCTTTTGTTTATACAAATTACTTGGTAAACTCACCTTAAGAAGAACAGGTTAAAATTAAGTAATGAACAAAGATCCATGGGAATCTTTAACCAACTTTTTCTAGTAATTATTTTGCTCGTATATATAGTGTTTCAATATTGAAGATGATTCCCTATATAAGGCTGCAGTGGAATCTTCTGAGGGATTGTTATCCTTTGAATAATTTTTCGATGATTCCCTTATTCATAAGGAATCTATTCATTTCTTTCTATAATGAGTTGTAGGTATGGTGTTGACTGCTATGTATAGTTTTTTTTTGTGTAGTGGTTTTTTTCCAGTTTTGTTTTGGATGTTACTCGGTGTTGGTATGTTGTCTAGGGGTTTTTTCTATTAGGAATGTTGATGGACTGTCTATCAATTTTGTCTTTGGATACTTGTATGTGGGGTGCAGTGATGGAATTTGATGGGTAAATGCTCATCATAGGTCAATTTACCCGTCAAATACAGCTAAGATTTTAGGGAAACCGTCAAAATCTGGCTTAGAATACATAAAACTTTACAGATTTTGATTGTTACCGGTAATTTTGACGGGTGTCCACCATTTGAAATTCCAACCCTAGTGGGGTGGTTTGAAATGCAATAGTAAATGATTTATTTTGTATCTAAACACTAATTTCTTTTATTCTCAACAATAGCATGAAATAATTTTTTTTCATTTAGTAAAAAAAGAATAATCTAACAATATCGTCTCAAAGTAAATATTGATTATAAATAAAAATATTTCTTTTCAATATGAAATTTTGGAAATTTTTATAAATGAAAAGTAAAAATAATGAAATATATAGGAACTAAATCATACGATTCTAATACTAATAGTACCTACAAGGAGTGTTGATTCTTGAAATTTGACGAGTAAATAGCCATCATTTGACATTAAACACTTGAAAATACTCTCATTTCATAAAATTAAACTATTATTGAAGTGTGAATTGTAATTTCACATGTCATTTTGAAGTGCATTTTTTATTTTTACACGTTATTAATAGACACACACATTTAATTACTAATAACTAATTAATAATAGTATATATATTACTATTATTAATTAGTAATTATATATATTACTATTACTAATTAGTTATTAGTAATCAAATGTGTATGTGTGTGTATTATATTATATATTATATTTCTATTTCTAATATGGAAATTTGATTTGTCATGGTCTCCTACTCTCTCCTTTTGTTAAATTTAACTTCGTCATGGTTTTTTGTGCCCATGGTAATGGCCCATTGTATTGGTTTTTTTTCCAGCGCAAAAAAACAAGTTTTTTTTTATTAAAAAGTCGTATCAAAAACTTACAAAAACCACAACTACAACAAACAAAATTTAGCAGATACCAACATATCAGTCCATAGAGACTATCATTGCAGTCCAAACCCAACGAAACAGAGATCTGAGTATCCAAGTATCTAATCCAACCCACCATCAAAAGACGATGTTCAAAAACAGGATTGCTAACATCCGAAAGAGGCCAAAAAACTATTATATCAAACAAAGGATCAGTCATCACCACCCTTTTGAAAACAACTACCAATCTGCTCTCTGTCAATTCTAAAAAACAATAATGCTTCCAGACCTATCGAGTTCCCTGTTGTGGAAGACATTGTAGCAAATGATGCCATCCAGAGGTCCAAGCTTCTTTGAGAGAGAGTATCGGCTACACCATTATAAACTCTAGAAATATGTTGGATAGAGAGAAAAGAGAAGTTTTCCATTAGTCTTTTCATGTCTTCCACCTAGTGCAGCAACACCAGGGACTCCATTTTTGCTTTCCCTAACACCCACTGCACAACCATTTGTAAATCCCCCAGTACTTGAAGAGTAGACAAGCCCTAGTTCTTTGCCAAAAAAGCAATCCCCACAATGCCACTAACTCTACTCAAGTGTTTGAACCATGTCCCTCTTTCAACCATCCTTTAAGTTCGATTCCTCTTCCTAGCTTTAAGAATAACCCAGCTCCACATGTGCCATTTGAAGCAGTACCATCGAAGAAACCTACAAGGCGATCAAAAATCAGATTGGGGTAAAGCTTTACCTTTGGAGGTCTAGTTGTCGAATTACTGTTCCATTCAGACACAAAGGAAATGGTTTTTAAAGAAATGATCTCATAATTTTGCCTCTCCAAACTAAAGTGGCCCTATTCTTGGCCTTCCAAATTTCCCATAGTGCAAAGAAGGGGAGATCTTTGACAAGTAAATTTCTCCGATGCCAGCAGCTCAAGTTCTCCTCTAGAGAGGATCCATCCCATTGTATTGTTTGTAAAGAAACCTATTTAAAACACTCTTTGTCATTATGTGTGTGCTTGGTTTAATCATTATGTTTATTATGTTTTTTTGTTTATTGTATTTTTCTAAACCTTTTATTTTTGTATTATATGACGCAATATATGATAATTCAATGTTTCATATAGTTATTATAAAGGTTATTTAAAATAAATCAAGTATTAAGTAAAATAAAGATTTAAATGTCAAATAAAATAAAAAAGCAATGCTAAAATTAAAACGTAGTATAAAAATTATCAACCTACAACCTACAAATTAAGACGTCAAATTTCATCAAACTTCTAAAATGTCATCAAAATCACACTCATGTAACAATGGTTTTGACTTGATTGAGTGAGATGGATATAAAGGTGGGTCTTCAAATGCAAAAGTAGCTCTCCCATCACTAGTCATTCTATTATTGCTAATTAAAAGCTTTTATTTAAAAATATATATATTTGCACCCCAGCAATTACGTCCGTCTGACCTAAATAATGGGAAGATGTTTGTGTTGTAGATTATTCATAGCTAATATATTGTTTATGGTTTGTAAATTTGAAATCCATCCCACTAATATTATTATGTGAGTTTGGTCATTAATGAAAGAGGACATATGTGGACGTCAAGAGGCAAAGTGGGTTTTACACCACTGGATGCTACTCGCAAATATCCCGTGAATGGGGGTGTCAGTGTTACCCATGTCACCGACAAATTGTCTCATGAATGGAGAGTTACAATTGTCGACTAGTTACAGCAACAATATATATATATAAATATTCCTAAAGACCAAACAACATATCAACATCCTTTATTATGGACAACCTTCGTAAGTGTTTTCATTGCCCTCTTTAATATTTGACCAATTTTTTTATTGATTTAATAATTCATAAATGCTAAATTTTATATTTTTAGTTTTTTAATATTTAATCAATAAAAATAATTAGTCCATTGTATGTCACTTGGGTGGTTGGAAGGAATGATTGTTACCCTTCCCAACCTTTGAGTCTTTATGTAACAATTAAGTGCATTATGTAATATGGCCATACCTTGATTCTTCAAATAGCAAGTGTTGGCATATTTCCATGTGAAAAAAAAATGATTGATTTTAATAATTGATCAATGCTAAAATTTATATTTTTAGTTTTATGGTAAAATTTATATATTTTAGTTCTATGCATATGTTAGTTCTATCCAAATTCTTCGATTTAGTAATTGGCAAAATAAACTATTTAAGATTCATCATAAGAAGGGTTATAAAATCAAACAAAAGAAGGGTTACAAAATAAATAAATAAAAGTAGATTCAAATCTTAAGAGAAGTTACAAAATATCCCAGATTGGGTGTTTATTTGCAAGGTACAAGTGGAGGTTATTAAGGACCATGTCGAGGGGACATTTATCAAGATAAAAGTTGACCCTTAGGTTGAGCATTAACCACCCTCATGCACTATGATTAGGCCAATACAAGTGAGGACCCTCCCCCCATATAGTGAAATGAGCTCAGATCGCGGGTTTGGGTTAGTCCCTGGTTGGTTTGTAGATAAAATCCAAGTTGGGATTCGCAACATTAAAATTAAATCTCGAAGAAATCATGGTGTCGATAGGCACATCAACTCAAGGCTAATGCGTCCAGAAACATCAAGCAATTGTTTCAGCTCTGTGGCAATGACTTCAAGTTATAAACAAGTCAGACCATGCTCCCTAGTTTTTATATTTCATCCTTCGCCATGGTTCCAGTCATCTCAAGTCATGGTTATTAGTATAGTAAGTTGAATAATTGTTTGTTTGGTCTTTAGTTTAAACTCCCTCGAAGATCCAAATCGTTGTTCTATGATACGTTTAGCTTCAACCTCGATATTGTTAAGGGGTTTGGATTTGACTCCGTTAAGGGATTCAGTTGCGGCCCTAGCACTGTTAAGGGATTCAACTTCATCCTATATAATATTAAGGGGTTCAAATTTTTGGCCTTGGGTGTGTTAAGGGATTTAGCTTTGGCCTCAATACTATTAAGGGACCTACTTTGTTGTCATCTTATCCCACCATCCGATCATCCTCCTACCATCCTTCCCCCCACCCACCCATCTAGTTTGGTTCCCATGTTCTAAACATTGGAATAACTCCTCAAGGAGAGACCCACCCAAAGGAAATAATCCAATGTTTGAACCGAAATTTCATAAGGAAATTGAAGATCTTAAGACCTCCTATTTCATACTTACTCCAAATCGTATTCAAAGGGAGCTCAACGACAATGAGGAGTGCCTGAAAGTTTAACAAGATTGTACCTAGGATGTAGACATCTAGGAAAACATGGCCCTTTTGTTCCTAGCCCAAGGAACACTAAAGCCCTATACACTAAGCATTTCAAGATTGTGGCACTCTACTAGAATATTAAATTGTTGTTAGGAAAGGTTCTATTGGATACTAAAGAGGAGTGAAATGAATTGGTGCTAATGATGGAAGAATTCATTAAAAAAAACAAGAATATTCTATCCCAAAATTAAAGATTGGAAATGAAGCAGGATGTTCTCTACAAGGCCACCATAGGGTTGGATTTTGCAACATCAATCCCTCCAAGTACCGGTGAGAAGTAAGTCCCAACCAATTATAATCATGATATTCATGTTGTAGACTAAAGTTATCTTTATTAAGTTTTATTACTTTGAATATAATAAATATATTCATTTTATGGTAAACTGATCTAAGTTTATAGTTTATGTTGTTATAGACTTCATTCTGGTGATAAAACTAGAAATACCAATATTTTGTTTAATATTCGGTCTAGGTTTCCTTCGTTCTAACCACAAAACCTGCTATTATAGCTCTATAACTTTTTATTATCTTTAGTAGGTACAAACTTGCTATTATAACTCTATAACTTTTTATGATCTTTAATAGTACCTACAAGCTTATTGAAGAAAAAAGTTACAAAATAAAAATAAATAAGTTAAAATTATCTTTTTAATTTAGATGTTGAAAATTCTCATAATTAAATATATCTATATTTAATTTTAAAATATATATAAATAAATTAAAAATATCTTTATTTTGGATTTTAAATATGATTATATTCAATTTTACAATATATATAAATAAACTAAAAGTATCTTTATTTTGGATATTGACAATTCTCATAATTAAGAATATCTATGTTTAAGTTTACAATATATATAAAGAAATATTCATAATAATGTAAGAATATCTATGTTCAAGTCCATAATATATACTAGTACACCTACATAGTTTGTGGTTGGATCACGTCGATAAGGATTAAATGGTTGACGGATGGAGATATATATATATTGTTTTAATCTCACATTCTTCTAGTTTTCTGCCATGAACTGTTGGTGACTAGTTATACATGCATCACTACCAGTTATCCATGCATCACTACCAGTTATCCATTCATCAGCTACAAGTGATTTTTATATTCTTTTTTTTTAATAATTGTTTATTTCAAATTTTGAACGATTGCCATAAAATCAATCTCGATAGTACACTTGTCTCATCCTAGTTCACATATGAAAAGCATAGTTCATAGTCCACCCCAAATCTCAAATAAAAACACCTATCAACATAAAAAATATTCATAATAATGAAAAAAATTATACTATATATTTAAGAATATTTATATTTTATTAACGTTTTTTTTAATTCTTTGTAATTATTCTTAAGTTGGAAGCATTTTATCATCATTATAGGTTATTTATCATTTGTTTTAATATTTAAGAGAGAGGTTGATAATGATTTTGTCTGTAAAAGATTTCGCTCCAAGAAGATTCAAACAATTGGACCGTTGAAGCCCTCGGCTCTGGTTTGATCAACTCTAGTTCGATTAGCTCAGGTTGATCGGATCCGGTGACCTGGAGTCCACGACCCCTCTTGGGAGCGTTGTTGTTTTTGTTTCTTTTTGCAAGTAGTTTTGATTTGAGAATTGCAGCAGATTTCCTGGTTGCTTCGACTGGTGGTGTGTTTCTCCCAGGGAAGTTTTGAATCTGGTAGCTGGTGCTTAGGAAGATTGAGCTCCTTTTTTTTATTTTTCTCGCTCCAAGAACCTTGTTCATCCCTCGACCTGGTTCTGTCGTTGTGGAGTCTGGACTCCTTCCATATCCACGCGTTCGTTTTGCCTGAAGACTGTTGTGAGATTGTCTATGGTTGTCCTTTGGAGGTTGATTTCAGCTTGTTCCCATTCTGGTGCGTAGTTTGCTGCAAAGGGTTCTTTGTCGTTCGATACAGATTGCTCCTAGAATTCACTCCACTGCTATGGCCCTGGTTTGTTTTCTTTTAGCTTCGTTGTATCAGTTTTCTTGTTCTCTTCGTTGCCGCAGTTTTGGAAGGCATTTGGTGTTCCGCTTGCTGATGCCCTGATCGCCACCGTCGTTTTGGAAGGCATTTGGTGTTATCCCTTCTGCTCGCTGATTCCCAAATCGTCGTCACCATTTGTCTTCGTGTATCGGTTTTCTTGTTCTCTTCGTTGCCACAGTTTTGGAAGGCATTGTGTTAGTCTTTCCGCTTGCCGATGCCCTGATCGTCGTCGTCGTTTCAGAAGGCTCTTGGTGTTAGTCCTTCCGCTCGTCGATTCCCAGATCGTCACAGTCGTTTGTCTTCGTGTATCGGTTTTGTTCTCTTTGCTGCCGACGCTTCGAAAGGCATTTGATGTTAGTCTCGTCGATTTCCTGAACGCTGACGCCGTTTCGGAAGGCATTTGGTGTTAGTCCTTCCGCTCGTCGATTCCCAGATCATCGTCGTTGTTTCAGAAGGCATTTGCAGATTGTGCCAAGGGATAGCGCAGATTCCCTGAGCTTAACGCCACTGTCGATCGGAAGGTATTTGGTGTTTGTGCCGAGGGAGTCTTTCCGCTCGCTGATTTCGGAAGGCTTTTGGTGTTTGTGCTGAGGGTTCTAAAGTGGAGTCCATTGGCTGGTGTCTGTGTGTCTGGGCTTTGTGCCTGGCTTTTGAAGGTCTCTTGCTTCCTCGATCTGCTGGGAATTTCCCTAGGGTAAGTTACCTCTTTCCCAGGTTCTTACAGGTTACATCGTGAGCTACTTCTGGGTTCCAGCATTCAGGGCGCAGCCTGTGTCTGGACCTGTGTGTTGTCCTAGCTTGCTAGAACCTTGTCAAGCTTTGTTGTGTCTTTGGAGGAGCTCTGCTCTGTCTTTGTTGGTGATCTGTTGTCCTGTGGGGAGCTCCCCCTACCTCTTCCTCCAGACCTAGAGGCTTTCAAGAATTCGATAGCTTCTAGCAGCAATAGGAAAGGTGGGCCTGCTCAGAAGTTTGTCAAGAAAGTGGACATACCTTCTGTTGAACTCCCAACTGAGAAAACTTGCCGTTCGGCTCTAAATTTAGCTGAAGGTGGGTTAATTGGGAAGTTTACTGGTCTTTGGCCTTCTCCTAAGGCCATTGATGGGTGGGTGCAGAGGAACTAGCGGCCAATAATCTCTGATGGCATCCGTAACCATTTTGTTGGGAGAGGTTACTACATTTTTGTATTTGACTCCGCAGAAGATCATGATCTTATATTCTGGAACGGTCCATACTTCATGGACCCTCAGGGACTTTACTTGAATAAATGGATAATAGATTTTGATCCCACGTAGGACGTTCCATCTACAGTTCCTGTTTGGGTCAAGTTACCCCATCTCCCTCTGCATTGTTGGAACTCAGCCTCCCTCGAAGCTATCGGGAACAAACTAGGTAAATACATTGACAAGGCTAAACCAAAAGATCAATTTTCTTGTGCGATGATATGCATGGAAGTTGACTTAGAGACTGGCCTTCCGAAGGCAATCAATCTAACAGTTGTTGAGTGGTCTTATACCCAGGAATTGGATTACGAAGAAATTCCCTTTAAATGCAGATTCAGTCATGGTTATGGACATTTTGCCCAGAATTGTAAGAAAAAAGGTGAAGAGGATACTACTAATGAGAAAAATGAGTAGTGAAATCTTGTTCAGAAAGCAGGAAATACCAACCCAAGACCCAAAAAGAAGATCAAAGAAGGAAAAATAGTGGCTAATGTTGAGAAGCCTCTTATTGGGCCTTCCAATCATTTTGTTGTCCTTAGTTCCTCAGATCTCGAAGAAGATGAAGTTCAGCACTTACATGGGAATGAGATGGATTATGTAGAGGTTGGCCCTATTCACTCGACTCCCCTAAGGGATGGAGATCCTCCTCTTCCTGTTGGGGACTTATCTCCCCCTTTTTATGCTGATATTGCTCGAAAGAAACCAGCTGAGAGCTCTGACTCCTCTGATGAAAACTCCATTGAACAACTATCTAAAAAGGGGGGTAGGAAATCTAAGAAGGAGCTCCGGGAAGAAGAGGCTGAGAGACTTAAGACTCAAGGAAGTCAGTCCACCATCGAAATGTCCTACGAGAGGAATAAGAGAACCAGGCCTCCAAAGGGAGCAGTCACTCCCTCAAACCCAAGTAATTAATGCTTCTAGTCTCTTGGAATTGTAGGGGTCTGGGGAACCCATTCAAGGCTAATGCTGTAAATGACCTTTTGAAAATGGTCCCTTTAGACATTCTCTTACTCCAAGAGACCAAGGTTGATGAGGAGGTACTCCTTATTTTAAGTAAAAATAAGTGGAAGCTAAACTCTGGCAAAGCAGTTAGTGCTAGACGCACCTGTGGGGGATTGGCCTCCTTATGGTGTGAAGAGAAATTTCATTTAAAAAAGTTTTTTTCCACCCAGCATTGGATTTTCACAGAACTCCTTCACGTTGCTAGTAAGATTTCAATATCTACGTGCCTGTCAACTACAATGAAAAACAAATTTGCTGGAATTCGATTTCAGAATTTTTGGAGGTCAATTCTCCAGTTAACTTAGTGTTAGCAGGTGATATTAATATCTCTTTGTCTCCTAATGAAAAAAGAGGTGGGCAGCACGGCAGAGATTTCATGCTCGATTTCATGGAGGAGATTATTTTAACTTGGGATTTGAATGATCTTAAACCAAAGTCCGACCGATTCACTTGGTCCAACCATAGAGTAGGTGTTGCAAATATATTAGCCAGACTTGATCGATTTCTTGTCAGTAGTTCTCTAATTGATGGACAATCCATTGTCTCAACCAAAATTTTGCCGAAGCTAACATACGACCACCACCCGATCTCTCTGGTGTTTGAAAGAGAAGAGGAATTGGGTCCAATTCCTTTGAGATATAGCCCTCTCTAGACCGCTAGAGTGGGGTTCTTTGAAGTGGTTTCCCAAGCATGCTCCCAATATATAGTTGGATCTCCTAGCTTTGTCTGGGAGCAAAAACTGAAAAATACAAAAATTGCGTTGAAGCAGTGGATCAAAATTCCCTCCCCATCCCCTAAGAACTCCAAGGTTGTGCAGGTTTCTGCTTTAGCTGAAATTCAAATGGGTATGGAAGACATTGACATCTCCAATTCTCACTTAGTGGTGGATAAATTATCTCAAGCTAGCACTACTCAATCTTTCAGACATGAAGAAGAGCACCTCAGGTTAAAGTCTCGGTGCCTCTGGCTTAAGGCCAAAGATAAGAACACTCCTTATTTTCCTAGACAATGCAGGACCAGATTGTCCCGCAACCACATATTTGAAATTGCTATTGGAGATGGAGTCTTTGTTAAAGGCCAAGATCAGTTAAAATTGCATGTTATTAAGAACTATCAGCTTCTTTTCCAGGATGATGGTATCACTAATAAGGAAGCTTCTACTGAATTGTTGGAGAACATCCCTTCTCTGGTTAATGATGCGGACAATTATGGTTTAATGAAGCCCTTTACTGAACAAGAAATTGTTGATACCATCTGCGCTATGGAGTCTAACAAGGCTCCAGGGGGCCAGATGGTTTTTCTGCTCACTTCTATAAAGCCCGCTGACCCATCATCAAATTAGACTTGGTTCGAATGGTGTTTTCCTTTCAAAGAAAAGCAAAAGTGGGAGGGTGCACCAACTCTTCATTTCTTGCCCTCATCCCCAAGGAAGTTAATCTCTCTTCCTTCGATAGATTATGTCCTATCTCTTTGTGTAATGTTTCCTATAAGATCCTGGCCAAACTTCTAGCCAATAGATTTAAGCTATTGCTAGGCAAGTTGATTTCTCCTCTTCAGGGTGGATTTGTGAAAGGCAAACACTTAGTGGACAATGTAATACAGGTGCAGGAAGCTCTCCATTCAAGCTTCCAAAGGAGAGAGAAAGGTGTGTTAATTAAGTTGGACATGAAGAATGCTTTTGACAGAGTTAAGCTTCCATTCCTCTATGGTGTTTTGCTCTCATTTGGTTTAGGTTCAGAGTTCGTAAGGTTGATTAAAGCTTGCACTGATGGACCTTGGTTAGCTCCATTAGTTAACGGGAGACCTATGGACTTCTTCAAAGCTTCCAGAGGTCTTCGTCAAGGCTTCCCGATGTCCCCTTTCCTCTATATCTTGATGACCGAAACTCTAAGCAGAGAACTAATCGTTGACAAGGAAGCTGGAATTATTCTGGGTATCAGGATTGCAAGGGGAGTGGACCCAATCAATCATGCTCTTTTTGCAGATGACTCCCTACTCCTGGGAGGGGCCTCCTTGAATATTTCCCAGGCCTTTTCTGATACTCTTTTAAAGTATTTCCTTTCCTCTGGTGCCTTGATAAATAAAGCCAAGAGTGTTGTTTATGGTTGGAATGTTGAACCCTCGGCAATTCTTCAAATTTCAGGTTTCTTGGGCTTCCCTGGTTTCGACAAATGGGATAAGATCAAGTATTTAGGCCTTCCTCTAACCCTTGGTTCGTCGCCTCCCTCTCTTTGGCTTGAAGTTCTGGCAAAGTTAAAGGCAAAAATTGCTTTCTAGGGTGGTCAGTGGCTAAATAAGGCTGGGAAACTGATCTTGATTAAGGTTGTTCTCTCAGCTTATCCTATTTTCCAGTCCTCATTGTTGCTAGCTCCTAATAGTATTTCTGGTCAGATTTCTAAATTGTTGCAGGATTTTCTCTGGTCGGGTTGTAAAGGTGGTCTAAACAAGTTGCATTTGGTAAATTGGGAAGATCTTAAGAGACCATTCTCAGCAGGTGGTCTTCAAATCAGGGACCCTAGTCTTGCTTATCTGGATCAGAGTGGCAAGCTTCTCTGGCAACATTTTGTAGATAAACACCATCCCGTAAGCAAGATCTTTTTTAAGAAATATATCAAAGGCGGTTCACTGAGAAATCTCTCCTATACAAATACCTTAACAGGCTCTGCTATTTGGAATTCATGTAGAAAAGGTTTTGAATTCTTTAATAAGCAGTTATTTCGAATTCCAGGCAATGGGAAAAGAATACTCTTATTGGAGGACAAAATCTTCGGGAACCCACCTCTTTCCTCTATCATTTCTCTATCAGAGATTATGAACTGGGCTTCAAATAAGGGCCTTCTCCGACTGGCTAACATATGCCTTTGGGATAGTTTAGGGAACTGGGTAGGGTGGTCTATTCCAGATTTACTAGTTCACCTAAAAGCTCAAAATCACTTGCTGCTTTTATCTCTCTCTGGTATGGCTCCTGTTCATTACTCCCTGAAAGATTCTTGGGGATGGGGAAAAGATGGTGTTTACTTAGCTGCTAAAGGATTTAGCATTCTTCAATCTCCTTAGAGTTCTATTTTTCCTCCAATAATATGGAAATCTGTCTGGGCTTCTCAATGTATGCCAAAGGTGAATTTTTTTGTGTGGCTGGCACTAAAAAACAAGCTGTTGACAGGAGATAACCTTGCTAAACGTGGCTTTAATGGTCCCTTCTGTTGCTGCTTATGCAATTCTGTTTTTGAAACCGTAGATCATCTTTTAGTTGATTGTGTATTCTCCAGAAAAGTCTGGGAACTAATACTTCAGGATTTGAATTGCTCTATCTCAACTCAGTCGTCAGTTCTGGCCCTCTACCTGGGATGGCATGCTAGTCGACCTTTGAAAGCTTCCTCGGCCTTATTGCATTTACATTGGTACTCAATTTTAAAATTCTCTTGGTGGGCGCTGTGGCTGATTAGGAACAATTGTATTTTTAATGAAACAGCCCCTTCTATTCAGCTTGTTGTTCATAATTCCAAAAAATGGTTCGCTGAATCCATAGGTTGCTCAACGGCCTCCCTCTTGTCTCGATCGTCCCTCTTGGCTCCATCGAGGATGGGCTCTGCATCAATTGTTTCAGGAAACAAATTGCAATTCCTAAAACTGTCTAAATCCTTGCACTGGAAATTTCGTGGAACTGAAGATGCTTTAAAGGAAAAACTGATATGCTTTGTTTCAACTGCTTTATTTTTTTATGGAGCTTCCAAAGGGAACCCCGGGGTTTCTAGCGCTGGTGGTGTCATATTCTTTCCCGACAGATTGATTCATCTCAGCTTCAGTTGGGGTCTCGGTTCGATGACGAACAATCAGGCTGAATGCTACAGTTTAGTTATGGCAATTCAGCTTGTAAAAGGAAAAGGGTTCAAGTCAATTAAAAATTTTGGTGACTCCGAGATGTTGGTGAAAACTCTAAATACAGCAATCACCTTCAACAACTCTCTCCTGAATGTAATTTTGCAGAGAATTAAGACAACTTTGAAATGCTTTGACAGTGTGGAATCTTATCATATTCTCCGAGGGTTAAATAAATTTGCAAACTCCCCAGCAAACAAGGATGCCTCCTTCCTCAAGGAATTCTCAGGATTGATGGGGAACCAGGTGTATTTCATCATATTCCATAATGGACTTTCTCTCAGTTGTAACTAGCTGTTTATTTGTTAGTAGTTCTATTCAATTGTAAGCCTCGGTACAGTCTTTTGACTTCTAGTTTCTTGTAACTTGGTTGATTGGCATTTGCCAAAACATACCTGCTTCTCCATTTTAATAAATTTACCCCTTTTTTATTAAATATATATATATATATATATATATATATATTTAAGAGATTGTCATAAGCTTTGTTTTTATTGTGTGGCGTGATGAATTTGTTTTTAACTAAATTTTGTAGATTTTGTCCATGTTTAGTGAAACATTTTTAATCAAATATATTATGTATTTCAATGTTTAGGTTCAATCTTGAATATGGGTTAAACTAGTTTTATGAAGAATCTTTATAGAATCCTCACACGATAAGAGATGTAAATGCGTCTTACTCTTATATAACTACTATTAATATATAATTATGCCGAATTATGTGCACTTAATCTTCTCCTTAGGCTGGCTCGGATGCATAATTTGGATAATATTCAAGTTTTTGGGGACTCCCAGCTTGTTATTAATTGGGCATCTGGTAAGTATCGATTACAAAATCTTGAACTAGCCTTGATTCTTCAAGATGTTCACTATTTATCTGACAGTCTTGATTATGTGTCTTACAAACACATTTATAGGGAAAGAAATTCCAAAGCAGATTCTTTGGCTAAAGCAGGTGGTAGCATACTTGAAGGTTTTTGGAGTACTTGTGAACAAAGAGAGGCAGATTCCATAGAAGCCTTCCAAGTTTTCTAAAAATGTTGTAGCGTGCTGTCTGTTCATCTGACAGATTGCTAGTTCTTTGGAGATTTATATATTATTGGGCATGGAATGCCCTATCCCTGATATGATGCCATGGCTGATATTGATATGCATCTTTTTTGCATTTGGTGATCTCAAGCAACTTTATTAGAGCTTGACTTGTGGGCTGGTTGGCCTTTCTTTATTTGGTTCTGATTGGATTTGGATATTTTATTTTCATCATTGGATGGCCTGGAATAGGCCAATTTCTAGCTGCTGTATTTTTATCAGCATTTGACATTTATGAGACTTCATCAGCATGCTAGTTCTGCTCTGATTTCTTTGCTTTTGATCACCTGTCCCAGTTTGATCTGACCTGATTTAATCAAGAGTGATGATATAAGTCTGCTATGATCAGACTTAGTTTTTTACATGGTTTTTTGCTTTCTTTTCTTGCTGAAAAGTATTTTGGTGAACATTATGATCTGATGATATAATGTATGTAATGTAAACTTCACAGTTTGAACAGATTTTGGATATGGATTGTGGATTTGTGCTCATTCTGAGGCAAATTTTGTAAATGACAACTTCTTAGTTGTATTTTGTATAATGGACTATGAGGGCCATCTACTGAATGTGAATAAAGTATTTACGATTTTTTTCTTTGGGAAAAAAAAAAAAACTACTATTAATATGTATGGATTTTTATACTTGTATTTTGATTTTAATTAATGTTTTTTTTTAATGTTTAACATGAACATATGTTCATCAAATGCATTTAGGGCCTTTTATCTTAGTGCTTCGTTATTTATGTAAATGTGAAAATAAACATCAATTTTAAAAGTGTTTGAAGTTTTGAATATCATACAACTTGAAGTTTAAAGTTTATTTTAAATATAAGTTCACTGAGATGTTTTACTATTTTTTTCAAATTTTAAATATTAAAAAAAATATTTATTTTGAAATTTAAATCTATAATCTCTTTAAAAAAACAGATATTCTTAATTGTTAATTTATTTAAATTATACATAAAATATTATTATTGTTTTTATATAAAATAATTATTTAATCATTAATTTGAACGTGAGTGGTATCATTTATGTACAAGCATGTCAAGAGGCATATAAACAAGGCAATGACTTGTCATATTCTTGGGCTCATAATCTTTATGATGCTTCTCAATTATAATGCTGGGCTCATAATCTTTATGATGCTTCTCAATCATTCACATCGTGGGATGGGGATTTAATAAATTGGTTTGCAATGAATTATAATGCTGATCAGGTCCAATTTGGTCAATAAAACTACGGAATTTTTTTTAACAAAAAGAAATAAAATTATCATTAGCGTCGAGGTGATTTCAAATGAATACAAATAAAATAAATATTTCAATTAGTTTAATTTTTTTGCACATGGATAATAATGAGAAATATTTTTATAATATCGAGCACATGGTTGTCATTGTCTCGTTGCATGTTTTATAATTCACTTTGATTTAAGTGTGGGATAAGAAGTATTCGACAATTGATCGTGGATAACTGTTGTGCTAATCAATGAGAATTTTTTTCCTCTCCGTTTTAGTCGGTTTTCGATTCTGAAATCTCGATTCGCGAACTTCTGTCTCATAGACCGCTGGTGTCCTCTGTGTTACGGTCGTTCCTGCACGTGAATGGATTCATGGATTGATTGGCAGTTGCAAGTCGTTCTTTGGAGTTGGTGTTTAGCTAATGCATTTTATTTGGGTCCCCGATTTTGCCATCTCGATACGCGAACTTCTGCCCCATAGACCATTGTTGTCCTATGTGTTACGGTCATTGCTGCAAGTGAATGGATTGATGGATTGGTTGGCAGTTGCGGGTTGTTCTTTGCAATTTCCGTTTACTGTGTTTTCTTGACATATGGTTTGCATGTATTCTATACTCTTCCATCTGTTGTCCTGAACCACCAATCCGGGCGATTTTTTTTACAGGATTTTACAGTCCTTGCCCGTGGTTCATTTATTTCGAATCGGGAAACTCATTCTCGACGATATTGCGAAGTTTCGCTTTACCAATTTTTTTGGATTTAGCAAACGCTATTCTAGACAAGTTTTATGTCTTTACGCTCACAATTTGGCCGAGCTTCCATTTTATTGGCGCTTCATTGAAATCAATACAGTTTGCCCATGTCCCTTTATCCACTGCATTAATGTTTCATCAATGCATTGTTGCTCAATTAATGCAAGAAAGCTTGTCATATGATTTCGACATGGGTCAATATCTTCATCTTTGCTCAGCTTATGGCGATCTTGAAAACCATGTTACAATACTGCATTTGTGACGTTTGTTGTTGCACCGCCTTTGCTTTGCGCATATAAGCAGACATTTAGGTAACTACATATTTATTTTGGTGCGCTTCATTTACACTTCACAGTTTGCAGTTTCTTTAAATTTGCAGGTATTCCTTTAGTATGCCCCCTGCTTTGTTTTGTTGTTATTGCTACTTTGTCTGATTCTTAGTTATTAATGTACTTTCTTTTGCAGTTTGCAGTTTCTTTAAATTTGCAAGTATTCCTTTAGTCTGCTAAAAAAAATTGAATATTCATTTAGTCTAATTACGAGATGTTTCAACACCCTTGCTTTGTTTTGCTACTATTGTTGCTCTGACTGAAAGAGAATGACATAATCCTTGCTTTGTTTTAGTTCAACTAAATAAGGCAACTGTGAAGCTCCAAATGACAAACGCCTTTGATTTAGGATTTGTTTTCTGTGTTTCCGCAACCCGCATTTTGCAGGATTGCCTGTTGTCGCCTGGGAAATTGCGGGATGTGGGTGGTGAATGAAATAATTTTAAGTAATCTCGTACCCCGCAACCCGCATTTTGCAGGATTGCGCGTTGCCGCCTGGGAAAATGCGGGATGCGAGCTGCGGGATGAGGATGGTGAATGGAATATTATTTAGTAATCTCGTACCCCGCAACCCGCACTTGCGAGGTGCGGGTTGCGAGATAGTGGATTATATATTAATCTATATACTGTATTAAGAAGACTAAATGAATACAATTAAGAATTACAATATTTACAGTGAAAGTACATATTTTCTCACAAAGTTTGAAAAAAAATCACTACTAATAGTGCTCCTGTTAGTTTCAAAATTATTTAAGAATTACAATATTTATAGTGAAAAATGTAATACGACACAAATTAATCTATTAATGTTTATTGCAAATTTTGAACAACTACCTAGAATCAATCTCTAGAGTGATTGTTTCTTGGCCTTTTTCATTTCATAGGAAAAAAATTGAGTCACACTATGGAGAGTATGCTAACTGAAGATTCTATATCACTCTTGTTGCATGGTGCTGTCAACATTTTCCCGCTGGTACAATTCTCATCGTTAAATGAAGTGAACTCAATGAACTCATCATCTATTCAGTTCTGAATTTCTATCTCAGACGGGCTTCACAAGCATGAGACATTACTTCCAACTATATATAGTAGTCTTGTAGAAACTGGACAACTCAAAGAAGGATCTATAATCAAACTTACCAAGTGTACATCGAACATTGTACATAGTGTAACGTATGTTTAATTTCCATTTTGTCTTTGTCCACTTAATCATTTTCACCCTGTTCATGCATCCAGTGTTTTTTTATCCTATTCAACTCTAACATACTTCTTCTCATAGGACTATCGCATTGCTTACACTCGAGGTTTTCACAGTGGATGCAATGATTATTGGAGATCTTGCACC
Source organism: Pseudotsuga menziesii (assembly GCA_001517045.1). Classification (NCBI taxonomy): domain Eukaryota; kingdom Viridiplantae; phylum Streptophyta; class Pinopsida; order Pinales; family Pinaceae; genus Pseudotsuga; species Pseudotsuga menziesii. The sequence goes on along the minus strand of LPNX010421275.1, from coordinate 84,217 downwards.
TTACCACTTACATGTACCTTCTCCCTCGCAGAGTTGTTCCTCTATTCCATTGAATCCTAGCTCAGTAGATGATAACCCTGCCTTGGCTGCATCAACTATTCCATTCACATCACTGACCTGTTCTAGCAAAGGATGGAACATTCAAGGTCGAGTTATTGTCAAGAAAAAGCTACACGAATATGGAAACCAACGAGGGTTTGGAAAAATATTTGGATTTGACATTGTTAACGCTTCACACGATGAAATACATATATCTGCATTCAATGAATTGGCACTCTCTTTGTATGAACAAATACATATAGGAAAAGTGTACATAGTATCAAATGGCACAGTGAAAGCATCCAATCCAATTTTCAACCATTTGAAAAGCCATAATGAGATTTTCCTAGGTTCATCCTCAACCATCCAACCATGCTTAAATGAATACCCCTTAATACCTCTTTTTTGCTTTAGCTTTAAAACTATTCATGAGAAACAAACTATACCTATCAATTCCATGGTGGACCTTGTTGGCCTTGTAATTTCAGTTTCTCCATCATACACAATCTGAAAATGAGATGGCGTTGAGACTGTTAGGCACACTATTGGACTCTGTGACATGTCAGGAAATAGTATTGACATAACACTTTGGGGTGACCATTGCCAAATTGAAGGAGCCGAACTTGCCGGCCTCCGTGGTTTACCTACGCCTCCAGCTGTAGCAATCAAAGGTGGCCGTGTTACAGAATTTAATGGAAAAACTGTTGGAACTATTTCCAACACTACTGTTTTTATAAACCCAGATATTGAACAAACTTCAATTCTCCAAAACTGGTTTCATGAAAATGGATTTCGTTCAGCATCACCATCACTAAGCCGAAAGTTCAATGCCTCTCACTCTGGTTCTCGTAAAGTCACTACCATCAAGGACCTCCAAACTCTTCAATCATCTGACAAAGCTGTTTGGTACTCTCTTGAAGCAACCATCACAAATGTTAACATGGATGACTTTTATTTCCTTGCCTGCCCTCTTTTTGTTGATGGAATACAATGCATGAAAAAGATTGGTCAAAAAGTTGGAGACATCTAGCATTGTGCTAAATGTGATGGAGAGTTTCTTGAATGTCACTACCGATATATACTAAAGGTTGACTTGGAAGATGTTACCGAATCCATTCATGGTGTGATAGCATTTGATGATGCTGCAAACCAACTCATGGGAATTTCTGCAAAAGCTCTGTGTCTTCTCTTAACTGAAACATCACTTGATGAAATAGTGCAGAGGATCTGCAACAAAAAATTACTTCTTACTCTGTCAGTTAAAACAGAGACCTTCTGCAGAGTTGCATGCCTAAAATTTGTAATTGTCATGGTTGAAAACACATAAATGACAATTTCAAATGGACACATAAATATATACATTTTTTCAATTTGGTACTTAACCATTCTTCATTGTTTATAATGAATGCTCTCAATTCTCAATTTTAACTCCTTGTTTCATTGTTCAACATACCAGGGTATTTTTTTTACTTTGTTGTAGTACCACTTTCTTGCAGTTTCATACTTCCAATGTACAGGCTATCACCCACCATTTCTTATGCAAATTGGTGAAAAAACCTATATGGTAGTTTTTAAATACAATACTATTTTGCTATCATGTTTTTTATAAGATGCACAACTTTGTTATCTTGTTTTTGGGCACAACTTTTGATTACCCTGTACATAACAATAATTACAACAACTTATTTTTTCATATATACTTTCTCACACTACACTTTGTTCTTCTAAAATTCCGTTTTCTTACAATTATCAAATTACAACTTGAAAAACAAAATTTACTCCAGTTATATTATTTTAAGCTACATTCTTACTTCCCCCTATGTAATGAATTCACGTTTTTTTTTTTCTTCTACTTTATATCCACATAGTTTCCAGTTAATACATGTACAAAATGTGTTTTTGCCAACAATCAAAGCTTCTAGGTGTTTAACAAGGTTACAATTCTCTTGTAGGAATTATGCCAACTCATGGCAAGGAACAAGCCAATGCACGAAGAATAGTTTTATATGCACAAGACAGAGATAAAAACAACAAGAAACAACGTAATCTTTACAGGGCTGCTCATATGCGTGTCAATATGTCTTCTTCAAATTCTCTTGTAGAACCTGTGGACTCAGCTTCACTTCCATCTCCTGTACCAAATCCATTGAACAACCAACTCAATGATGCACATTAACGATTTCGTAAAAAAATGGACCAACTAGCTAATATGCATGTCTGCTCGATTTGCAAAGGATGTTACCCTAGTATTGTAACCAAAAAGTTCCATGAGGCATACACTTGTTCACGTTGTATTCTAGAACGAAAAGGGCATCGCTTTTCATTGGATAACAATATGGATCTAGGGAAGCAACCACCTGTCCTTGCAGTACTTACACAAGTTGAAGAGATGCTCATTAGTCGTGTGAATCCCATATTGCAAGTCACTCATGCTCGTGGTGGTCAATATAAATACTATGGTCATACTATTTGCTTCCCCCAAGATATTTCCAACATTGCGACATACCTACCGCATTTAGTATCAGAACTTGACATACCCGTTGTTGACACAAAGCAACCTTAAGAGCGAGGTTTTACCAAGACACACTCAATAGCAAGTTAAGCATGCTATCAAAAGAGCAAGGTTTTACCTAAACAAGCTCAATAGCAAGTTAAGCATGCTATCAAAAAATAAATATATTAAAGCCACTACTTGGAAAAGCAAAACAAATATCTCAAAATATCTATCCAAACTAATAAGTAATGCTTTTCATTTTATCAAGTAATAATTATAAAAGTATTCAAAATCTAAATGTAAAACAACGATGATAAACAAAACAAAAAGTTATTAAAACAAATAATACCTTAATATTTGTGTAAGTCTCCATTATACAACGAATCCCCTTGTTTTTCCAGTAAGTTTCCCTTCCCTTGCTTTGAATATGTTAAACTTTATCCATTTAAATATGTTACTATACAATACGTTAAAAAAAAATTACAAATTATAATGAAAGGTAGGGAAACATGTAAACTTTCCAAGATTATAAATCTTTTGTTTATACAAATTACTTGGTAAACTCACCTAAAGAGGAATAGTTTAAAATTAAGTAATGAACAAAGATCCATTGGAATCTTTAACCAAACCTCTAAGGTATTGCTCCAATTATAGAAATCAACTTTGGGCAGAAGCTAGTCCATATACGTTGAAATTAGATTTTAAGAGTGATTCAATGTTGAATTTGGTTAAGATTAGTGTATGGGCTAAGGTTGCAATAAAAATAACACCTTTCTTAACTTAGAAATTCCAAGTAAAGCATTATTCTCAATTTTGGGTTGGGCTGATATTTTAAGGAATTAACTTTTGCTTAATTATAACTAATCCATTGACCCGAAATTCCAAATAAAGCATTATTCTCGATTTTGGGTTGAGTTAATATTTTAAAAATTCCAAGTAAAGCATTATTCTCAATTTTGGGTTGGGCTGATAATTTAAGAAATTAACTTTTGGTTAATTATAACTAATTCATTGACCCGAAATTCCAAATAAAGCATTATTCTCGATTTTGGGCTGGTCTAATATTTTAAGAAATTAAGTTTTGGTTAATTATAACTAATCCATTAACCCAAAATCCAAGTTAAGTTGACATTTAGTTCATTCTTATGTACGTTAGTGTTTATTGACAAATTATGAGTTATTAATAGTTTAAAAAGGGAATTTGGTCCTGTTCTTGTTGGATCTGGTCTTGTTCTTGTCTTCCCCTATGGCTTCTTTGATGGGGCAGCTGCCAATAGCTCTGGTAGTGTCGGGTTTTGTCTTTACCTGAATGAGTCCCATTCATTTGAGTTTGCTTTGGGGGCGGGTACATGCACTAATACCAAAGCGGAACTGATTGCGCTGTGGGCTCTTTTGCATATTTCTCAGTTGATGGGGATTCCAAAACTAAATATTTTTTGTGACTCTACTGTCATCATCAGCTGGGCAAAGGGTATTGCTGCCCTGAATCCACCTGCTCTCAGTCATTGGTGTAGGGACACAAGAAGACTCATCTCTTGTTTCCATCACCTTTCATTTAGCCATATCTTCTGTGAACACAACCAACTCGCAAACAGGCTATCAAAATCTGCCCTTACTTTGGCTCCAGGATGTGGAAAATACTCTGAATTTATTGAAGGCCTTATCGCCTCTCATGACTCATTTCAGCTCTTTTGAGCTTGGTGCAGGAGCTTGATCTCCTTTCATTTATGTGTGCACCTCTTTGATGATTATGGAGCGGGCACCTTTTGATAGCAGGTCTGTTACTGTTGTTTTCTCGGTATGGTATGGATTACTGAGTTGGTCATCCTCCCCTTCCTGATCATGGTTTGATTGTTTGGTTGGTTGCACTGTTTGTCCATCCCCCTGGTAAGCACTTATGAAAAGGGACTCATTCATGGTATAGGCAGATAAAAGCTCCTCTATGACATAACTTGTATGTATCCCTATGAATTAAAAAAGGAAGGTGCATCAGATGCCTTTTGATTCAGCTTAATGAATATCAAGGACATGCTTTTTTCTTCCTAAAAAAAAAGAAGGAAAATCCATATCTTCGAACCACCACATATCTTACCTTCAAAGAACATCTCTAAATGGGGAAGTCCATTATTTTTGCGAGTAAAGCGTATGGTTTTATTTTCTCTTAAATAACACTAAGGTTTAATAGAAAAATGATTGATTCAATTATAAGATTAACATCTTTATGAACAACTTTTATGAGTAGAAAGGTGTACAAGGAATATTTTCTTTTGTCGAGGTTGAAAATGAACTTAAGGCCATCAATGTAATGAATTTTACCCTTCTTAATGGAGTGGAGCTCACATTCAATAATAGAACTTACCTCATAATGGGAAAAGGTATGCTTTGAGAACCAATGTTGATTTGCGAAAGGATTTATATTGAAATTATAGCATATGAGGCAACTAAAGAAACAAGTGAAATTTGTATAGTAAATTCTCATAAGCCTCCATTTTCAAATAGTCTCCCTTCCTTGATATAAAATTCCCTTATAAATGTTTACCTAGAGGGTATGATAACTTCTCTCATTCTAAATCTCTCAAATTGGAACTTTAGGCTACTCAATTTGGTTGCCAGGTTTGTGTTAAATCAATCCTACAAGCAATTCCTCTTTACTAGTTTTCGATGATGGCAGCTTCTAAGCATATCCTTAAGAAAATAAAAAACATGCAGCGTAACGTTTTATGGAGTGGAAAATCCTCATTAAAAAGAAGGCCTCTAGTTGCTTGGTTGCTTGGGAAAAGTATGTTTTCCTAAGCTCAAAGGCGGTCTTTGTCTTAGAGATCGAGAACTTTTCAACAACATTCTATTAGCTAAAACCTAGTGGAAGTTGGTCACGATCCCTCTCACCCTTGGGCTACAATTTGGAGGGATAAATATAAACTCTCAAACCTTAAGGAGTACCTGATAAGGATAGATGAAGCCAAAAGTGGCTCAATTATTTGGAACTTATCTTGGGCACAAAAAGAGTTGATCAAGAAACACATTTTTTGGGAAATAAGGGATGGAAACAATGCACTCTTTCGGGAAGATGCTTATCAGCAAATCCCCACCTTAACCACTTACCAAGCCTCTATGACACTCATAAATCAACCCAGTTTTGGAAACATCAAGGTCATTTCACCCTATTGGAAGACCAATGAAATCTAGAAAGATTAGAAACTGTGGTTAGACAGATATCAATGGATCCCACAATCTTCCCAATCTCTTCTAGAAAAATCTATTGAGGAGAGGGGAGGAAATTTAGGGGACCTGCACAGTCAATTGGATTAAATCAACTCTCTCCTAAAATTGCTAGAGAAGGTGTTGTTTTATTTGAAAGTAATTGATGTAAAGCAAAATGCTTTGGCCAAGACTATGGATTACATATTTGAAGTCACCAAAGTTGTAGAGGAGGATGTGAACCGAGTAACCCCAATAGATCATTATCATAGATAATGGCTATGATGACTTTGCAACTCCAAACAAAAATTATGGATGCAGCTAAAGGAACTTCGGGTAGCCTTCTTAGTTTCTTTGTCTTAGATCTGTTTTGGTTGTCTCATACCAATTCAATGTGCAGACACTGTTTGAATACTCTTATGTTTCAAGCTATTAGATTCTAGTTTTGTCTAGGTTCGGTTCTTTAGCAAGGCTATTTTGATAATGCTTTGTTTAAACAGATATTTTAAGACTTTAAATCATCTACAAACTTAAATTTTAAGTTCTTAGGTTGCTCTGTTTTCCCCTGGGAGGGGCGCCTGAAATCCATCTCTTTGTGTACTCTATGTATATGTTTGTATTATTAATAGAACAGAGGGCACTATCTTGCTCACAAAAAAAACAAGATTATACAAAAAGGTAAGATCATGGCAAATGCACCAAAGTTAATGAAGTAAAGTTGTTAGAACTCTGTATGTATCGAGGTCCATGGTTGATGATGATGCAAAATAGTAAGTTTATGGAGCATTTATGATCATCAAAGATCATGATTTTGTTTATTTTGTCTTGAGAATTGTTTACTTACTTAGGACAATCTTAGAAAAAGAGGTTCGAATGGTCCTAGGCAGTGCATTTTGTGCAAAAACAAGGAGAAATGTGTATCACACATGTCTGTTTCTTGTCATTTTTAAAAACTTGTTTGGCATGAAGTGTGTGATTGTCTGATAATTTTAAATAATTAGGAACCTTTGGACCTTGAAGAAAACTTTACTAGTTGGAGAAAGAGGTTTCCCTTATATAAAATTTTCACCATTTTTGTCTGTTGGTTTGTATGGAAAGCAAGAAATTGGGCCTTACTTGAAAATTTTCATCCAGATTTTCGATCCTGCAGCATAAAAGTTTTGAGTCTTTCTGAGGATTTTTATTTTGATTCTTCTTTTGATTGTGCTCCTAAGAGAACTAGACAACTTTAAGTTCCTTCTATTGTCTTCAATTTTGCCATTGGTTTCTTTGATGGAGCTTCTCATGCAGGCTCGCGTGGTTGTGGTATGACTATGAAAATTAATGAAGCTCATTATTTCAAGATTTAGATGGGGAGTGGAATGGGTTTGGACACAAAAGTTGAACTATTGGCATGTTGGGCTTTGCTTGAGTTTGTTATGATGGTTGGGAATGATTCTATGCAAGTATTTGGGAACTCTCAAGTTATAATACAATGGGCGAAAGGAAATTATAGTTTGCATATTCTTTCTTTTGATTTCTGGTGCCAAGGAGTTAAGCAATTACTCTCAACTTTTTCTAGTAATTATTTTGCTTGTATATATAGTGTTTCAATATTGAAGATGATTCCCTATATAAGGCTGCAGTGGAATCTTCTGAGGGATTGTTGTCCTTTTAATAATTTTCCGATGATTCCCTTATTCATAAGGAATCTATTCATTTCTTTCTATAATGAGTTGTAGGTATGGTGTTGACCACTATGTATAGTTTTGTTGTGTGGAGTGGTTTTTTCCCAGTTTTGTTCTGGATGTTACTCGGTGTTGGTATGTTGTCTAAGGGTTTTTTCTATTAGGAATGTTGATGGACTGTCTATCAATTTTGTCTTTGGATACTTGTATGTGGGGTGGTTTGAAATGCAATAGTAAATGATTTATTTTGTATCTAAACACTTATTTCTTTGATTCTCAACAATAGCATGAAATATATTTTTTTCATTTAGTAAAAAAAGAATAATCTAACAATATCATCTCAAAGTAAATATTGACCATAAATAAAAATATTTCTTTTCAATATGAAATTTTGGAAATTTTTATAAATGAAAAGTAAAAATAATGAAATATATAGGAACTAAATCATACGATTCTAATACTAATAGTACCTACAAGGTGTGTTAATTCTTGAAATTTGACGAGTAAATAGCCGTCATTTGACATTTTACACGTGAAAATACTCTCATTTCATAAAATTAAACTATTATCGAAGTGTGAATTGTAATTTCACATGTCATTTTGAAGTGCATTTTTTTATTTTTACACGTCACTAATAGACACACATTTAATTACTAATAACTAATTAATAATAGTATATATATTACTATTATTAATTAGTAATTATATATATTACTATTACTAATTAGTTATCAGTAATAAAATGTGTATGTGTGTGTATTATATTATATATTATATTTCTATTTCTAATATGGAAATTTGATTTGCCATGGTCTCCTACTCTCTCCTTTTGTTAAACTTAACTTCGTCATGGTTTTTTGTGCCCATGGTAATGGCCCATTGTATTTTTTTTTTCAACGCAAAAAAAAAGCTTTTTTTTTATTAAAAAGTCATATCAAAAACTTACAAAAACCACAACTACAACAAAACAATCTCTACAACAAACAAAATTTAGCAGATACCAACGTATCAGTCCATAGAGACTATCATTGCAGTTCAAACCCAACGAAACAGAGATCCGAGTATCCAAGTATCCAATCCAACCCACCATCAAAAGAGGATGTTCAAAAACAGGATTGATAACATCTGAAAGAGGCCAAAAAACCATTATATCAAACAAAGGATCAGTCGTCACCACCCTTTTGAAAACAGCTACAATCTGCTCTTTGTTAATTCTAAAAAAAATTAATGCTTCCAAACCTATCGAGTTTCGTGTTGTGGAAGACATTGTAGCAAATAATGCCATCCAGAGGTCTGAGCTTCTTCTTCTTCGAGAGTATCGGCCACACCATTATAAACTCTAGAAATATGTTGGATGGAGAGAAAAGAGAAGTTTTCCATTAGTCTTTTGATGTCTTCCATCCAGTGCAGCAACACCAGGGACTCCATTTTTGCTTTCCCTAACACCCATTGCACAACCATTTGTGAATCCCCCAGTACTTGAAGCGTAGACAGGCCCTAGTTCTTTGCCAAATAAAGCAATCCCCATAGTGCCACCAACATTACTCGAGTGTTTGAACCATGTCCCTCTTTCAACCATCCTTTAAGTTCGATTCCTCTTCCTAGCTTTAATAATAACCTAGCTCCACGGGTGCCATTTGAAGCAGTACCATCGAAGAAACCTACAAGGTGATCAAAAATCAGATTGGGGTAAAGCTTTACCTTTGGAGGCCTGGTTGTCGAATTACTGTTCCATTCAGACACAGAGGAAATGATTTTTAAAGAAATGATCTCAGAATTTTGCCTCTCCAAACTAAAAGTGGCCCTATTCCTGGCCTTCCAAATTTCCCATAGTGCAAAGAAGGGGAGATCTTTGACAAGTAAATTTCTCTGATGCCAGCAGCTCAAGTTCTCCTCTAGAGAGGATCCATCCCATTGTATTGTTTGTAAAGAAACCTATTTAAAACCTTCTTTGTCATTATGTGTGTGCTTGGTTTAGTCACTATGTTTATTATGTTTTTTTGTTTATTGTATTTTTGTAAACCTTTTATTTTTGTATTATATTACGCAATATATGATAATTCAATGTTTCATATAGTTATTATAAAGGTTATTTAAAAAAAATCAAGTATTAAGTAAAATTAAGATTTAAATGTCAAATAAAAAGCAATGCTAAAATTAAAACGTAGTATAAAAATTATCAACCTACACCCTACAAAGTAAGACGTCAAATTTCAACCTTCCCTACAAACTTCTAAAATGTCATCAAAATCACACTCATGTAACAATGGTTTTGACTTGATTGAGTGTAACAATGGTTTTGACTTGATTGAGTGAAATGGATATAAAGGTGGGTCTTCAAATGCAAAAGTAGGTATCCCATCACTAGTCATTCTATTATTGCTAATTAAAAGCTTTTATTTAAAAATATATATATTTGTACCCCAATAATGGGAAGATGTTTGTGTTGTAGATTATTCATAGCTAATGTATTGTTTATGGTTTGTAAATTTGAAATCCATCACTAATGTTATTATGTGAGTTTGGTCATTAATGAAAGAGGACATATGTGGACGTCAAGAGGCAAAGTGGGTTTTACACCACTAGATGCCACTCGCAAATATCCCGTGAATGGGGGTGTTAGTGTTACCCATGTCACCGACAAATTGTCTCATGAATGGAGAGTTACAATTGTCGACTAGTTACTTCAACAATATATATATATATAAATATTCCTAAAGACCAAATAACATATCAACATCCTTTATTATGGACAACCTTCGTAACTGTTTTCATTGTCCTCTTTAATATTTGACCAATTTTTTATTGATTTAATTATTCATAAATGCTAAATTTTATATATTTAGTTTTTTAATATTTAATCAATAAAAATAATTAGTCCATTATATGTCGCTTGGGTGGTTGGAAGGAATGATTGTTACCCTTCCCATCCTTTGAGTATTTATGTAACAATTGAGTGCATTATCTAATATGGCCATACCTTGATTCTTCAAATAAGAAGTGTTGGCATATTTCCATGTGAAAAAAAAATGATTGATTTTAATAATTGATCAATGCTAAAATTTATATTTTTAGTTTTATGGTAAAATTTATATATTTTAGTTCTATGCATATGTTAGTTCTATTCAAATTCTTCGATTTAGTAATTGGAAAAATAAACTATTTAAGATTCATCATAAGAAGGGTTATAAAATCAAACAAAAGAAGGGTTACAAAATAAATAAACAAAAGTAGATTCAAATCTTAGGAGAAGTTACAAAATATCCCAGATTGGGTGTTTATTTGCAAGGTACAAGTGGAGGTTATTAAGGACCATGGCGAGGGGACATTTATCAAGATAAAAGTTCACCCTTAGGTTGAGCATTAACCACCCTCATGCACTATGATTAGGCCAATACAAGTGAGGACCCTCCCCCCATATAGTGAAATGAGCTCAGATCGCGGGTTTGGGTTAGTCCCTGGTTGGTTTGTAGATAAAATCCAAGTTGGCATTCGTAACATTAAAATTAAATGTCGAAGAAATCATGGTGTTGATAGGCACATCAACTCAAGGCTAATGCGTCTAGAAACATCAAGCAATTGTTTCAGCTCTGTGGCAATGACTTCAAGTTATAAACAAGTCAGATCATGCTCTCCCTAGACTTTATATTTCATCCTTCGCCATGGTTCCAGTCATCTCAAGTCATGGTTATTAGTATAGTAAGTTGAATAATTGTTTGTTTGGTCTTTAGTTTAAACTCCCCTGAAGATCCAAATCGTTGTTCTATGATATGTTTAGATTCAACCTCGATATTGTTAAGGGGTTTGGATTTGACTCCGTTAAGGGATTCAGTTGCGGCCCTGGCACTGTTAAGAGATTCAACTTCATCCTATATAATATTAAGGGGTTCAAATTTTTGGCCTTGGGTGTGTCAAGGGATTTATATTTGGCCTCAATACTATTAAGGGACCTACTTTGTTACCATCTTATCCCACCATCCGACCATCCTCCTACCATCCTCCCCCCCACCCACCCACCTAGTTTGGTTCCAATGTTCTAAACATGGGAATATCTCCTCAAGGAGAGACCCACCCAAAGGAAATAATCCAGTGTTTGAACTGAAATTTCATAAGGAAATTGAAGATCTTAAGACCTCCTATTTCATACTTTCTCCAAAACGTATTCAAAGGGAGCTCAACGACAATGAGGAGTGCCTGAAAGTTTAACAAGATTGTACCTAGGATGTAGACATCTAGGAAAACATGGCCCTTTTGTTCCTAGCCCAAGGAACACTAAATCCCTATACACTAAGCATTTCAAGATTGTGGCACTCTACTAGAATATTAAATTGTTGTTAGGCAAGGTTCATTTGGATACTAAAGAGGAGTGAAATGAATTGGTGCTAATGATGGAAGAATTCATTAAAAAAAACAAGAATATTCTATCCCAAAATTAAAGATTGGAAATGAAGCAGGATGTTCTCTACAAGGCCACCATAGGGTTGGATTTTGCAACATCAATCCCTCCAAGTACCGGTGAGAAGTAAGTCCCAACCAATTATAGTCATGATATTCATGTTGTATACTAAAGTTATCTTTATTAAGTTTTATTACTTTGAATATCATAAATGTATTCATTTTATGGTAAACTTATCTAAGTTATAGTTTATGTTGTTATAGACTTCATTCTGGGGATAAAACTAGAAATACCAACATTTTGTTTAATATTCGGTCTAGGTTTCCTTCGTTCCAACCACAAAACCTGCTATTATAGCTCTATAACTTTTTATTATCTTTAGTAGGTACAAACTTGCTATTATAACTCTATAACTTTTTATGATCTTTAATAGTACCTACAAGCTTATTGAAGAAAAAAGTTACAAAATAAAAATAGATAAGTTAAAAATATCTTTTTAATTTAGATGTTGAAAATTCTCATAATTAAATATATCTATATTTAATTTTAAAATATATATAAATAAATTAAAAATATCTTTATTTTGGATTTTAAATATGATTATATTCAATTTTACAATATATATAAATAAACTAAAAGTATCTTTATTTTGGATATTGACAATTCTCATAATTAAGAATATCTATGTTTAAGTTTACAATATATAAAGAAATATTCATAATAATGTAAGAATATCTATGTTCAAGTCCATAATATATACTAGTACACCTACATAGTTTGTGGTTGGATCACGTCGATAAGGATTAAATGGTTGACGGATGGAGATATATATATATTGTTTTAATCTCACATTCTTCTAGTTTTCTGCCATGAACTGTTGGTGACTAGTTATACATGCATCACTACCAGTTATCCATGCATCACTACCAGTTATCCATTCATCAGCTACAAGTGATTTTTATATTCTTTTTTTTTAATAATTGTTTATTTCAAATTTTGAACGACTGCCATAAAATCAATCTCGATAGTACACTTGTCTCATCCTAGTTCACATATGAAAAGCATAGGTCATAGTCCACCCCAAATCTCAAATAAAAACACCTATCAACATAAAAAATATTCATAATAATGAAAAAAAATATACTATATATTTAAGAATATTTATATTTTATTAACACTTTTTTTTTAATTCTTTGTAATTATTCTTAAGTTGGAAGCATTTTATCATCATTATAGGTTATTTATCATCATTTTATGTTGTTTTAATATTTAAGAGAGAGGTTGATAATGATTTTGTCGGTAAAATATTTCACTCCAAGAAGATTCAAACAATTGGACCGTTGAAGCCCTCGACTCTGGTTTGATCAGCTCTGGTTCGATTAGCTCAGGTTGATCGGATCCGGTGACCTAGAGTCCACGACCCCTCTTGGGAGTGTTGTTGTTTTTGTTTCTTTTTGCAGGTAGTTTTGATTCGAGAATTGCAGCATATTTCCTGGTTGCTTCGACTGGTGGTGTGTTTCTCGCAGGGAAGTTTTGAATCTGGTAGCTGGTGCTTAGGAAGATTGAGCTCCTTTTTTTTATTTTTCTCGCTCCAAGAACCTTGTTCATCCCTCGACCTGGTTCTGTCGTTGTGGAGTCTGGACTCCTTCCAGATCCATGCATTTGGTTTTCCTGAAGACTGTTGTGAGATTGTCTGTGGTTGTCCTTTGGAGGTTGATTTCAGCTTGTTCCCATTCTGGTGCATAGTTTGCTACAGAGGGTTCTTTGTCGTTCGATACAGATTGCTCCTAGAATTCACTCCATTGATATGGCCCTGGTTTGTTTTCTTTTAGCTTCGTTGTATCGGTTTTCTTGTTCTCTTTGATGCCTCAATTCCGAAAGGCATTTGGTGTTCCGCTAGCCGATGCCCTGATCGCCACCACCGTTTCGGAAGGCATTTGGTGTTAGCCCTTTTGCTCGCTGATTCCCAGATCGTCGTCGTCATTTGTCTTCGTGTATCGGTTTTCTTGTTCTCTTCGTTGTCGCAATTTCAGAAGGCATTGTGTTAGTCTTTCTGCTTGCCGATGCCCTGATCGCCGCCGTTGTTTCAGAAGGCTCTTGGTGTTATTCCTTCTGCTCGTCGATTCCCAGATAGTCGTCGTCGTTTGTCTTCGTGTATCGATTATGTTCTCTTCGTTGCCGACGCTTCGGAAGGCATTTGATGTTAGTCTCTCCGCTCATCGATTCCCTAAACACCGACACTGTTTTGGAAGGCATTTGGTGTTAGTCCTTCCGCTCGCCAATTCCCAGATCGTCGTTGTTGTTTCAAAAGGCATTTGGAGATTGTGCCAAGGGATAGTGTCGATTCCCTGAGCCTAACGCCGCTGTCGATCGAAAGGTATTTGGTGTTTGTGCCGAGGGAGTCTTTCCGCTCGCTAATTTCAGAAGGATTTTGGTGTTTGTGCCGAGGGTTCTGAAGTGGATTCCATTGGCTAGTGTCTGCGTTCCTGGGCTTTGTGCTTGACTTTTGCAGGTCTGTTGCTGCCTCGATCTACTGGTAATTTCCCTAGGGTAAGTTACCTTTTTCCCAGGTTCTTGCTGGTTGGATCGTGAGCTACTTCTAGGTTCCAGAATTCAGGGCGCAGCCTGTGTCTGGACCTGTGTCCTGTCTTAGCTTGCTAGAACCTTGTGAAGTTCTGTTGTGTCTTTGAAGGAGGTCTGCTCTGTCTTTGTTGGTGATATGATGTCCTATGGGGAGCTCACCCTGCCTCTTCCTCCAGACCTAGAGGCTTTCAAGAATTTGATAGCTTCTAGTGGCAATAGGAAAGGTGGGCCTACTCAGAAGTTTGTCAAGAAAGTGGACATACCTTCTATTGAACTCCCAACTGAGAAAACTTGTTGTTCGGCTCTAAATTTAGCTGAAGGTGGGTTAATTGGGCAGTTTACTGGTCTTTGGCCTTCTCCTAAGGCCATTGATGGGTGGGTGCAGAGGAACTGGCAGCCACTAATCTCGGATGGCATCCGTAACCATTTTGTTGGGAGAGGTTACTACGTTTTTGTATTTGACTCCGCTTAAGATCATGATCTTACATTCCGGAACAGTCCATACTTCATGGGACCTCAAGGACTTTACTTGAAGAAATGGACAATAGATTTTGATCCCAAGCAAAAAATTCCATCTGCAGTTCCTGTTTGAGTCAGGTTACCCCATCTCCCTCTGCATTGTTGGAACTCAGCCTCCCTCGAAGCTATCACGAACAAACTAAGGTAAATACATTGACAGGGCTAAACCAAAAGATCAATTTTCTTGTGCGAGAATATGCATTGAAGTTGACTTAGAGACTAGCCTTCCGAAGGCAATCAATCTAACAGTTGCTTAGTGGTCTTATACCCAGGAATTGGATTACGAAGAAATTCCCTTTAAATGCAGATTATGTCATGGTTATGGACATTTTGCGCGGAATTGTAAGAAAAAAGGTGAAGAGGATACTGCTAATGAGAAAAATGAGCAGTGGAATCTTGTTCAGAAAGCAGGAAATACCAACCCAAGACCCAAAAAGAAGATCAAAGAAGGCAAAATAGTGGCTAATGTTGAAAAGCCTCTTATTGGGCCTTCCAGACATTTTGTTGTCCTTAGTTCCTCAGATCTCGAAGAAGGTGAAGTTCAGCACTTAGATGGGAATGAGATGGATTATGTAGAGGTTGGCCCTATTCACTCGACTCCCCTAAGGGATGGAGATCCTCCTCTTCCTGTTGGGGACTTCTCTCCCCCTTCTTATGCTGATATTGCTCGAAAGAAACCGGCTGAGAGTTCTGACTCCTCGGATGAAAACTCCATTGAACAACTATCTAAAAAGGGGGGTAGGAAATCTAAGAAGGAGCTCCGGGAAGAAGAGGCTGAGAGACTTAAGACTCAAGGAAGTTAGTCCACCATCGAAATGTCCTACGGGAGGAATAAGAGAACCAGGTCTCCAAAGGGAGCAGTCACTCCCTCAAACCCAGGTAATTAATGCTTCTAGTCTCTTGGAATTGTAGGGGTCTGGGGAACCCATTTAAGGCTAATGTTGTAAATGACCTTTTGAAAATGGTCCCTTCAGACATTCTCTTACTCCAAGAGACCAAGGTTGATGAGGAGGTACTCCTTCTTTTAAGTAAAAACAAGTGGAAGCTAAACTCTGGAAAAGCAGTCAGTGCTAGAGGCACCTGTGGGGGATTGGCCTCCTTATGGTGTGAAGAGATATTTCATTTAAAAAAGTTTTTTTCCACCCAGCATTGGATTTTCACAGAACTCCTTCACGTTGCTAGTAAGATTTCAATATCCTTGTTCAATATCTACGTGCCTGTCAACTACAATGAAAAAAAAATTTGCTGGAATTTGATTTCAGAATTTTTGGAGGTCAATTCTCCAGTTAACTTAGTGTTAGCAGGTGATCTTAATATCTCTTTGTCTCCTAATGGAAAAAAAGGTGGGCAGCGCGGCAGAGATTTCATGCTCATTTTCATGGAGGAGATTATTTCAACTTGGGATTTGAATGATCTTAAACCAAAGTCTGGCCGATTCACTTGGTCCAACCATAGAGTAGGTGCTGCAAATATATCAGCCAGACTTGATCGATTTCTTGTCAGCGGTTCTCTAATTGATGGACAATCCTTTGTCTCAACCAAAATTTTTCTGAAGCTAACATCCGACCACCACCCGATCTCTCTGGTGTTTGAAAGAGAAGAGGAATTGGGTCCAATTCCTTTTAGATATAGCCCTCTCTGGACCACTAGAGTGGGGTTCTTTGAAGTGGTTTCCCAAGCCTGGTCCCAGTACATAGTTGGATCTCCCAGCTTTGTCTGGGAGCAAAAACTAAAAAATACAAAAATCGCGTTGAAGCAGTGGATCAAAATTCCCTCCCCACCCCCTATGAACTCTAGGGTTGTGCAGGTTTCTACTTTAGCTGAAATTCAAATGGGTATGGAAGACATTGACATCTCCAATTCTCACTTAGTGGTGGAGAAATTAGCTCAGGCTAGCACTACTCAATCTTTCAGACATGAAGAAGAGCACCTCAGGTTAAAGTCCCGGTGCCTCTAGCTTAAGGCCGATGATAAGAACACTGCTTATTTTCATAGACAATGCAGGACCAGATTGTCCCGCAACCACATCTCTGAAATTGTTATTGGAGATGGAGTCTTTGTTAAAGGCCAAGATCAGTTAAAACTGCATTCTATTAAGCACTATCAGCTTCTTTTCTATGATGACAGTATCACTGATAAGGAAGCTTCTATTGAATTGTTGGAGAACATCCCTTCTCTGGTTAATGATGCAGACAATTATGATTTAATGAAGCCCTCTACAGAATAGGAAATTGTTGATACCATCTGGGATATGGAGTCTGACAAGGCTCCAGGGCCAGATGGTTTTTCCGCTCACTTCTATAAAGCCTGTTGGCCCATCATCAAATTAGACTTGGTTCGAATGGTGTTTTCCTTTCAAAGAAAAGCGAAAGTGGGAGGGTGCACCAACTCTTCATTTCTTGCCCTCATCCCCAAGGAAGTTAATCCCTCTTCCTTTGATAGATTCCGTCCTATCTCTTTGTGTAATGTTTCCTATAAGATCCTGGCCAAACTCCTAGCCAATAGATTTAAACTATTGCTAGGCAGGTTGATTTCTCCTTTCCAGGGTGGATTTGTGAAAGGCAGACACTTAGTGGACAATGTAATACATGTGCAGGAAGCTCTCCATTCAAGCTTCCAAAGGAGAGAGAAAGGTATGTTAATTAAGTTGGACATGAAGAATGCTTTTGACGGAGTTAAGCTTCCCTTCCTCTGTGTTGTTTTGCTCTCATTTGGTTTCTGTTCAGAGTTTGTAAGGTTGATTAAAGCTTGCACTAATGGACCTTGGTTAGCTCCATTAGTTAATTGGAGACCTACGGACTTCTTCAAAGCTTCCATAGGTCTTCGTCAAGGCTACCCGATGTCCCCTTTCCTCTATATCTTGATGGACGAAACTCTAAGCAGAAAACTGATCGCTGACAAGGAAGCTGGATTTATTCTGGGTATTAGGATTGCCAAGGGAGTGGACCTAATCAATCATGCTATTTTTGCAGATGACTCCCTACTCCTGGGAGGGGCCTCCTTGAATATTTCCCGGGCCTTTTCTGATACTCTTTTAAAGTACTGCCTTTCCTCTGGTGCCTTGATAAATAAAGCCAAGAGTGTTGTTTACGATTGGAATGTTGAACCCTCGTCAATTCTTTGAATTTCAGGTTTCTTGGGCTTCCCTAGTTTCGACAAATGGGATAAGATCAAGTATTTAGGCCTTCCTCTAACCCTTGGTCCGTCGCCTCCCTCTCTTTGGCTTGAATTTCTAGCAAAGTTAAAGGCACAAATTGCTTTCTGGGGTGGTCAGTGGCTAGATAAGGCTGGGAAATTGATTTTGATTAAGGTTGTTCTCTCAACTTATCCTATTTTCCAGTCCTCATTGCTGCTAGCTCCTAAGAGTATTTCTGCTCATATTTCTAAATTGTTGCGGGATTTTCTCTGGTCGGGTTGTAAAGGTGGTCTAAACAAGTTGCATTTGGTAAATTGGGTAGATCTTAAGAGACCATTCTCAGCAGGTGGTCTTCAAATCAGGGACCCTAGTCTTGCTTATCTGGCACCGAGTGGCAAGCTTCTCTGGCAACTTTTTGTAGATAAACACCATCCCATAAGAAAGATCTTTTTTAAGAAATATATCAAAGGTAGTTCATTGAGAAATATCTCCTATACAAATACCTCAACAAGCTCTGCTCTTTGGAATTCATGTAGAAAAGGTTTTGAATTCTTTAATAAGCAGTTATTTCGAATTCTAGGCAATGGGAAAAGAATACTCCCTTGGGAGGACAAAATCTTCAGGAACCCACCTCTTTCCTCTATCACTTCTCTATCAGAGATTATGAACTGGGCTTCAAATAAGGGCCTTCTCCAACTAGCTAACATATGCCTTTGGGATAGTTTAGGGAACTGGGTAGGGTGGTCTATTCCAAATTTACCAGTTCGCCTAAAAGCTCAAAATCACTTGCTGCTTTTATCTCTCTCTGGTATGGCTTCTGTTCATTACTCTTTGAAAGATTCTTGGGGATGGGGAAAAGATGGTGTTTACTCAGGTGCTAAAGGATTTAGCGTTCTTCAATCTTCTCAGAGTTCTATTTTTCCTCCAATAATATGGAAATCTGTTTGGGCTTCTTGATTTATGCCAAAGGTGAATTTTTTTGTGTGGCTGGCACTAAAAAACAAGTTGTTGAGAGGAGATAACCTTGCTAAACGTGGCTTTAATGGTCCCTTCCGTTGCTACTTATGCAATTCTGTTTTTGAAACCGTAGATCACTTCTAGTTGATTGTGTATTCTCCAGAAAAGTTTGAGAACTAATACTTCAGGATTTGAATTGCTCTATCTCAACTCAGTCGTCAGTTCCGACCCTCTACCTGGGATGGCATGCTAATCGACCCCTGAAAGCTTCCTCAGCCTTATTGCATTTACATTGGTACTCAATTTTAAAATTCTCTTGGTGAGCGCTGTGGCTGATTAGGAACAATTGTATTTTTAATGAAACGACCCCTTCTATTCAGCTTGTTGTCCATAATTCCAAAAAATGGTTCGCTGAATCCACAGGTTGCTCAACGGCCTCCCTCTCAGCTCCATCGTCCCTCTTGGCTCCATCGAGGATGGGATTTACATCAATTATTTCAGGAAACAAATTGCAATTCCTAAAACTGTCTAAATCCTTGCACTGGAAATTTTGTGGAACTGAAGATGCTTTAAAGGAAAAACCGATGTGCTCTGTTTCAGCTGCTTTATTTTTTTATGGAGCTTCCAAAGAGAACCCCGAGGTTTTCGGCACTGGTGGTGTCATATTCTTTCCTGATAGATTGATTCATCTCAGCTTCAGTTGGGGTCTCGGTTCGATGACGAACAATCAGGCTGAATGCTACAGTTTACTTATGGCAATTCAGCTTGTAAAAGGAAAAGGGTTCAAGTCAAATAAAATTTTTGGTGACTCCGAGATGTTGGTGAAAACTCTAAATACAGCAGTCACCTTCAACAACTCTTTCCTGAATGTAAATTTGCAGAGAATTAAGACAACTTTGAAATGCTTTGACAGTGTGGAATCTTATCATATTCTCCGGGGGTTAAATAAATTTGCAGACTCCCTAGCAAACAAAGGATGCCTCCTTCCTCTAGGAATTCTCAGTATTGATGGGGAACCAGGTGTATTTCATCATATTCCATAATGGACTTTCTCTCAGTTGTAACTAGTTGTTTATTTGTTAGTAGTTCTATTCAATTGTAAGCCTCGGTACAGTCTTTTGACTTCTAGATACTTGTAACTTGGTTGATTGTCATTTGCCAAAACATACCTGCTTCTCCATTTTAATAAATTTACCCATTTTTATTAAAAAATAAATAAAAAATATTTAAGAGATTGTCATAAGCTTTGTTTTGATTGTGCGGTGTGATGAATTTGTTTTTAACTAAATTTTGTAGATTTTGTCCATGTTTAGTGAAACGTTTTTAATCAAATATATTATGTATTTCAATGTTTAGGTTCAATCTTGAATATGGGTTAAACTAGCTTTCTGAAGAATCTTGAATATGGGTTAAAATAGCTTTCTGAAGAATATGGGTTAAACTAGCTTTCTGAGAAACTGGGTAGAAAGGTTCATCCCAGAGAAAGAAGATTTCTACTGGGATCATGTCTACATTCGAATGTATTCACTTCCATAGGAATAATGGAATGAGTAAACCATCAAAGAGATATGAAATAGTTTGGGCAGCTTTGTACGCTCTAATGACCAAACAAAAATCAACAAGTATACTTCTTATACTAGTATTTGCATCTACATGCACATAGCCAAAGCCCTTCCAGATGCAATATGATTAACTCATGAAGATTTGGACTAGATATAACCTATTAATTATGAACATATTTCTTTCAGATGTTGTAAGTGGAATGAAAAAAACCATATGTATAGGGACTTCCCACTAAACAAACTGCACCCAAAGAATCTGAAGGTGGAGTAAAAAGATGTTGATGGGATATAGAAAATAGGGAAAATAAGATGCAACAACTAAAAACTAGCTCTAGAGAAACCCAAAGAGGATATTCCCATCACTCGTAAAAGTTTCCCAGTTCTGGAAAACCAACCAAAGAATCCAGTTGTTGTCTTCGGCTCGAAGGATCCTCTCCAAAAGTCCTTGCCTCCCGGTACTCAAAAGCAACAGATTCATATGCAAGATAAGGATGGACTAGAGAAAATCCCTTTCTCCTTGAATCCTAGTGACATTAGAACTAGAACACATGTGAATCCAACCATAGGGGGGACAGATCCCCTAAACCAGTTGGTGGATCCTGGACCAGATCTACTCATGGATGAAGAAATGCGAGAGATAGATCTTGGAGAATTATATATTCTAGGATTGGAAGATTCCTGCAACATGAAAGCCTTTGAATCCATTTCGACTCAGAAAATAAAGCTATTAAAGGAATATTTAGATAAATAAAATTCCCAAAATAATCTCAGAGTCTACAACCCTCCTCGGAAGGACAAAAAAAAATCCAACATGATAACAAAAAATGAGGGCACAAATCAGTATTACAACGACTCAATCGACTAGGAACCACATTAATAGAATTTGGGCAATATTACCATCTTAGAGAGTTCTTCTCTACTTATTCACCAGGAAACTCATGAAGATCATCTCATGGAATGTACGAGGTCTCAATGGACCTTCGAAACATTGGATGTTGAAGAGGAAAATTATGCAAGAAAATCCTGTTGTTATTTTTATTCGAGAAACCAAATGTGCAACCGAAGCCCGTCTTCTGCTAATGATCAGGTTATGGAAGGGATTATTCAGCACTTCTATTGATGCCAAAGGTGCCTTAGGACGAATTTCCATCATCTGGAATCCTCTAATTGTATCTTTTGGTAACCTAGCCTCCACTGCTCATTCCATCTCTGCTTTCTTTCACATATTAGGAACTAATATTCGGGGCCATCTCCTAAATGTTTACAACCCACAATCCTCATGTCATAATATGCAACTCCTCAACTTCCTTGATTGGTTCACCCATCAGCACCACAACTCCCCCATCATCATTGGCGATGACTTCAACATGATTACTAACCTTGAGGAAAATAAAGAAGGTTTGAGAACTCTCTCCAACGAGGACCGAGACTTCAAAGCTACCCTAGCCAACTGCACTCTAGTTGACCTTCAAACTTCCTCTGAGTTCTTCACTTGGAACAACAAGAGAGGGGGGGCTCACCATGTTTCGAAACGTCTTGATATATTCCTAGCTACGGAAAGCATCCTTGAATCAGGTGGTATTCTGGAAGCCTTAGTGCTCCCCACTACTGGATCAGACCATTGTCCTATCTCCCTCTCATGGAATAGTATAGGAACTCCCATTCATAGACCTTTCAGATTCAAAAACTTGTGCCTCTCTCATCCCTCCTTTGTTGAAACTGTCAACGGATAGTGGGAAAGCATGCAAGTTATCAAAATGGATATCATGCATCAAAATTTGTGGCTCCTTTATGCCAAAGTCCGTCAGTGTAATCACACCATCTTTGGTAATATCTTTGAATATAAAGAGGTGTTACATGAAGAACCTAAATGAATACAACTATTAATCATGAACTAGGGATGCATAAAGGATATCAAGATCAGAGAAAATGACCTCAAGGGTCAGGTGGACAAGCGATGCAAGAAAGAGGAAACCCTTTCGAGGAAAAAATCTAGGTTGGCCTGGCTAAAAGAGGGAGAAAGAAACGTTTATTTCTTGCAACGCTCCACGGTCCAATGTAGGATGCACAACAAAATTACTAAACTTAAAATGAAAGAAGGCTCTATTTTGGAGGAGCACCTAGAAATATAAGCGGAGCTCACTAGCCTCTTCAATAATATGCTCATCGAGCCTCTCCCTGCATGCACGACATCCATTAATCAGGTCACCCAGCATATCCCCTCCTTACTGACTGATGAGCATAATGCATCCTTCATTCAACCCTTCACAATGCGGGAAGTTGAAGCAGTAGTCAACAATATGGCGGAGGGCAAGGCTCCAGGACATAACGGTTTCACAATCAACTTGTTTCATCATTGTTGGGATCTGATAAAAGTTGAAGTGCTTGAACTAGTGGAGGGATATCGAAAAAATCAATGGGTTTTGTTGTCTTTCAATGCAACCCATCTCACTCTAGTTCCCAAGGAAATAAGAGCCTCTAATCCTAGTAAGTTTTGACCCATTTCCCTATGCAATGTCATTTATAATATCATATCTAAATTTGTCACCAATTGCATGAAACCCCTTATTCCTTTACTTATCTCCCCTGAACAATATGGGTATGTGGAGGGTAGACAAATAATTGATGGAATTATCTTAGCTAATGAAATCACTCACTCCCTAAATCTCACCACATTTCCTGGTATGCCCTTAAAACTCAATCTTTCTAAATCCTTCGACAAGATGAGATGGGAATTTGTAGAGAAAATGCTCTAGGTTTTTTTTTCTATAAAAAATGGACCAGTTGGATACTCTTCCTCACCTCCTCTGCTTTCTTCTCCATACTGGTCAATGGCTCACCCTCCTCAACCTTCTCCCCCTCCCTTGGATTTCGTCAAGGAAACCCCCTATCCCCTCTTCTTTTTATACTAATGGTGGAAGGCCTTGGTGTTCGGGTACACAAGGTACTCCCAAAAGACCGAACAACTTGAGCAACCGCTTCACACAAATAGATCACAGATCAACACACCAATGTTTGTCATATGGTTAAAACCCTTGAGAGGGAAACAGTCCACAGCCCCAGCCAAATAGCTACTTAGAGCAATTTATTATGCAAAAGAAAGAAAGTTACATGAGATTCTCATACTCGATCAACTAGCCAAGGACCCTCCATGCTCTTTAAATAGAGATCATGGACCAATAGGGTGTTAAGCCACGGATCAATGGTAGGTATGATCTAAGAAAAGTTGAATCGTCAGATCACTCTATGTCTAGAACATATCGTGATCGTCGGATTAGAATATTTACAAATGCATACTAATGCATACTAAAGAAACACACTTTTACCTAACGGATATATTACACAAGTTAATCTTAACTAAATCCTAAGTGTCTAAATATCCTAACATCCCCCCTTAAGAACAACTTGGGATAGGATTGAAGGATTTACAAAAGTGACACTATTAGGAGAAGGAAGGAGGCATTAGAGCCTATCCCCCCTTATAGACACATTCCTGAACTCCTAACATAGACTGAAGTTTAGAAAACTTCGCTTCTGTAAGAGACTTGGAGAAGATGTCTGCAACTTGATCATCTATAGGGAAATAGAGCACTTCAATAACACAATCATGAACAAGATTTCTAATGAAGTGCATGTGTAGCTCAATGTGTTTGCTGTGCTGATGTAGAACTGGATCTTTGGTAGCTTGATGGTACTTTGATTGTCGCACCAAAGTGGAATAGGCTGCTACTGTTCAAATCCAAACTCTGAAAGGATCTGCCAAATCCATAAAGCTTCCTGATTGGCATTAACTACGGCTCGATATTATGCTTTTGCTGAAGAAAGAGAAAGAGCTTGTTGTTTCTTACAAGCCCAAGTGACAGGTCCAAATCCCAGACTGAAAACATAACCTGCAGTATACTTTCAATCATCAAGACCACCAGCCCAATCTGAATCAGTGAAACCAACCAACAAAGGTTTCCCCCCTGTACTGTAATGAATCCCAAACTGAATTGTACCTCGGATATATCGAAGTATTATTTTTGCTGCTTTCTAGTGACTTTCATGAGGAGTTTGCATATAACGGGAAAAACGACCAACGGCAAAGGAAAGGTCAAGACGGGAATGATTCAAGTATAAAATACTACCAAGAAGCTGACGATACAAGGTGGCATCTACTTCAGGGGAAGTACAAGTTGCAGAAAGTTTGACTCCAGACTGGAAGGGAGAAGGGGCTGGTTCACAATCTTCCATGTGGAAGCGATGAAGAAGATCACAAGCATACTTAGACTGGGAAAGAAATATTGCTTCTTTGGTTTGCAAGACTTGGAGACCAAGAAAATAATGCAAATGTCCTAAGTCTAACATTTCAAAATTTTGCTTAAGACTAGATTTCACATGGGTTATAAGTTTAGGGTCACTACCAGTAAGGATAAGGTCATCAACATAAAGAACAAGTATGATGAGATGGTTTGCTAATTTATTGGTATGGACATTGGGGTCATAATGGCATCTAGAAAAACTAGTGTCAAGGAGAAAGCTATCCATTTTGGCATACCAAGCTCTGGGAGCTTGCTTAAGGCCAGATAAGCATTTCTTAAGGAGACAAACAAGGCTAGAGTTATTCTGAAGATATCCAAGAGGTTGTTCCAAGTAAATTTCCTCCTGTAAATCACCATGGAAGAAGGCAGACTTGACATCCATTTGATGGACTTCCCAGTTATGTAAGGCTGCAAGGGAAAGAACAAGGCGGATGGAGTTCATTTTTGCTACAGGGGAAAAGGCTTCATTGTAGTCAATCCCTTCAACTTGGGAAAAACCTTTGGCAACTAACCTTGCCTTAAGTATTTCAACACTTCCATCTGATGCATACTTAGTTCTGCAGACCCATTTAAATCTGACAAGTTTTCTTCCTTTTGGAAGAGGAACAAGATCCCAAGTATCGTTCGCCATTAAGGAAGGATATTCTTCATCCATAGATGCATCCCAATCTGGATTTCCTGAAGCTTCTGTAAAAGTTTCTAGATCATGATTCTTGGAAACTTGAGCCAAAAGAGAAGAGGCTCGGTGAAACTAAGAACGTGTTCGACGTTGATCTCTAGGATCACTGGCAAGATCACCAGCTGCTTCACATGTTGAACAAACCCATCGAGGAGGCATTGGTGCTGGTAAAATTGGAGGAACATGAGCAGGCGGAGGCGGATTTTCATCCTCACTATCATCATCAGAAATTGGAGTTGGAAACCTGTCAAGGAAGTTGGAAGAAAAAGAAGAAGGCACAATCGTTGAATCAGGCTCGCAGGCCAAAGATGGCACACCCGCCAAGTTAGGCTCGTAGGCCAAGAGATTTTCATCAAATTTAACATCTCTTCTAATTATTATATCATGAGAATGTGGCTAGAGAAGTCTATAACCTTTTACATCTTCTGAATATCCAACAAATATGCACTTTTCACTTTTAGGCTGCAATGCTTTCTATTTTTCATCCGGAATGTGAGCCCATGCTTCACAACCAAACACACGAGAGTGACTTACATCTGGTTTAATTTTACTCCATGCTTCTTTCGGTGTTATACCTTGTAAAAATTTAGTGGGTGTGCTATTAACTATGTAATTTGCACAATTTATGGCCTTAGCCCAATATTGAAGACTTAGTCCCTTTGATTGGATCATACAATTAGCCATTTCTTTTAAAGTGTGGTTCTTCCGTTCAGCTACACCATTTTGTTGTGGTGTATATGGAACAGTGTGTTGTTGTTGGATTCCTTTTTCAGTGCAAAAAGTAGTGAAATTATTGTTAACATATTCTCCTCCATTGTCAGATCTTAACTTAATAATTTGATGACCAGATTGTTTTTCAACAAGGGCCTTGTAGGCCAAGAACATGTTAAATACTTCGCTCTTAAGTTTTAGGAAGTAAACTCAAGTGCGTCTGGAGTAGTCATCACTGAAAGTTAAGAAATATTTGAAACCAGAAAAGGAAGCAGATGGAAGAGGGCCACACAAGTTTCTATGCACAAGCTCCAAGGGAACCGAGGCATGCTAAGAGGCACATTTGCCAAAACTGTCTCAATGATGTTTTTCGAGTACACAACCGGAACAAACACCATCCTTGCAAGATACCATCGAAAGACCAATCACCATATTGTATTTACATAGTTGTTGCAATAAGCGATAATTTAAGTGACCAAATCGCCCATGCCAAAGTTTGCTCAAGTTATCACTATCAGCAACAAAAAATGAAGGAAAAGGTGATGACCCAACGTTGTTAAATTTGTACAACCTGGTAATGTCATCAACAGTTCTAGTAGCAAGGACATTTTGAGGATTTTTAAAATCCTTGATTACAAATTGGTGAGGTGTAAACGTCACCGTTTTACCTTCACCTGAATGAATAATTTGATAGACTGATAACAAATTGTAGGAAATTTTTGGAACACATAATACATCATTGAAATGACCATTTTCAATTGGAACTGTTCTAGATCCTACAACACTTAGAGATCTATCATCACCAACAAATATTTGTTTGGTGTTACATTCATGCATAGTAGAAAATATGGCTTGAGCCTTAGCCATATGATAAGATGCTCTAGAATCAATGAGCCATTCAATTGAAGTAGAAGAAGAAGATGTAGTATAAGAGTAACCAGAAGCACAAAGTGCATGTCCATGAGAGGTATATTCTGAAGACGAATCTAAGCTGATGTCGTGCTTCTTCATTGTTGCTCCCAAGGCTGCCATCTTCTTAAAACACTTAGATTCATCATGACTATTTTTCCCACAAAAATTGCAATGATGCTTAGTCTTCTTTCCTTTTGGCTTGGATCCTTTGTCATTTTTTAAAGAAGGAGCTGACTGAGAGGGTTTGGGACCCTTGTTTTTTGGCTTATTATTTCAAAAATTCTGTTTCTTAGGAGGCTTACACTTTTTTTTCTATTGGGACAATAAGGCTTTCCCAGATGTATCTGCATTGTTAATTATTCCAAGATGAATGAGCTTATATTGCTCTCTAATTAAAGAATCACAAAAGGATTTAAGGCTAGGCTTGTGATAGCTAGCTGCAGTCAAGGATTCTTTCATGGAGTATAATGTAGATACAAAAACAGAATATGCAGGTCAAAGTTTGGAAAGAATATGACAAATACATTGTTTGTCTTCTTTCTTAATCTTGCATTCTACACATAAGAGTCTAAGAGTTTTATACTTCGATAAATAGTCTTGAATGCATGAAAAATCATTTGGATTCAAGGAAAGCAACTCATTCTCAAGTTCATGACCCCGAATTTCATTGTGTTTATCAAACATAGATTCCAACTTTTCCCAAGCAAGATCAGGTTCATCAATTCCAAATATGTGGAATCGCAAATCAGTAGAGATTGACATCTCAATCAATCCACAAGCTTCATCACATCTATTTTACCATTTAATTTTCTTATCATCATCAGTGGGTTCTGTTTCTTTCCTTGAGGTTATCTTGAAAAGTCCCCTACTTCGTAGAACATCTTCCATACGAGATTTCCATGAGAAATAGTTAGAACTTGTAAGTATAATATCACAAGAGGAGGCCATACTATAAATTAATGGCTGAAAAAACAAAAAACTAACTATCTATATGCAAAGAGCTCAAAAATATATGCAGTTTTAAAAAAAACGGCACTAAAAACTGATTCCAGATGATGAAGTTATGCTTAATCAAAGAAAATGTTGAAGATGTCCCCAATAGTGACGTGGTAGATATTAACTTGACCAACTAAAAAAAGATCCCCCCTCTTCCCAAGATCAACCTTTGATAACCACTTTACAATAAAGTTGCTTTTAATTGAATCACTTTCTAGAATAAGTGATGTTCACTTTTACAATAATGTTACTTTTAAATAGTGCGACAATAAATTAAAAGACTTAAGTGACTCACTTTTTATTTTATTTTATTTATGTGAGATGCACTTTTACAATAAAGTAACTTGAAAATAGAGATTGCATGCATTAAAAAGTAGCTTAATAAGACTTGTACTCAAGACCTATTAAGGAATAAAACAACTTTGGACCAAGTGAGCTAAGTTTAAAAGATACGTAAAAGAATGGAAAGAGGAAGGGGACTTTTTTTTACCCTTCTCTCTCATTCTCCGTGCTTGCCTTCTTTTCCTGCAAATTACAAAAATAAAACAAATTTTTTTTTTCACACAATGGGGTTAGATCTTGGTTAGCTTACCCAGAAAGTCTACATTTTCAAGTTTTCTCATTGTTTCTGATTTGTCATGATGCACAAGGTGCACGACAAAGAGCATACATCGTCGAGAAGACAAGAAAAAAACTTTCCCTTACTGTTTCTGATTCTCCGCGATCACGCAAAGTGCACGACAAAGAGCATACGCAGCCAGGGAACGCAACAGTCCGAGACTAAAATAGTAAATATCTAATAATAAAACTGATAAAATATGAGAGATTTAAAAAAAAAAACAAATCCGTCACTGTAACATTATACCTTCATATTTGCCAAAAATTGGTGTTTCTGGATCAAACGAAAATGGTTTTCGGTGAAACAAAAACTATTTCCCAATGGAAACGACACTTTGGACGCAATGGAACATCTCCCACGGGCCACAAATGTATAGAAAATATAGAACCATAAACCCTTTCAAAGTTTCGGCAACATCGGTTCCAGATCTTGATCAAAACTGAAAGCGAATCTTCATAAACGCTCTGATACCATGTTCGGGTACAAAGGGTACTCCCAAAAGACTGAACACCTTGAGAAACCACTTCACAGAAATAAATCACAGATCAACACACCAATGTTTGTCACGTGGTTAAAACCCTCGAGAGGGAAACAGTCCACAGCCCTAGCCAAATAGCTACTTGGAGCAATTTATTATGCAAAAGAAAGAAAGTTACATGAGCTTCTCATAATCGATCAACTAACCAAGGACCCTCCATTCTCTTTAAATAGAGATCATGGACCAATCAAGTGTTAAGCCACGGATCAATGGTAGGTATGATGTAAGAGGAGTTGAACCGTCGGATCACTCTATGTCTAGAACATATCGTGACCATCAGATTAGAATATTTACAAATGCATACTAATGCATACTAAAGAAACACACTTTTACCTAACGGATATATTACACAAGTTGATCTTAACTAAATCCTAAGTGTCTAAATATCATAACACTTGGTCATATGCTCCAAGCGACAATATGTTCTAATTCCCTTCGAGGACTCTCTCTCCATGGTACCCCCCTCCTCGTTTATCAACTTTTTTTCAATGGAAACTTTCTCTTTGGGAATCCTTCGTTCCAAGAATCTTTCTCTCTCAAATCCATACTTAATACTTTCTTTGAAGCCTTAGCACCACCATTAACTTGGACAAGCACTAGATCTACTTATTCAACAAATATGCTACCATATAATGTAATATATAAAGAATCATGAGGTTCTCGGCTTCCTCTCTTCCCTCTAAGTATTTGGGAGCCCCCTTGTTTGATTCTACGGCCAAACACTCCTATTGGAGAGAATTGTTAGACAAGTTGGAAAGTTGTATCACGTCTTGGACTTTATATTCTCTTAACATGGAGAGTAGGTTGATTCTTTTGAAGGCAATCCTTCAGTCTATGCCTCTTTATCTTTATTTTTATGTCATGGAAGATACTAAATGGGTCCTTAAATCCATCAGAAATATTCGAAGAGCCTTCCTCTAGGGGTGTGAAAAAAATAGAAACATGTGGGCCCTTGTTAACTAGCAGAAGGTCTTCCTCCCAAAGCGGGAAGGAGGCTTGGGAATCTAGGATCCAGATATCAATAACTAATCCCTCTCATCCAAAATCTGGTGGAAGTGGATATCTCATAATCAAATGCCTTGAGCATAGCTATGGAACAAAAAATATGGGAAAGAATGGGCACCCTCTCGCCTAATAAGATTTCATCAAGACCTTTTGAGCTCATCGATTTGGAAAGTTGCTAACATTCAAAGGGACTTCATCCATCACCATATCTTCTGGGAGATCAAAGATGAAAACAGAGCACTCTTCCGGCAGGATTCATGGAAGCAATTTCCAAGCTTTAAAATCCTTTATACTCACTCGAAGGTACAGGATTTTATTCAACTAAATGAGACTATTGTGGTTAAATATTACTAGAAGGGTGATAAGGCCTCTACTTTTCTCCTTTGGAAGGAGCTCAACAATTGGTGACACACTTTGGATTTAGGGAAATTGGAGACTATATGGTAGAATATTTAGAACGGAAAGACCTGATTCAAGGATGGGACAAACATTATTTGATGGGGAAATATTCCAAGAGACACCTTCTCCATCAAGAAATCCTACTCCCTGCTATCTGGTAGGCTTGAGGCTCAACCCTTTCCTCTATGGAAGAAAATTTGGAATTCTAACCTTTGGTCACAGGGTTCATCCTTTCTCTGGTTGTTCTCTCATCAGTGCATCCTTACCTGGGACAATCTTTTGAAACGTGGATTATAGGGCCTTCCCTTTGTCTTATGTGAAATAGTCACTCGGAGAAAATTAATCACCTCCTTGATTCCTACAAACTTACAAGTGCACTCTAGGACTTAGCTACTGAAAACTACAAAAGAACTAAGAGAGTCAGAGGAAACATCATTAAGAAAATGTAGCAATGTGATGAGAATCCTTTCCAAATAAAACTCCTCAATCGGTTATGGGACCTCACACCTGGTTTTATAGTATAGAATATTGGAAGGAAATAAATCTTAGGATTTTTGCAGACAAGCCGAGATCCATTTAAGAAATCTGGAAAACCATCACTAGCAATATATAGGAAACACTATTTTCGAGAGATTGGAATTGCGCTGAATTTCTAGCCACCTCCATTGAACGACACATTTTGGCCAAATGGAAATTCAATCAGATGTCTCCCCCCTCTATTCTTGGGGGCACCATAATGAAAATCGATATCCCTAACCGTTGGGACCCCATCCAACTCAGGGTCTTCAAAACTAATTTTGATGGTGCCTCTAAAATAAATATGGGAAATGCTAGGTTTGGAGGACCAAATTGGAACCATCCAGGATATATCCTCTAGGTCTTCTTTGGGAACATTGGTTATGAGAGTAACAATGAAGTAGAAATTGAAGGGCTAGTGGAGGGGATATCTATAACACGTAGAAAGGATATTCTCCTGATGATAGTGGAATGGGACTCTCAAGTAAAATCCTCTCCCTAGAAACTAAGATTCAACATGAATCTCAGGTCTCAAAGATTTCTCCCAGTTGGAGATTGGAACATGTCCTCCTGCACTTAGCAAGCTTCCTTAACCAAACCACAGTCATCACGTTCCACCATGTGAGATACAAGGAAAATTCTCTTGAAGATTGCTTAGCTAATAAAGGGGTCACCTGCAACCAACCTCTTCAGGAAGGAAAGATGGAGGAGGACACAATGACCACCGCTCTTGCCTTCAAGTCCAGATATATTTCTAGTATGTATCTCTCTCACCAAGATGCATGTTCCCACATGCCCCATAAATAGTGCATAGCACCTCGACTTGACAACCAACAGCGTGGTACGTCGCATGTCGCGGTCCTAAATTGTTCCACCCAGCATGTTATGGCTTTTACGATTGAGGAGGAAGTCGTCCCCTCAAGAAATGGGAGAACGTTATCGCAGTACCAATTGCATTAATTTTGGTCTGATGAATTCATATTTGGAGAGTGTGGCCATCGGGATTCTTCAGCAAGACAGGTTAAGGAAGAGGGATGAGGATTCGTGGTGGATCATTTCTTGGTTCCTGGTCTTGGTTTGTGGTGTTTGTCTTAGGCCTTCCCCCATTGTTGGGTTCATTCAGGATTCCTCACCATCGAGGAGCTCTTTTCAGCACTCGTTCCTGTAATGCTTTCACTCCTCTCATCTGGTTCAAGTTTCTCTGACCGTCGCCATGCCCCAATAGCGTGACACCCCTTGTAGAGGTAGTAGCGGTCGTGGAAGATCATAACAAGGTCCAAGCTTGATGATGGAGGAAGGATATGAGTCTGAGATTTTGATGTCAGTTTGTGTTTTGATTGATGATTGGGAGACCCACATTGCTACTGAACATATGGCCTCAAGCATAAGTGGTGGAAAAATCAACCATTATTGGATAATTAAAAACATGATGGGAACTCTCATGGAGGATATGATGAGCAATTGGAGCTCTTCCTGTAGAATGGTTCTCTCGGATAAAGCCAAATTGACTTAACTGGATGACCAGGTCAATGTGTTGAGGCCTGGAAATTCTCAGGCGACAACAGTAAGGGATTCTCCCCAATCAACGTTCCCAACTAGCCCGTTGACTATTTGGTATAGGGAATCCGTCCGGCTTACGGTCCGGCTACCGTAGGTCAAGTACAAAACAAAGGTTTTACCGGTTGCGGCCCAGTCCACCGAGTTTTTGTATTTTTGACTTAATGTATGAGATGCATATACCTAATTAACCATGCAGGGTGATGAGGATGCAGGAGCAGTCATAATGTGATGCGCAGGTTCTTACCTCTCGTCTTAAGGCTCACATGCATCTATATCACATACACAGTAATGAAATGAGCTAACTATCTATCTATCTACCTATCCCAGGGGAGCAAACTGAAATTTAATTATGAGTAATGTAAAGTGTGCATGCAACATAGAGAGAAACTACATTTAGCTAATATCTCTTCCCACAATGCATGAACAATTAAAGATATTTCAACAACCAGATAGCCAATTGTTTATGAACGACATTCATTACTCATGGTAGAAATCTTCATAAAATAAACCGGAGAACATTCATACAGGAACATAGGTTCAAAGAGTTAGAACAGTCTCACAGTTAATGGATACAAAGTTGAAAACGAAATAGTTCCTCTTCAACAAATCCATAGCACAACATTTGAATATTCCACCAAGCTTTCTCCAACAGGCAAACTGTAATTATCTATTGCAAAAGGAAATAATTCTTCTTACAATATGTCTTCACCAATCTAACTGGGAAAAAGTCCCCTCTTTCCTCTTAGTCTATTACATTTATACAAAAAGGTGAGATGGTTGGGTTGCCCAAAGTGACCTTTGGGCTTCCCAACCCCTCGTTTCCCAATGTTCTACTTTTCTTAAATGTTTTACAAAATAGTTACAAAATACAAAAGGTGACCAATCCCTCACGAGGAGGGCCCCACTTGGCTGTCTAGAAACTTCTTCCAAGCCGCAGCATCAGAGGCAATGCCCTCAAATGCGCAAGGTTCCAAAAACTGAATGTTGATTTCAAATTTTTCGGCCTGGTTCTTTATAGCTTCCACTCTGGCTGCGCTTAACTGAAGCTGGTCTTCCAAGATCTGCACACTAACTGCTGAATGGCCTACTTCGCTTCTTAGAATCTGGTCATCAATGGCCTTAATGTGCTGCATTCTTGCTTCTTCATCCTGATATTTCTTCTGCAAAAGCTCAAAAAATGAGTCATGGTCCGGGAAAGCCTCGAGCCTCTGCTCAGCCTCTATTTGGAACCGGTTGTAGGTAATGAGAAGTCTTCTGAAAAACTCGGTGCATAATCCCTTTGTCTTTTTAACTGCCTTCTTGAAATCTTCAGCGGCGTTGATGGCGAACTCTACCAGGTCATAATCCTGCTTAAGGGCCTGTTTATCTTTTGATGGCAGCT
Source organism: Pseudotsuga menziesii (assembly GCA_001517045.1). NCBI lineage: Eukaryota > Viridiplantae > Streptophyta > Pinopsida > Pinales > Pinaceae > Pseudotsuga > Pseudotsuga menziesii. Next base: position 50,049 of record LPNX010421275.1, on the reverse strand, counting down.
CTCCTGGAGTTTCTTCATTGTTTTCCATCCTCGCCATTCTTACAGTCAGGACCTCTAGGACGTCCTGAGATCTGTCCACAAAGTAAGATGTAGTTTCCAAGATCTCTTCCAATCGTCCATCGATCTGCAGCACTCTACATCTTTCTTCTTCAATAGCAGTCTGTAGCTGTAGAATCTTGGCCTTTTGGGCCAAGACATGCTCTTTGAACGGCTGGAGGTTAACCTGCTGTTCTCTTTCTACCTCCAGAGCAGTTGTTAGCGAGGAAACATGTTCCTGGTGTTCCTTCTTCAGTTCTTGGGTGTGCAGATCATTGGCCTCCAAGAGGATCTTTTGCTACTCTTCTAGCTCCTCCACCTTTGCCAGTAGCTGTTCCTTTTCAGTTCTTAATTCTTGGTATTCTTTCTGTACTCTCTCCAGAGACTCCTGTGTCGTTTCCAGCACTTGTATTTCTCCTTGGAGGGCCTATACTTCAACTCTTGATGACTTCATTTCCCTTTGCATATCTTCATATTTCCTTTTCAGCCTGTTGCTTTCTTCCCTCTCTTTCCTCAATGTATCTTTCAACTGAGCAGAGGATTTCTTGGACTGCTCCAAGTCAGTTATTATTTTTCCTACATTATCCTCTGAAGCTTGGATAAATGCAGACCCGACTCTTAGGGTGAATCTTGGATCTTGGTATGTTCCTAACATAACATCCGTATCTGTTATCATTTTACCAGGTAGACCTTCCGCCTCAACTTTCCTCTCTGTCCTCTTTATTATTCTCTTTGTTGCCCTATCATAATATACAGTGTTGAAATCAGGGATTTCTTCCCCTCTTTTCTGAACAAAACGAACCAGCTTGAGAGTGGGGACCATGGGAGTGCTACCAACGGGTACTTGTGGGTCCTGAACCTCGAGGTTCTCAACATCTTGGGTCTGCCCTCCAGCTATGTCAGAAGCTAACTGTTCTGTCTCAGTCGGTGTCAGCTTCAACCTCTCTGCCTCCTACTTTTGCAGCTCCTCATCAAGCTTTCTCTTCGCTTCTTCAGCTGCTTTTCTAGCTGCTTCTTCTGCCTCTTTAGATGCTTCCTGGGCTTTCTCAGCTGCTTTTTTTTTCCCTTCTTCTTCAGTATGCAGCCATTCTGCAGCTTCTTTTGCCAACATCTAAGCTTCTTCATTTCTCCGTTTGGCTTCTTCCTCAACCTTAGCCTGTTCATCCCCCTTTCCACCTTTGGTGGTGATCTTCTTCGTGAATCTCCTCTTCAGTGCTGTCATGTTCGGGGCATTTCGGAAGACAGATTCTTCCCTATCAAAATGGTGAGTATACTCAAAATGCACCTTGTTTTCCTTACAATGCTCCGCAACTATACCATGGGAGTCATTTCTGTGGTAGGGCATCTCGCCAAAATGGAATCTCTCCAGCTCCTCTACGAATTCACCAACTTGTTTCACCTTAGCAAACCTGTAGCTTCCTAGTCTGAAGGGCAAGGGAGGATAAGCAGTCTTCTTATGTTCGAACAAGAAGCTGCCTATTCCATCCAAGAACACTTGTCTGACTGCCTCCTTATGGACAATGTAATCAGTTGCGTATTTTGGCAGTAGGGAAGGTGCTCTCGAGCCTCCAAACATTCTGAAGTGCATGCCATGTTCAGTCAAATAGTAGTCTACGTAATCCACTATTACTTACATGGCCTCCTCCGACATACAATCACACTCTTTCCTGAAAATGAGTGTGTATAGTGGCATAATGAAGTGCTCACAGACTTCTCTGTAATGGCTGTGGTACTGGTGTGCCCATAGTGGTGTATAAGCAGCATAGACATGCATTCTTTCCTAGTCCCAGATGCACCTGAGACCAGGGAAAGGCTAGTTGCACGATATACAGTCTATCAGTATTGAACTCATATAGAATTCAGATCTTTTCTGGGACTCTCCTCCCAAGGCTGAGGCCAAGCAAGAAGAAAGACTGCTTGATACAAGGCTGGCCCAGTTGAAGATTGTCCCTTGGGTTGCCACATGAAAAATGATGGGTATCCACTCTAGCTTGAAGAATCTGCCATGAGCTCTCCCAAAGACCCTATCAAGCATCAGAGCTATAAATCTGTAGGGAGCCCTCAAGCTCACTGTATCATACTCACCCGTCGGCCTATATCGGTAATGTTTTCCCTACAACAGCATTCTCTTAAGAGTCTCTACTAGGTCCATTCTAATGCTACTCAGCCAGTCATCAGACAAGAATACTTGGGCTTCTGGCAGGTGATAAGCCAATGCCACATATCCAGGGCTAAATGCAGTATAGCCCTGTCTTTCAACATTTTCTAGAATCATTGTGGTTACATCTGCCCGGGGCAGAATCCAGCCAATTACCTCAAAGCATGGGAACAGCTCTGGTCTAGTGGCGACCTTCATAAGGGAATATCTTTCAATGTTTGCATATATGGACTCTTCTTCTAAGCCCATGTCGGGAACCTCTCTTCGGGTAATCACTCTATAGATTTCCCCTCACTGGTATTCAGGTTCCACGCCAGAAATGCATTTAATTTCTTCATATACGTATTCTGTCTTGGTGACAACTTCTACTTCTGGCTCTTCTTCGACCACAAGGGCCTTCTTCTTTTGTCTCTTTGACATTATGAGCTCGAATTCTTCCTGCCATATATAACATTGTAACATTAAGCAATTCCAGTTGAAGACACTTATATGACAATGTGCAGCGTTTTACTTCTTTTATGTGTATCATGACAGCAATTAGTTAACGAAGCTAACATATGTGTATGACCTTACTAACAGAGCTATTGAAACATGATGCGCATTGTTCAGTGAATTAGTCTATGTCTAGCATGATTGAAAAGAGTTATATGCAGTAAGATTATGCAAGCTACCACTATTTGCGAATACCAAACATTTCTCACAATGCAATTGGATGGAAAAACATCTACATTATCACAAAGAAAACTCCCGCTCTCTGCGGGTGCCATTATCAAAACACTACGCGGGACAGATAGGGGAAAATTACGCAAGCCCTCAAATGAAGCTTTTAACAACACCACTACCCTTGCGACTTCTGGTTAACAAACTGAACGCCGTGACACATCCCCTCCACAGGTTAGGGTTTAAAAATAACTACGCGCGAAACAGTGTGGCTAAATGCTGGCTATTCAAGGATGCGGGTTTCTAGGGCACGTTTGATCAAAGAAAAACCCCCAGTGCAAACTATGGTGTAGAATTATGCATCGCGGTACACCCTCTTCCCCGGCCCGGGTTCGAAACTGAGCAAGAATTGGGTTGCGCGGGACCGCGTAGGCAAAAATGGCTAGGGTTCAGGGATACGGGTAAAAGGGCAACCCCCAAATGCTACAGAAAACCACAAAACCTTCCCCCTGCAAACCTATCATTACACACAGGGTGGCTTGGCGCAGATGGCGTAACGACCGCCTGCACCAAACCCCCATCCACTACGCACGAGGTTGCAAATGGAAAGTCGTGGGAAAAATACTGCTTCGGGGTTAAAATGCCCCACCCCATGGTCAAAAGGATAAAAAATCCACCTTTATAGGCGTCTAATTGAACGGGATGAAGAAGACGGCCGGGGAAGCAAACCATCATAGAAAACCCCCAATAGTTCAAACGAAAAGGGAAAAAAGAAGAGCCTACCTGGAAATACGGTGAGTATGGCGGGTCAACGACGGTCAGGATTCCACAATTGCCACTTGGATGCAAGTACACCGACCGAGGGGTCCTTCACTAGCTTGAGAACACGACAGCGTGACAATGACAATGCTTGACAGTTGAAAAACAACAATAGAATAATCCAACAACTCGACTCCGTTTATATACACACGACCAAACTTCAGAGGAGGGTAAAAGATCGGATGGCGGACCGCCTTTGGGTCGAAAGTTGAAAGCCAAATTCCTTCCGCAACGGTGGACGGCCAGAGCATTAATCCATCCACGGAAATATGCATGGCGGGAAAAACTAAAAATAGGACGTCGGAGAGTTTTCTAATCGGAGGCTGAAAGCTTATTTTGATCCGCAACGGCGGAAGGCCGAACCAAAAATCCTTCTGCAACGGTAGGGATAACCGGGAGTCAAGCATGAATCAGAAGAAAATGATTAACACGTCGACAAGATTGGTGCTTCCTTCATCCGCAACGGCGGAACCGTCAAGCATTCCAACGTCCGCAACGGGACTTAAACCGGAAGCAACAATACTTAAAGGCTCAGAAATTTTAGAGCTCTGGCAGCCGCAATGGCGGAAAAGAGAAGACTTCGGGCAAGCGACTAAAGGCTGACGCATCGACTGGCGGATCTCTTTATGCATCGGGCGTTAAACCTCTTTAGGAGCCGCAACGGCGGAAGAAATGATCAGAAAAACTTCCGATGCAAAACCACAAAGCATCCGACGTGAAAACAAAGAAATCGGAAAAATTAATCGAAGTCAACCGAAAATCTATCCGCAACAGCGGAAGCATAAGTGACAATGGTTCTGATGCAAAACCAAAACCCAGCCGATTTCGCCAACCGAATCGAGATCAAAGTCGAAGTTAAAACTAAAAATCCATCCGCAACGGCGGAGAAAGAAACGACAAGTCTTTCCGGTCTAAACCAAAAAAAGCCACCGACGTGAAAGACCGACGGATCGGAAGACGAAAACGCACTTCCTTCCGCAACGGCGGAAGACGAAAACAAAGACTCACCCCAACGGCAGAAGATCAAAACAAAATACCTTCCGATTCAGACAGGCTTCAAACGCAATTAAAGGCAAATGATGAAGGTTTGATCAATCATTGAAATTCTTAATCAAAAATTGAAAAACAGCTGTAGATCAATCGAAGCATAAGCAAGTCTTTCTGAAACGTTCTCAAACCAAATCCAAGAAGACAATCAAACTAATTCAAGCAAAAGGAGGGTCCTAAATTTTTTTGGAATTTTGGGAAATTTGTTGCAGCTGCAACAATTGGCGACTACCTGGTGAACCCCAGATTTCTGAATTAACTCCTTCCCAGTGCAAGACCGTCAGAATAAAAGTTTAAATCTTCTAGATGTTTGTATCCCTGGGCTGGCCAACTTAAGCATTTAAACCATTGAGAAGTAGTCTATTCTTTGGGAAATGGTAACATAAAAAATATTGCAAGTCTGAATAACTCTTTTGAGGCCAAATAAGTGAGGTTTATTTTGCCTGTCCTTAGGTAGTTTCTAGCTTGGACACCACAGGATTGTAACAGATAGTAAACAGTATTATCCTTTTGTTCCTCATTCCCATGCCAACTGCACTTTTGTGCCTTTTGAACTTTAGTTCTTTTGATATGAGCCCTCCTGCATGCCTTTCGTACTAAATTTTAATTCAGGATCCTCTATCCCATAGTGTCCTTTTGTGTGAACAGTGTACTTCATATTTCAGTTCACGGGCGGAGAGGATCTTGTGGCAGTTTAGTACTTCATGCTTTGATACTTTGCTTTGATATGTATTGTTTTTCTTTAAGGAGTTTTGACTCTTGATAGCTTTTAGCTTTTCTGAAATTATGGCGTGGGATCATTTATATATGATATACTGTTTACTCTGCTTCCTTTCCGTGGGCCTTTTGTTGTCACCCCCTTGGATATTTAAGATGTGAAATGGATGGAGCCTCGAAATAGCATTCCAGACCTCTTTTACTTCTGAGTTATTTGCAGGGGTTAAGTAAGACTTCAATGAATGCATTGCCAGTTAGGAACACTGCTACTAGAATACATTCTATACTTTAAAGTGCAGTCTTTTGCTCAAGATTTCAGTTAATAAAGAACCCTGATGTTTCCATTGCAACCAAAAGTTAGCCTCTTTATTCAAAACCAAAAGCAATGCTAGCAAAGCAATAAAGGAAAACAACATCAATTCAAATAATCAAAAGAAAAAGCATCAAAGCATTAAAGAACACAAAACAATATTTATGTACAAAGCAAAAAGAAAGAAAAATTTCGCCCACTCCTGAAAAAATTTAAATCTAGAGAGCTAAAGGGTGGGCTGGATCATAGACATGAGATATCTAACCATGGTCTAGCTGGGCTATTTTTGAAACTGAACGCATGTCTACTATCCTACAATCATCTCTTACAGCCTGAAGAAGTTGAAGGAGCTCAGGCTGAGTGTCAGTCATAGAACTGGCCTTGCTAGAGGTATGATGTCTTAGCTTACACTCAGTCAAATAGTTTCCCAGGACAGATTCAGCAGATTCATTTCCTTCCCCTAGCTTAGTGACAGTATACTTCATGTAAGGCTCTCTCAAAATCTTAATCTTATTTGGGGTACCTGTGAGAGGCAACAATAAATGAGACCAATTTGAAGCAAAATAACCTTTTAACCTGGCAGACCAATCTCTGTTGAGAATAAGCCCATATCCACTAGGTATGTCAGCCACAGTGATGTCAATAAATTGACAAATCTTGTTGTTTGTAGACAAGCAAATGAGGACATTTTTCATTTCTCCCACTACTTTGACACCTGAGCTGTCTAATTGCGTTACTTCACAAAATGTGGACTTTGGCTTTCCCTTAATCTTTTTTGCAAATCCCTAGAGGCATAACATTCACCGCTGATCCAGAATCTACCAAGCAATTATGCACATTGTGATTCAGCATTTCTAGGGTCAAAAGAAAAGGTGGGGTATCAGCTTTCTCTTCCCAACCTGGTTCTATGTCTTCTTCTCCTGGTTGGTTTTGAGTAGGAAAATCCTCTTCATTCTCTCCAATTTCATTAGTGTTTTCCTCACTAACACCTATCGGTTCTTCTACAGGTTTGATAGTCTCAATGATTGGCTCTGCCTCTTGGTTGAGGGTATTGGCTCTAGGTGTTTTGTCCTCAACCTTCACCTGTACTTGTCTCTTGACATTCTTTTGCAGCCGTTTGAACTTCGACATTGTTAAATCCATGTCCTCTGTTGATGTAGGTGTGCATTCAGTTTTGAGAGTGCTCTCTTCAGTGTCAAACAGCGAGATACCATTCCATGAAAGCATAGTGTCATTATCTTGTTTCTCCATAGCCTGGTTTTTCTCCTCCTCCTTGCTACTGTTCTTGGTTACTTTAGAATCTAGCAGCTGATTCATAACCAGTGTTATCGAATTCAACCATTGCGGGCACTTCTTTTCCGAATGAGGTTGTTGGTGAAAAGTGCAGAAATTATCACCCCCTACTTCTGTTATGTTTACTGATGGTAGATGTGGGGGAGGGAATTGCCATTGGTTGTTATCCTCTCTTTTTGGATAATAGGGTTTGTGAGTTTTCTGAGCTTCCCTCCCTTTCTCCAGATCTATTATTCTATTGGATAGATTCTGCATCATTTTCAGCATTCCCTGATAATCATGTGAGTAATCCTCTTTAGGTTTAGACAGTAGTAAAGCTCTTCTCTCGGTAGTCTTCTCTTCAGATAAGTCAGGGTAATCTTCTACACTTTCCATTTCAGCTTCTACCCTTCCTGCCTCTTCATAAGTCTCTACCAATGTAGGCATAGCTTTCATTTTAGTGAACATAGCTCACTCAGGTCCTAGGGCAGATGTATAATATTCAATTAAGACCTTGTCTGAGGGTCTGTCAGCTTCAGAAAAATTCTTTAGGTATAATGAGAATCTTTGAGTGAATTTATGTACCTTTTCATTCTTCTCTTTTCTTAACAAACCGAGACCTTTCATCAATGAGGCATGCGTTTTTTGGGCTGTGTATTTACTCCTGAAAACCCTTTCGAAAGTGTTCCAGTATGGGATCGAGTTTGCGGGTAGGGAAAAGTACCATGAAGTAGCTGCCCCTTTCAAGGTATGAGGGAATAATCTACAGACAACATCTTCGTACTCCCCATCCCTTAACCCTTCTACTGCTAAATAAAAACTCTGCAAGTGATCATCTACAACAGTCTTTTCCTCAGGGTCAAACTTAGGCAGCAGCTTAACAAAACCCTGAGGTAAGTTATGCAAAGGAGGCGTGAGGTTCAAAGGTGATCTAGCTCGCCAAGCAGGTAATGGGTTGGGATGGTTCACAAACACACCAGCCATGAGTATAGGAAAAAGAACAAAAATCTGAGCAAAGAGCAACGCAGGGTAAGGACAGGCTTTCTTACCTCAAAGGTATAACCAAAATCTGTCACTACTTGGGTCAAGCTACAAGCTTCAAAACATCTGCTGGTGGGGTAATCTTGGGAAAAAATAAGTTTCCACGGCCAGCCATTCACTGGCGGCCCTCCTTCTAGCGCCAAAACTTTTGAGGCCTGAAAATTCTCAGGCGACAACAGTAAGGGATTCTCGCCAATCAACGTTCCCAACTAGCCCGTTGACTGTTTGGTATAGGGAATCTGTCCGGCTACCGTAAGTCAAGTACAAAACAAAGGTTTTACCGGTTGCGGCCCAGTCCACCGAGTTTTTGTATTTTTGACTAAATGTATGAGATGCATATACCTAATTAACCATGTAGGGTGATGAGGATGCAGGAGCAGTCACAATGTGATGCGCAGGTTCTTACCTCTCGTCTTAAGGCTCACATGCATCTATATCACATACGCAGTAATGAAATGAACTAACTATCTATATATATACCTATCCCTGGGGAGCAAACTGAAATTTAATTATGAGTAATGTAAAGTGTGCATGCAACATAGAGAGGAACTACAGTTAGCTGATATCTCTTCCCACAATGCATGAACAATTAAAGATATTTCAACAACCAGATAGCCAATTGTTTATGAACGACATTCATTACTCATGGTAGAAATCTTCATAAAATAAACCAGAGAACATTCATACAGGAACATAGGTTCAAAGAGTTATAACAGTCTCACAGTTAATGGATACAAAGTTGAAAACGAAATAGTTCCTCTTCAACAAATCCATAGCACAACATTTGAATATTCCACCAAGCTTTCTCTAACAGGCAAACTATAATTATCTATTGCAAAAGGAAATAGTTCTTTTTACAATATGTCTTCACCAATCTAACTGGGAAAATGTCCCCTCTTTCCTCTTAGTCTATTACATTTATACAAAAAGGTGAGATGGTTGGGTTGCCCAAAGTGACCTTTGGGCTTCCCAACCCCTCATTTCCAAATGTTCTACTTTTCTTAAATGTTTTACAAAATAGTTACAAAATACAAAAGGTGACCAATCCCTCACGAGGAGGGCCCCACTTGGCTGTCTAGAAACTTCTTCCAAGCCGCAGCATCAGAGGCAATGCCCTCAAATGCGCAAGGTTCCAAAAATTGAATGTTGATTTCAAATTTTTCTGCTTGGTTCTTTATAGCTTCCACTCTGGCTGCACTTAACCAAAGATGGTCTTCCAACATCTGCACACTAACTGCTGAATGGCCTACTTCGCTTCTTAGAATCTGGTCATCAATGGCCTTAATGTGTTGCATTCTTGCTTCTTCATCCTGATATTTCTTCTGCAAAAACTCAAAAAATGAGTCATGGTCCGGGAAAGCCTCGAGCCTCTGCTCAGCCTCTATTTGGCACCAGTTGTAGGTAATGAGAAGTCTTCTGAAAAACTCGGTGCATAATCCCTTTGTCTTTTTAACTGCCTTCTTGAAATCTTCAGCGGTGTTGATGGCGAACTCTACCAGGTCATAATCCCGCTTAAGGGCCTGTTTATCTTTTGATGGCAGCTCTCCTGGAGTTTCTTCATTGTTTTCCAGCCTCGCCATTCTTGCAGTCAGGACCTCTAGGACGTCCTGAGATCTGTCCACTGAGAAAGATGCAGTTTCCAAGATCTCTTCCAATCGTCCATCGATCTGCAGCACTCTACATCTTTCTTCTTCAACAGCAGTCTGTAGCTGCAGCATCTTGGCCTTTTGGGCCAAGACATGCTCTTTGAATGGCTGGAGGTTAACCTGCTGTTCTCTTGCTACCTCCAGAGCAGTTGTTAGTGAGGAAATATGTTCCTGGTGTTCCTTCTTCAGTTCTTGGGTGTGCAGATCATTGGCCTCCAAGAGGATCTTTTGCTGCTCTTCTAGCTCCTCCACCTTTGCCAGTAGCTATTCCTTTTCAGTTCTTAATTCTTGGTATTCTTTCTGTACTCTCTCCAGAGACTCCTGTGTCATTTCCAGCACTTGTATTTCTCCTTGGAGGGCCTATACTTCAGCTCTTGAGGACTTCATTTCCCTTTGCATATCTTCATATTTCCTTTTGAGCCTGTTGCTTTCTTCCCTCTCTTTCCTCAATGTATCTTTCAACTGAGCAGAGGATTTCTTGGACTGCTCCAAGTCAGTTATTATTTTGCCTACATTATCCTCTGAAGCTTGGATAAATGCAGACCCGACTCTTAGGGTGAATCTTGGATCTTGGTCTGTTCCTAACATAACAACCGTATCCGTTATCATTTTACCAGGTAGACCTTCCGCCTCAACTTTCCTCTCTGTCCTCTTTATTATTCTCTTTGTTGCCCTATCATAATATACAGTGTTGAACTCAGGGATTTCTTGCCCTCTTTTCTGAACAAAAGGAACCAGCTTGAGAGTGGGGACCATGGGAGTGTTGGCAACAGGTACTTCTGGGTCCTGAACCTCGGGGTTCTCAACATCTTGGGTCTACCCTCCAGCTATGTTAGAAGCTAACTATTCTATCTAAGTCGGTGTCAGCTTCAACCTCTCTGCCTCCTGCTTTTGCAGCTCCTCATCGAGCTTTCTCTTCGCTTCTTCAACTGCTTTTCTAGCTGCTTCTTCTGCCTCTTTAGCTGCTTCCTGGGCTTTCTCAGCTACTTCTTCAGCTGCTTTTCTTTTCCCTTCTTCTTCAGTATGCAGCCATTCTGCATCTTCTTTTGCCAACCTCTAAGCTTCTTGATTTCTCCTTTTGGCTTCTTCCTCAGCCTTAGCCTGTTCATCCCCCTTTCCACCTTTGGTGGTGATCTTCTTCGTGAATCTCCTCTTCAGTGCTGTCATGTTCGGGGCATTTCGGAAGACAGATTATTCCCTATCAAAATGGTGAGTATACTCGAAATGCACCTTGTTTTCCTCACAATGCTCTGCAACTTTACCATGGGAGTCATTTCTGTGGTAGGGCATCTCGCCAAAATGGAATCTCTCCAGCTCCTCTACGAATTCACCAGCTTGTTTCATCTTAGCGAACCTGTAGCTTCCTAGTCTGAAGGGCAAGGGAGGATAAGCAGTCTTCTTATGTTCGAACAGGAAGCTGCCTATTCCATCCAAGAACACTTGTCTGACTGACTCCTTATGGACAATGTAATTAGTTGCATATTTTGGCAGTAGGGAAGGTGCTCTCGAGCCTCCAAACATTCTGAAGTACATGCCATGTTCGATCAAATAGTAGTCTGCGTAATCCACTATTACTTGCATGGCCTCCTCCGACATACAATCACACTCTTTCCTGAAAATGAGTGTGTATAGTGGCATAATGAAGTGCTCACATACTTCTCTGTAATGGCTGTGGTACTGGTGTGCCCATAGTGGTCTATAAGCAGCATAGACAGGCATTCTTTCCCGGTCCCAGATGCACCTGAGACCAGGGAAAGGCTAGTTGCACAATATACAGTCTATCAGTATTGAACTCATATAGAATTCAGATCTTTTCTGGGACTCTCCTCCCAAGGCTAAGGCCAAGCAAGAAGAAAGACTGCTTGATACAAGGCTGTCCTAGTTGAAGATTGTCCCTTGTGTTGCCACATGAAAAATGATGGGTATCCACTCTAGCTTGAAGAATCTGCCATGAGCTCTCCCAAAGACCCTATTAAGCATCAGAGCTATAAATCTGTAGGGAGCCCTCAAGCTCGCTGTATCATACTCACCCGTCGGCCTGTATCGGTAATGTTTTCCCTGCAACAACATTCTCTTAAGAGTCTCTACCAGGTCCATTCTAATGCTACTCAGCCAGTCATCAGATAAGAATACTTGGGCTTCTGGCAGGTAATAAGCCAACGCCACATATCCAGGGCTAAATGCAGCATAGCCCTATCTTTCAACATTTTCCAAAATCATTGTGGTTACATCTGCCCGGGATAGAATCCAGCCAATTACCTCAGAGCATGGGAACAACTCTGGTCTGGTGGCGACCTTCATAAGGGAAGATCTTTCAATGTTTGCATATATGGACTCTTCTTCTAAGCCCATGTCGGGAACCTCTCTTCGGGTAATCAGTCTATATATTCCCCCCCACTGGTATTCAAGTTCCACGCCAGAAATGCATTTAGTGTCTTCATATACGTATTCTGTCTTGGTGACCACTTCTACTTCTGGCTCTTCTTCGACCACAGGGGCCTTCTTTTTTTGTCTCTTTGACATTGTGAGGTCGAATTCTTCCTGCCATATATAACATTGTAACATTAAGCAATTCCAGTTGCAGACACTTATCTGACAATGTGCAGTGTTTTACTTCTTTTATGTGTATCATGACAGCAATTAGTTAACGAAGATAACATATGTGTATGACCTTACTAATAGAGCTATTGAAACATGATGCACATTGTTCAGTGAATTAGTCTATGTCTAGCATGATTGAAAAGAGTTATATGCAGTAAGATTATGCAAGCCACCACTGTTTGCCAATACCAAACATTTCTCACAATGAAATCGGATGGAAAAACATCTACATTATCGTGAAGAAAACTCCCCCTCTCTGCGGGTGCCATTATCAAAACACTGCGCGGGACAGATAGGGGAAAATTACGCAAGCCCTCAAATGAAGCTTTTAACAACACCACTACCCTTGCGACTTCTGGTTAACAAAATGAACACCGTGACACATCCCCTCCACAGGTTAGGGTTTAAAAATAACTACGCATGGAACAGTGCGGCTAAATGCTGGCTATTCAAGGATGTGGGTTTCTAGGGCGCGTTTGATCAAAGAAAAACCCCCAGTGCAAACTATGGTGCAGAATTATGCATCGCGGTACACCCTCTTCCCCGGCCCGGGTTCGAAACTGAGCAAGAATTGGGTTGCAGGGGACCGCGTAGGCAAAAATGGCTAGGGTTCTGGGATACGGGTAAAAGGGAAACCCCCAAATGCTACAGAAAACCACAAAACCCTCCCCCTGCAAACCTATCATTACACACAGGGTGGCTTGGCGCAGACGGCGTAACGGCCGCCTGCACCACACCCCCATCCACTACGCGTTAGGTTGCAAACAGAAAGCCATGGGCAAAATACTGCTTCGAGGTTAAAATGCCCCACCCCATGGTCAAAAGGATAAAAACTCCACCTTTATAGGCGTCTAATTGAACGGGACAAGGAAGACGGTCGGGGAAGCAAACCATCATAGAAAACCACCAATAGTTCAAACGGAAAGGGAAAAATGAAGAGCCTACCTGGAAATACGGCGAGTATGGAGGGTCGACGATGGTTAGGATTCCACAATTGCCACCTGGATGCAAGTACACCGACCAAGGGGTCCTTCACTAGCTTGAGAACACGACAGCGCGACAATGACAATGCTCGACAGTCGAAAAAAAACAATAGAATAATCCAACAACTCGACTTCGTTTATATACACACGGCCAAACTTCAGCGGCGGGTAAAAGATCGGATGGCGGACCGCCTTTGGGTCGGAAGTTGAAAGCCAACTTCCTTCCACAACAGCAGACGGCCAGAGTGTTAATCCATTCGCAGAAATATGCATGGCGGGAAAAACTAAAAATCGGACATCGGAGAGTTTTCTAATCGGAGGCTGAAAGCTTATTTTGCTCCGCAACGGTGGAAGGTCGAACCAAAAATCCTTCCGCAACGGTAGGGATAACCAGGAGTCAAGCATGAATCAGAAGAAAATGATTAACACGTCGGCAAGATCGGTGCTTCCTTCATCCGCAACGGTGGAACCGTCAAGCATTCCAACGTCCGCAACAGGACTTAAACCGGAAGCAACAATACTTAAAGGCTCGGAAAGTTTAGAGCTCTGGCAGCCACAACGGTGGAAAAGAGAAGACTTCGGGCAAGCGACTAAAGGTTGACGCATTGGCTGGCAGATTTCTTTATACATCGAGCGTTAAACCTCTTTGGGAGCCGCAACGGCGGAAGAAATGATCAGAAAAAATTCCGATCCAAAACCACAAAGCATCTGACGTAAAAACAAAGAAATCGGAAAAATTAATCGAAGTCAACCGAAAATCTATCCGCAACGGCGGAAGTAGAAGTGACAATGGTTCCAATCAAAAACCAAAACCCAGCCAATTTCGCCAACCGAATCGAGAGCAAAGTCGAAGTTAAAACTAAAAATCCATCCGCAATGGCGGAGAAAGAAACGACAAGTCTTTCCGATCTAAACCAAAAAAAGCCGCTGATGTGAAAGACCGACGGATCGGAAGACGAAAACGCATTTCCTTCCGCAACGGCGGAAGACGAAAATAAAGACTCACCTGCAACGGCGGAAGATCAAAACAAAATACCTTCGATTCAGACAGGCTTCAAACGCAATTAAAGGCAAATGATGAAGGTTTGATCAATCATTGAAATTCTTAATCAAAAATTGAAAAACAGCTGTAGATCAATCCAAGCATAAGCAAGTCTTTCTGAAACGTTCTCAAACCAAATCCAAGAAGACAATCAAACTAATTCAAGCAAAAGGAGGGTCCTAAATTTTTTTTGGAGGCTAAGCAGTAATTAGAACTAAGGGACTTTCATTTTACTTATCAACTATTGAACATATCTATGCATATACTTTGATAATTGCCTTTGAAATAACAGACTTCCTTGGGTTGACAATTAAATATTGAACACTCTTCTTGTTAAGTAATTAATGAGTATATAGAGTTACCAACATTTTGGCGTCGTTGTCGGGGAAGGTAATTGGTAGGCATAGTTAGTAGTCGAACTGATTCATTTTATTTAGGAGGTATGATTTTAAGATATCATGATTTATAGGTTTGCATGAATACGAGAAGAACTCAACAGGATATTCCTATAACTCCCCAAAATACTAACTTGGAAGGTGGTAAAGGTCATGGTTGTAGCCCAAGATTAGGGAGAAAGACATTCATTGATGAATTAGTTGTTAGGGATCATTCTTCTATTGGAGATCTAAATCAAGGACCATCATCTGTCAAAAGAAGCCATGTTTCTCCTAGGATGGAAGCATCAGTGTCAACAGTGGAGAGAACAGTAGGAGCTACGACACCATTTGGTGTCCCTGTGGAAGAAACTCCAAGAGATAGGGGTAGTTCTGTGGGAATAAGTGGACCAAAGGAGGTTTACCAAATAGACAGAAAAGAAGTTACAAAAGAGGAGTGGTTACAGTTCCAACATAAGTTTGGAGATTATAAGAATCGAAAATGGGAAGAGGAGGAGTTAAAATGAATAATGAACGGCACCACGATGATCGTGAGGAAGAGATAGGGGAAAATCATAAAGATGATGGTGACCTCCAGCATGAGGAGACAGTTTCCACACTCTAGTTCGCCATTCGGAAACCAACTAGACAGGCCCCCATGAAGAGTATTTCACCCTCAATGTTACCTCGCTTTCATGGGAAGTCCACAGAAGCTCCAGATGAGTTCCTCTTTAATTTCAACACTCTCTGTCAAAGTTATGACTACACCTCCAGTGAGAAGAAGTTGAAACTATTTCATGCTACCTTAAAATATAATGGCCTACGCTGGTTTATGAGCTTGGCTGGCAAAACTGTCGCAACTTGGGAGGAGATGAAACACCTGTTTCTCAAAAAATAGCTAGAATATTGTAGGACGAAGGATAAGAGAGAAGATTTATTTAATATGGTGCAAAAAGATGAAGAGATTTTGGAGGATTTTGTGGAAATGCTTCTATATAATGTGCAAAGGGCAGGACAAACCACTATTGGAAGGGATGTCCTTGAGATCATTCTGTTGCGGGGAATAAGAGACAACTGTCTGGACATGCTTAACTTGTTAGGGAAGGGAGATATCTCCAAGGAATCCTTTGATCACATTGTGGACTTATGCCGATGATATTCTAGGGGATCTACCCGAACCAGTACAAAGGATCGAGACATTTTCTCATGGACACAGAAGTCACCTAGCATAGGAGATACTCGGGCAGAGATTGGAAATCTCCTCGAGAATTTCAAAAATTACATGATGAGTTCTATCTCTTCACAACTAGATGTTATGAGAGAAAAACAGAAACAAGTGGATGAATATATGGTACTTGGGGTGTTCTGCCCTAAGTGCAGGAAGAAGCACCCGCTAAAAGAATGTCCACTTGGTAAGGTGGACGTGTTTGGACTGTGTGTCGAATTGGAGCATGATACCAAAGATTGTCCCTCACTTTTGAAATCAAAAGCAGTATTTCAAGCATCCACCATAGACATAGAACATGCATGTTTCATTTCGCAGAAGAAGTCATGGAAACCACGGATTCTAGGTATGCATTATGATCCTACTCCTTTAAATTCTTGGAATAATTCTAATAATCAATTTCCTCCACCATACTCATATCCTAACACACAATGGCACTAACCTTCGCAACCTGTAACACCGTATCTGGATCCCTGGACTTCATGGACACCATAGAAAAACCAATAATCTCCTTGGTCTTCGAGATGGAGGGATTTGTATCCAGGAAACCAATTTCCTCATAACCATTTTCTACATAACCAACCATCCTATCTGCAGTATCAGCAGCCTCAACTGCAACTCCCAAATAATGATGCGCCGATGGGTGCACTGCTTCATCCTCAATTTCCTACTCAACCTAACCCCAATCCCAACAATAAGGAAGTGCAACAGTTTGAAATTTCTACTATGCCAACTTATTCCATTTCCCCTCTCCCTTGCAATAATTTACACCTACGATCAGGGAGGATAGTGGAACCAATAGTTACTGAGGATGTTCCATCCTCCGTGACTGATGAAGGAATGAATCCACCATTTCGAAATTCATTCAGTTTAGGGATCCCCATCATTGAGGATGTTGAAACACCAATTGAAATACATGACGAAACAACAACTGAAACACTTGCGGAGACATGCACAAAAACACAACTTACACAATCTTCTAAAGAACCACTGTATCCTGAACGATTAACCTTGCAAAAGGTTGTGGAACAACCTAGTTTCAACTTCCTAGGAGAGTTAAAAAATATTTATGTAATAATTCCACTATTACAAGCCATGCTCGACGTACCTATTTATGCCAAAACCATTAGAGACCTGGTTGTATAAAAAATAGGACGGAACCTGATAGACCCCCCTACAGTGCATGTGGTAGGACAATTATTTGAACTAATAATGGGAAAAGTCCCATTGGCTAAATACGTTGATCCAGGTAACCCCACTGTCACAGTATGTGTTGGGCAGATTCAAATCTCTAATGTGTTGGTTGACTTAGGCACTTCAATAAATGTTATGACTATTGAGACCTTAAAAAAACTAGGAATCACTAATCTCACGCCTACCCCAACTATCCTAGAGATGGCTAACAGATCTACCATTAAACGAGAAGGAGTTGTGGATGACATTGTAGTCTCTATTGATTCATGGGAGTACCCTCTAGACTTTGTTGTTTTATAGCTTAAGTCACAGTTTGGGGGACACCCATTGATCTTGGGAAGACCATGGATGGTTACAGCAGATGCATACATCAGCTGTAGATTAGGCTCCATGACAATTTCTGATGGAAGTGCCATTAAAAATATGACTTTATATCCTCCATATAAACCGAGCATAGATGCTGAAAATCCGTTGTGGATGGATTTAGAGGAAGAAGAGGATATTCAGCCTATATTAATGATTGGGAGAGCCTTGACCTTTAAGACAGAAACTGAAGATGATACCATCTGTAATTTCATCAGCGAGCCTACGGCTATCACTAAAAGAGCATATTAGATCTTGGATAGAACACCAAAAGAACGAGAATAGGAAGAACTCACAGAAGAAGCCTTAGTCAGTAATACCGAATTGATTCCAGTAATTGATAATTCCAAGAGTGTTCCAATAGAAGTTGACTTGAGGAAAACATTGAACATCAACCCTAATATCAAAGATGACGAACTATAACGCCTTGTTACACTACTGAAATATCATAAGGGGGATTTTGCATGGGAGTACACATATATGAGGGGAATTCCCTCTACACTGTGCACTCATCTTATTTACATTAAGAATGATTCAAAGCCTGTATGGCAACCCAAGTGAAGAATGAACCCTAACATGAGAGATATTGTGAAGGAGGAAATCCAAAAACTTATAGAGGCAGGATTTATTTACCCGGCTTTAGACAGTAAGTGGGTTTCCCCATTTGTGATCATACCTAAAAAGAATGGGAAGTGGAAGGTCTGTGTGGATTACAGAGAACTTAAAAAACCAACACAGAAGGACCATTTCCCTTTGCCTTTCATCGATCAAGTTCTAGACACCCTGTCTGGAAAACAATTCTTTTCCTTCTTGGATGGTTTTAGTGGGTACAACCAAATCCATATTTCCCCTGAATACCATGATAAAACCACCTTCACCTATCCTTGAGGAGCCTACACATATAGTTTGCTTCCCTTTGGGTTGTGCAATGCTTCGGCCACGTTTCAGCGTGTTGTAATTGGGATTTTTTTGAAATGGTGAACGATTGTATGGAATTATTCATGGATGACTTCACTCCTTATGGTGATAGTTTTGATGAAGCACTGGAGAACTTGGAAAAATTTCTGAAATGATGTGAATAGACACACCTATCTCTGAGCACCGAAAAATGCCATATGATTATGAGTGAAGGTGCGGTTGTGGGACATTCAGGTAAACTCAGATATTCCTATCCCTAGGTCGCAAAAAGAGGTAAGAAGTTTTCTTGGTCATGTTGGTTATTATAGGATATTCATAGAAAAAATTTCCAAGTTGGAATCTCCCTTATTTACTTTACTAATGAAATATGCTCAATTTGTGTGGACAAATGCATGCCAGGAAGAATTTTCAGAACTAAAGAAGAGAATATCTACATCACCCATCTTAGGGGAGGATAATTGGCCCCGGCCTTTTAATATTTCCTCCGATGCTTCACAACCCTTACGCTATCTTAAGGGAGCAGATCTAGGACAGAAGGAAGGTCACAGCCCTTACGCTATCTATTACATTAGTAAGAATCTGTCTCCTGCTTAACTAAACTACACGGTAATAGAAAAGAAATTCCTTGTTATCGTTTATTCCATCAATAAATCTAGACATTACATTACTGGATACTCTACATTTGTACATACTTACCACTCAACCATTATATATTTGATGAACAAACCCATTACTAATGCTAGAGTGACTAGGTGGTTGTTATTACTCCAAGAATTTGACATCATTATTGTTGACAGACCAATGAAGGAGAATGTAGCTACAGATTTTCTATCTCGGCTGCCTAATAACAATGATGATACACCAGTCGAAGATTATTTCCCTGACGAACATTTATTTGCAGTCTCATCCTTTTCCCCATAGTACACATTTCCAATTACTTGGTTGCAGGTAGACTTCAATCGGACTTATCCAAACGACAAAAGAGGAAAATTATATAACAAAGTGCAAGGTATTGTTGGATCAAAGGCTACCTCTATTACACAGGACTTGATTTGGAAATTAGGCGATGTGTGAGAGAGGCTAAAATACCCATTATTTTGAAATCCTGCCATGATGAGCCCTGTGGGGGGCATTTTGTCGAGAAAAGGATAGGCCATAAAGCATTGAGGATGGGCTATTTCTGGCCAACTATATTTCAGGATGCAAGAAAATATGTTCATGCCTGTGACAGCTGCTAGAGAATGGGCCAACCAAATAAATTATATGAGATGTGAAGCGAATAACTATTCGATTATACAATAATATTCACCAGAACACCTCGAATATTCGATAAGCCATAAGGCAAGTATATATTAATGATAGGATGAAATATGATTACAATGGTTGATAACCTGCCTTTTAAATAAGGCTTGGAAATTGTGAATGAAAGGTCATGTCCTTTCATCTTAAGTATAATTAATTATGTTTATTATTAATTATTTAATTATTATATTTATTTTATGTTCGTTACATTGCCTTCCCATTAAGGGAATCTTTGTCCTCAAAGATGTATTGACATTAATGTCTTATTTACTTTAATTTGTTGTCTCAAGGTTCTTTGCCTTTTTGTATTTGCGACATTTGAGGAAATGAGCTTATACGAATTATGGATCCCCCAAGAGACTTGTCGCATCATATCTGTTGTGGTCCATCCCAGATCTATTTTTATCGGAGCTCTGAGATCTTTTTGTGGGATGATTCGTCTCAATTGTTGCTTAATATGTCGATATTTTCGCATGCCCACATAAGTCTTCTGTGAATATTCATTTTGACCCTGTTGTTGGTCAAAATGACGATTATAATTAGGATGTTTGTAAGGTGTAGGTGTTGTTTGTTCTTCTTTTTTTTCGACTGCGGCAAAGGCTGTCTTCACTTCCTCGATTTGATTTTTGGATGCATTTTCCTGGATTTCTGCTTCTTGGTTCTCCAGTCGATTGTTGTGATTCTGAATCTTTTCGATTCTTTCATCTTGCAACTTTTCTTCAATTTCTAACTCCTTGATTTGATTCTGTAGTTCCTGATTACGATTATTTAGACACTAGTTTTCTTCTTTCTTTCCCAGTATTTTTCCTTCGAGGTATTCACCGGAGTGTTCCCTCTTGCTATTGTTTTTCAATTTTTTGATTTTTGTAATCAGTGTTTTGTTATGATTTCTTAATCTAAAAATTTCTTCAGAAATGTTGGATACTATTTTATTACTCTTTGCGATCTCCAACTCGTGTTCCTTTTTAGAGTCACTATTTTGTTATTGAAGAACTTTTATCTGTTGTCGATACTGGTCGACCACTGATTCTTGATCTTCTAATTTCTGTCATATGTGCTTCAGTTCTTCATCTTTGTTGTTAACGATTTTGTTCAAACGTATTATTTCTACTTCGTAATCACTTATTTCTTTCTTTATATCTTGATTTCTTTTGTCTCTAATTTAACTCACTTTTGTCTTTTAATTTCTCAATTTGGGCAGACAATTTTTCTATATGATTTTTTTAGTCAAAAATTGTTTGTTCCTTGCACTCTTTTTGCATCTTATGTAATTTAATCAATACTTCCTATTTCGTATTCAAGTCTTGTAACTCTTCACTGTCTATTCGATAACATTTTAACTTGGCTTCTAATTTCTCTATTTGTAGTCGTAAACCAAATTCCATGATCTCTGATTTCTTCCACACTAGATGATGATAGTCTTCAATTTTTTTCGATTTTGTTTTCCTATGACTATTTCTTCAACAATAATTGGTCTTCTTCGTTTAATTAACATTTTTTTTTCAACAATAATTATTATAAAATAATAATTATTATAATTTTCTTTTTACAATAATAATTATATTAATGTTTTTATAAACTATATATATAGTTTAATATATAGTGTTTTTTTTAAATAATATTTAATTATTGTATTAATTATTATATAATAAAAATCTTTATTTTATTATTTGTTTTAATAATAATAAAATAAGGTTTTGAAATATTATAATTAAATAATCGAAAAATGCCAATAGTTTTGTAAAATGCTAGTAGATTGGGTGGTTAGGAGGAATGAGTGTTACCTTCCCCACCTAAGTTCAAATCGCACTTGCTTTTAGTAGCAATTATTATGTACTTTTTTTTTATTTTTTATTTCCCTTAAGTTTTGTAAAATTTGAGTAGATTCGGTGGTTGGGAGGAATGAGTGTTATATTTACTAGTAATTATTATGCACTTTTATGTTCAAACTCAAACCCACTTTAAGAAACCAGGTGTGGTTTCACTTTTACCCTTTCTCTTTTTTTTCCTTTTACTTTTATCTTTTCTTTTTTTTTTTAACTTTTGTTTTCTTTCCTTTTTTTTTTTCTTTTTTTTACGTTTTTCTTTTTCTTTTGGACAATGTCCAATATTTTAGGGAAACCCTAAAATAAGGCTACAAGCCAAAAATCAGACAAGGTCTGAGAATTAAGGCCAAAGGCCCAGATCAGCCAAACGAGGCTCTGATACCACTTGAAGCGAATAATTATTTACTTATACAATAATATTCACCAGAACACCTGGAATATTCGATAAGCCATAAAGCAAGTATATATTAATGATAGGATGAAAGATGATTACAATGGTTAATAACCCTCCTTTTAAATAAGGCTTGGAAATTGTGAATGAAAGTTCATGTCCTTTCATCATAAGTATAATTAATTATGTTTATTATTAATTATTTAATTATTATATTTATTTTGTGTTCGTCACAAGATGCCACTTCAGCGACAGTTGGTGCTTGAACCCTTTGATAGATGGGCCCTATATTTTGTAGGGCCTATAAACCCTCCATTAAGACAGAAAGATTACATTCTGCTTTGCACTGACTGTATGGCCAAGTGGGTAGAAGTTGTGGTCTTGGAAAAGGCCAATGATCAGGATCTAATATACTTTTTATATGCAGCGATCTTCACCCGCTTTGGAGTATCCAAGGAAATTGTGACAAATGGAGGACCATAGTTTGTGTCCCAAAAGATGGAGGCCCTATTTTAGAGGTATAGCATTCAACACCGAATCACCTTTACATATCATCCATAGGCCAATGGGAAGGTGGAAAGCATGAACAAGGTGGTCAATTCAATCCTCACAAATACAATGAAGAATCATTACAAGGATTGGGCTGATGGGATTTTGGAAGAATTATGGGCCTACTTGTACAACATGGTGCAACACTACAGGATTCTCCCCATATGAGCTGGTGTAAGGTAAGAGTGTTGTTTTTCTTATTGAATTTGAAATTAAAACTCTGAGAACAACCATGGAGGAAAACCTGGATTTAACGAAGGCTGAGAAAAATCGACTGAATTAACTGAATGAACTATATGAAAGTGCACCACTATTGTACATCATACAACTTTAATTCAACAGCAGCGATCCAAATGGAATGATAGATTTATCAAGAAGAATATTTTTGTGAAGGAGATTAGGCTTTACCCTATTATTCATTATTTAAAAGGGACTTTAAAGGCAAGCTACGCATGAGATGGATGGGACCTTACAAAATAGATCAGGTATTTGACAATGGGACCCTTTGGTTGACCACCATTGATGAAAATCAAACACCTTTGTTTGGCGATGGTCGTTGATTACGGATTTATCATAAACCGATCTTGAAGTATGCATTTATTTCACAGGTCACGGCTGATTGAGACTGTCAACTAGTATAGGAGCAGGGTTCTTCCTCTGTTTCTTAAACTTTTTTTAAGTTAGCTGCAAATTCCACAAAATCGTATATAAATAAAATGATTCAATTTTCATTGTGTGCTTTTCTTTTCTTTTTGTTTTTTGTTTTCACTATGATTGGGTGTGTTTTTCAGAGAATTGTGAACAGGTATTCGTGAGAAGGTTCATGCAAGAGGAGCAGTTGCGACGGGCCAAGCAATTGCAAAACCATGGGCGATCCTTCTTCATTGATACGGCTCGTTAAAAGAATGTATGGATAATATTGCAGATCTTTGATGGGAAATTTACTCTTACAGATCCCTGTCAAAAAAAAAATAGCGAAAACCTTGTTAAAATGCTTAACCTTTATCCACTGCAACTCCTCTATTTTTGTCCAAATCTTGCTGCAACTCCGCTATTTTTGGATAAATATCACTGCAACTCTGCTATTTTTAGCCAAATTCTGCTACAACATCGCTAATTTTTTCATCGTTTTTGGCCAAATTCTGTTACAACGCCGCTAATTTTTCCTCTGTTTTCGGCCAAATTCCACTGCAACACCGCTAATTTTTGCGCCATTTTTTGTCGAAATCCACTGCAACACTGCTAATGTTTTCAATTTTTTTGACCATTATGCAATGCAACTCTGTTATTTTTCCACCAACTTTTCCGCCGGTATTATTGTTGAAAATCTCATGGAAAATTAGTTGCGTTTGGGGCGGATTTTCAACTGAATCTCAATGTTTCATGATGAGATATTTTACACTATGTTCGTGCGTTCGAGAAATCAATGCTGATACGAATGTGCTCCACCTGATTAATGATTGATGACATATTTCTCCTTAATTGTGTGTGTTAAATCATCTCCCTCGTGATTATTTGGCATCGAAAGTTCAAATCACACTGGGGAATTGATAGCTTGAGTAACAATGATCAGGTATGGATTCTGATTATAAGTATAATCAAGTATTTAATGATGTAATAATAATGATTATACCTTTTTGACTCTTGACGGTACTCCATAATTAGTTAACATTTCCTTTCAAATCATCCCGCTTGTATTTTCAAACAATTTTTTTCCCTATCTCCAATAATCTACAACACATCATGTTTCTAATTTTGTCGAGAAATTCAGAAAACCCATACAAACCCCTTCTATCTATTACTGTATCCAACTGCTGCAACTTGAACGACTGATTTTGCTAGTTACTATACTTGTCTGTCTCAACCAGTAAAGAGAATTATGGGTCCTTCAATTAGGTATGAACCTAGCAATCTAGATGCCCTATCTGCAAACATAGAGATCTATAAAAATTTTCGGGAAGTTGGCTAGATTGGTTATTTCCAAAGATTAAATGGATTTCATGAGGAAACAACACTCCATTTTGCTATGAACCTAAATGGAGAATACCAAAAAATAAGAGGATTAATGATATATGCATCGGAACGAGTCGTAGCAGAGGTTACAGGACTGCCTCAGATTGGAGAACGTTGAGTTTTCAGGAAGAGGCATAGTTTGAGAGCAGCTAAAGAATTTTTAGCACCAGGGGAGAAAGTGTAGAGAAGGGCTAGAGGAGTAGCACTAGAGACATTTCCCAGACCATGGGACCAAGTCGCAATCTTCTTGAAAAGGTACATTACCTCTGAGGGGAGATAGAACGTTGTTTACATTTATGAATTTGTCTTATTGTCTCACTTACGCTATCATAGAATTATCAATATGCAGTTTTATCTATCACAAAACTTAAAAAAAATGGCACATTATGCCAAGAAATCTAGACACCCACTCTCGTCTCTCACAAATCACGGGCTGATTAAGTTACCAGTGAAAAGACATTTGGCACAAAACAATTTAACATGGGAACAATTTGTTAGAGTTGCGGTGCATCAGGCACCTGCAACAACATATATTGGAGAGAGAGAAGTCGAACAAAGCTTCTCCAATTCATCTAGGGGGAGGGATGAAGAATTGGAATAAGATGAAGGTGAACAAGAGGAAAATTCATGGGGAGATGCAGCAGCAGATATCATATGGAGGGAAATGTCGGAGCAACGGAAGAAAATGAAGAAGAAGCAAAAGAAGAAATAGAAAGAGGAACAGCTGCAAAAGCAGTGACAATGGAAGCTAGAGCTGCGAATGCGACAGGAGAAGAAGGAGTTCCTGCGGAAACTGAAGAAATAATTCCTCAAGTGGTCGAGATCGAAACCTCCTCGGAAATAAAAGGAATTGTAATTGAACAAGAGGAACCTTTAGCAGTAATTGGAGAGGTCTCTACCCTTCTCACACCAAACAAGAAGAGGAAAGATCAAGTGTTGGGGGAGAATCATCTAGAAGGAGGATAACTAGGGCTTCCTAGAAAGCAGAAGTCGTAAGAGTTGAAGTTTCCCTTTTTTCCACTAAAACACAAGAACCAATGGGAATTTTATCAATGTCTGCCACAACCACATAATAACATGCTGAAACACAAGGAGAATCATCCAGAAAAAGAAGACCTAGAGCCTCTTAGATAATAGAAGTGGTAAGTACTAAAATTTCCATGTTACCCACTGAAACACAAGAACTAGTGGGTAATTCACCAATGGATTCCAATAATACAAAAGAACCTGTTGGAACCAGAAGAAGAAGAACCATGTCCTCTTGGGCAGCAGAAGGGGAAATGATTGAAATTCCCATTTTTACACCTAAGGTACCCACTAAAACACAAGAACTAGTGGGGAATTCACCTATGGTGGCCACTGCTACCCAAGAACCTATGCAACATCAGTTAGAAATGTTGCAATATGAAAATGACTAGATAAAGGAAGATGCTTGAGCACACAGGGAGGAACTGGATAGGTGGAAGGAGGCAATAAAAAAGCAAGCAACACGAGGCTTGGACACTTTAGCTGAAGCTGTTAGAGCTTATATGTCCTAAATGCAGAGTCTTGTTTAAATTGGCAAGATATAACGTTGATAAAATGGAAATAGAAGCTTGGAGATTGGCACATTCATGCCAAGGAGGAAATGAGACACAGAATGAGGAACCAGCAGAAGAAACAAGGTTGGAAGAAAATTTGGTTCCTGAGCAGGAGTTACATGTAGATGAGGAATTGCAACCTTAATATTCAGAAAATACTGAATTGCTTCCTTCTGGGAGCATTTGAATTTAATTCACTTCCATACGAAGAGCAGTAGTCAGGTAACACAGAGATTATGCAAGTGCATACTGTGCAGGAGCAGCAATCGGGGGTCTGCAAGATTATGCAGGAAGAATTCCAATAGCCTAAAAATATGGAAATATAATATGACACTGCTACACAAGAACCAATGGCTTTGAATTGGTTGTTGAAACTGCTATGATGGAATTGAAAGAATTAGACACTATCACACAAGAACCAGTGCTTCTGAAAATATTTGTTGAAACAATAGTCTAGATTGAAACTGGTGAAACACGGGAAATGGCAGTTCAGAGTGAGGTTGAAACTATTGAAACACAAGAAATGGAAGTTCAAAATGAGGCTAAAACTATTGAAACACATGAACTAGCAGTTCATACTAAGGAACATGAAGCAATGGACCATATTCTAGATGTTGAAACAAAAGAAGCAGCAACATAGGTGGAGGCTCTAGAACTTCAGGAGACATAGAGGTAACACTTTTAAAAATTGAAGCAAGTAGATGGAAGTGTCATGCAAGCCAATATTATAAAGGTATGAGTTCCCTTAATGAGCATAAAAGGTTATTCAAGAATTAAGGGACAATGGGATGAGGATATCTTCTCTCAGAATATTCGATGGG
>LPNX010421275.1:0-22944 GCA_001517045.1 Pseudotsuga menziesii | reverse complement strand
CACCTTCTCAGCTTTTGGAAACTTTCACCCAGAGTGAATTCTCTTAGCAGAATTTGCTATGTGAATTGTATCTGCATGATAGGGTATGCATGATGGACACTCAAGATAATCCAGTTCCCCATATTGGGGATATTCATTTAAGGTCATTTACTTCTTTTGTCAATAATCATGTGAATTGGTTAAGTGCCTCACAGACTATCCGGAAAAATGAGGACAACTCCACCCTTTGGATTCGGGGAGACCCTAGATCCCCTCTCTTTTTAATTCCTAGGCATAGGAGAAATCTTACATTTCCAGATAAAGTCAACCAGTTGGCTATATTTCAACAGAAGGTTATCTCTTCTTGTATTGATATGATATCTCGGAAGTAGGATATTGCTTTGCAAGGAAGCAGCCAGAGATGGGAATTTTCCCCTGTAGCCCTAGACAACACTGACCAAATGTTGTAGTCAAGAATAATTTGGGGAGAGGACTAAGGGTCACAAAAAACATCCTATTACACCTTGTACCATCACCCCTACTGGAGTGAAACCTTGTACCATCGCCCCTACTGGAGTGAGTTTCACTATCTTCCATAATATGATGCAAAGTTGTAGCGCTAGCAATGCACTGCTCAAAATTGACTTCACTTATTCCTAACATACTTCTCTAATAATGCAGGACAACTCACTCAATTAGTCTCATAATCTTACAACACTTCAAGAAAAAAGGCAAAAATTATTGAATCACTAGACCTAGTAGGTTAGAGATCCTCCCATCTACCTTGTATTTAGAACCCAACTGTTACTCTAAAAGATTTTTTATTAGAAAGAGCAACAATTGATTTTAGAGCATCATCAAATCTTTGAAAATGGAGTTTTGGGAATCACTAGTGCTAGTCATTTGACATATGCATGAGAGATTTTATCTTCCTATATGACATAAAATTGCAAATAGTCAAGAAGGAATACGAGATCCAAAGACATGATCCACTCCAAGGTTTCTTTCTTATAGCCGATGAACTTGTGATAACAGCTCCAGATTTTCCAATCGTATGTTTTAAAATCCTCCACAACAATCGAGACTTTGTTATTTTGTTCATTCTTTTATGAAATATACAAGTAATTGCCAATTTGTAATGCTCCATATCGTAGAGCTCATATTTCCACTGGTGATAGGGGCTGATGGACACCATTTGAGGAATGTACACAGACAAATTTATGGAAATGCACATTTATTAAATATAGGGCAGATCCTCATAGGTTGTCAATAGAAAACGAATCCTTGAGAGACACTGTCTCCTTAAAAAATGCCTTCAACGTAATAATAACGAGCATACCCATGAAGCAAGGGAAATGAAAAACACCAAAGAGAACTTCGATATGTTGCAAAAATGAGAGAACATTTTGTGTATATAGATAATATAAGTTTATGTGTAGAAAGCAAGTATAGTGAATCTATGGTAGGGATAGTAGTCTATGAAAATTAAAGGAAAACTCTAGTGTGAGTACTAATAAGCAATAAATAGAAACTCATTTTATGGATGACAAATAAAATGAAATGTACGTTAATTTTCCATACGAGAAAGTATACATATGTGAGTAAAACAATAAAGGGCTAGGTAGTTATCAAGTTTGACTATAATTACATTGGAACTCAACAATGGTATTTTCATTTGATAGGGGGGGTGTAGGGATTGAGGGTTGCAAGCTTATATGTAAAATGGACAGAGAATGAAGGTGTGTCTCTTCCTTTTTTGAAATGTGATAAACGAAGTGTCTTTCATCTTTGCATAGCTGTCGAAGGAGAACAATGGTGCAATTTTCATTACTTCTAGTGTTGCAGTGCATGACATTGTCGTGAAGGTCAATCCTTAACGTTTAGTGTTACCAATGTCAATGGTTAACCTTGTTAATGTCAATTCTTGGGATTTGTGGATAGTCAATTCCCAAGCCATCTTGAGGGGGATTTGTATCTTGTTACTTGGATTTATGGATGGAATTGGTATGTAATTTACTTGAAATTGGTTCCATGGAGGGCCAATATAATTATCAAATGCCACGACAACATAGGTTGGCAACTTAGAAGGGATAGATCCAGGTGTATATACAATTTGCATGAACACTCCAAGTGAAACATTTACTAGTCTTGATTGTGCCCATAAATTACAAGTTAGCATTACTCGTTGCCCCACACATAGCAATATTTCTTTTTGTAATATTAGCTTAGAGCTATTCTCCTCATTCATACGTTGGAGTGTTTGTAATAATATTTGAACTATGTGTTGACTCACTCGACATTTTATTGTTAATTGATGATGAAATTGCTTCACATATCTTAAATCAAGATGCAATTAAATAGTATAAAATTTTGATTTTATCTACTAATACTACATGAATTTAAATGCTAAACATTTTGTCATTGAATTATTTTATAAGACATGATAATTATCTACTTAACCCCATAGCAATCAATGATTATGATCCTTATAAGTGCAAACTTGATCTTACAACATTATTACCATATAAACCAACTCTGCCAACAATACTGGTTCAGTATGAAGATAGGGTTAAGAATACTCCATGTCCCATGTTTGTTTATGGAATTCTCTGTAAGTATTGATTTTCCCATTCGATAGCCCAAATATGCAAAACTTAGCTTCTATCCTACTATGTTTTTAAACAAAAATAGAATCCACCCAAAAAACAACCTTGAAAAAAGAAAGGTCAATAGTATTCTTTATAATAAAAAAACAATACACAGTTAATAATGTGTAATTTAATATTTTCCAAATTGGTAATGCACAAAAATATTATAGAATCAACTTCCTTAACTTACATGTTTTACATGAACAAATAGTATTTAATATTTTGATCACTTTGATACTTCCTACTTTCCTTAATGTCACTCCTATCAATATCTATAAACCTAGCAAAATAGTAATTTCTCAATTTTGCACACTTTCTAACTTGAACCACCCAAAGTGCAATATTCATTGCAGTTTCACAAGACAAACCATAATGAAGGGAAGACAACTTTAACTAGAAAACTTGTCCAAAATCCGAAGGATCCATCTCAATCTAAATGAATATTCTCAAACTATCATTTTGGAACAATTTAGCTTGTAATAATTTATATTATGTAGTGAGGATCACTAGTAAGGAAGCTAAATCCAATTTTCACTAATTATGTAGTGAGTTAAAATACGGTTTGAAATAATTTATGTTATTATAAAATTAAATTAAATTAATAAATATTTATTAGTAAAATTTAAAACCCTTTTCCATTTGGAAGCGAAGTAGACTCCTTTTTTTTTCAAGAAGAAAAAGGGCAATTACTTGATATTCCAAAGAATCAAAGGTGACAATTACATAACTATGATACAGAGTACCATATATTTCTGTCAAAAACAAAGGACCCAGACCATGTCAAAAAAGTATCCTACAACCCATCATCCAAGGGTGTAAAAAAATCAATCCTCAATCCAGCACCAAAAAAAACATTCCACAATATAGTCTAAAGAAGCACATAAAGAGCCTTGAAAGCTTATCCAAGGAAGCACCTAGGGGGTAAAGTGATAATCCCCCCAAACTAAGGCATTTATATGCCATGAAAACAACTCATCAAAAGGAGCAATCAGTAGAGCATAGTCAAAGGCTCAAAAAAACTAGAATCTTTACTAAGAAAGATGAGTAAGCCACAACAAGTATGTTGAATAACATAACTTAAAAGGATAGGATGGCATCATTCCCAATAGACTCTCCATCCAACATCTCAATATAGGATATTTTTCCCATCTCAAGAGAAAGTGCTTCCTTGGATAAAACATCAGCACTCATATTGTGCTCCCTGTAAATGTGTTGAAAGTTTATGGAGAGGAAAGAAGCTTTTACCTCAGTAATGCGATCACACCAGTGTTCTAGATCCACAACATCTAGACATGGCACTGAGTTTCCCAATTAATGATAACTTGGGAGTCCCCACAGACAGAGAGGGTAGGAAGGCCTATAGAGACCGCAAATACCAAAAGTGACCAAAGGGCCATCAACTCTGCCCTGGTATTGGTGTTGACACCACAACGTAGCTTGACATGAAAGTAATGAGAGGAGCTTATATGAAGTGTAAATAATGTACCCCTGATATTTGGAGCTCCTGCACCATCAAAAAAATTGGAAGGATACGTGATATCATGAACTAGTCCAATATCATGAATAACATTTTTTTTCTCCACAATAGGAAAAGTAATATGTCACATGCCCCAATTTTGCAAAAATAATATTATCATATTTGATTTTATTTCAAGACAATATGTTAAATTTTATGCTAAGTTGTAATTGATGACTCAGCAGAGTCAAGGATGATGAATGTAATTATGAATATTTTAATTATAAATAAATAAAAAGTGGAGACAACAGCTTGGGAGAGTTGTTAAAAGAGTGTTTATTGGTCAAGTTGGTGGAGGAGACTGGGTGGAGAGAAAATAGACAAGTGGCAGCATCCTCAAACACTTCCAATGTTGCAGGTGGAAACCTCCCTGCATTTGGGGTCATGATCCCCCAAGAAAGTGGGATCAGAGCAGGTGGCTCAATTAATGACAACTAACCCAAAAAGACCTAGGCAATCTTAATCAAAAATCCCATTGAAGAGAGCTGATGCTACTCATTCCAAGAAGAGAATCATTTAGGTGAATGTACTTCAGAGGGTTTCATTGGGAAGGGAATTTGTGGAAGGTGTTTGAGGGGTAAAACTGTAGAAGTGATCTAGTATAGCTTTTCAGCTGAAGGATCTTACTGCTAAGTGCAGAGTTAGTATTGAGTCATTGGACTAGTATTTTGTTGCTTGCTCCACCAGTTCTCAGCCAAGGAGACCAGGAATAGGCTCGAGGGTCCTGAGAAGACGTTGTTTGAGAGCTCTCTAGGAGTTGGTAGGGAGGAACAACCTCCCAACGCTGTTGTCATCCAGCTTTAAACAGGTTCTATAGTCTTTTATTTGTTGTGTTAAAAGTTTATTTCTGGGAATGAATGAATAATGAATGATTTAGATGTTATGTAGTGAACTGTTAGAATTTATAATCTTTTAGTTGTTGAATGTTAAATCTGTATTTCGATGAGATAATCTTACCTGTGTTTTTCCCCGTATGGAACGAACCAGACCGTACTCTAGCACAGGTAGTGTGTTTAAAATAGATGAAGATATGATAGAAATATGGATTGATTAGAGTTATTTTGTATTTCATAACAATAGAGTAATTTATTTCTGTATATAGATGTTTTCAGGAAAGGATACTAATCTGTCTAATTAAGTTATTGTTTAAAAACCAGACTATTGTATTAAGAATGCTAGCAAAGAAGTATTCATAATACTTTACAAACAGCAGGTTTATTTCTTTTAACAAGTTGATTACTGTAAATAGGGTATTTATCTTATTCAGAACTGTATTTCTATGAAATGAAATTACTAATCTGTCACATAGGTAAAAGATTTAACTTAGATAAACACTCATTTATTTCTGTGAAGAAAGAACCAAGTCATTTTACAGAGTTATTTTATTGTTCATACTGCTTAACTATTTCTACAAATGTTCACATTTCAAGTAGGGTAATTCTAATATAGCTCTTTTTGTAAATAAATTAACTATAGCAATTATAATATTGTAACAAGGAAATAATAACAAAACCTATCTATGTACTTATAAATAGACTAAATGCAATGGTAAATAATAGTTAATAAATATTATTTAGAAATGAATTAATTCTTTTAAATAAACTAAACAAAGATTAAATATAAAAGGAAGTACAGGGTCGAAACCCTTATAATATTAAACATTATAATTTATAGTATTAAACATTATAATTTATAGTAATAATATTGTAATTAATAATCAAATAAGCAATAATCCAAGGATTTGGATTATTAGTATTCTGAACTTTCAAACTATAAATTGTTATTACAGTCCTATAAGGACAGAGAAAGATAACAATGAAAGTATAAACAACTATATACCTGTAACAAACAAATAATTTAACTTTTATTATTGAACTAAACCTATGGAATAATTTCAAGAATTTATTTTATACACAGGTCACCAACAGGATTAACCCTTGCTCGAATATCTGAGCTTATAAACAAAGTACTATAATAGAAAGAATTAACAGAATATAATTTAATTCAAGATAATTTTAACAAGTGAAGATTTATGTACATAGTCGAAATAGGGTAAGAACCCTAGTATTTAAAATTACAGTAAGAGCATCAAAATAACCGATTCCGAGCTCAATAGAGTTAAATCTCTATACTTAAAATTTAAACAAAGAATGGCTTGACAGGCAGCAAAAACTATTGACGAAACTGTACACAAAAACAAGTAAAACAAAATTTACAAGTCACGGCATAAGCCAGAGAACCCTGCTAACAGCAAGGGTTATCAAAAACTAACCAAGTAAACCGAGAAATAGTAACCCATGAAGGGTCATTTGCAGGCCGTAACTTCCAACCGAAGTTGTTCCATAAAGAACTGAACAAGCATGGATTGCCATGGGTTGACCAGGGCTTACCGTAACCTGGAAGCCGACCATACTCGTTGTATCAGCTGCAAAGAGGGTTGTAAACCATCCCTTGCAAAGTTAAGAACCCACGACGTTAAATCTATGCATCATATTATAACTAAACTAAGAGTAGGTGTAAGAACTGTTAAAAGGAATTTTTTTTATACCTGGAAGCAAAGGTAATGTAACCACCGAGAAACAGGAGTGCCGCCACTAGCGAGACAAAGAGCCAACCCTTCATCTCTCCTATGACAGAGATGTTCATACACATGCACAAACCACTGCTAGCAGCAGCAAGGAGAAAGGAGCAACGACTAAGCAAGAAGCGGATAGTGAAGCTCACACTGTCACCAAAATGCGAAGCATGAGAACCACACTCTCAAAAACCCTATGACAAACAGAGTCGTAACAGAAACAAGAACTCCTTTAAAATATTCCTACAGGTAGGCCGTGGAGGAAGGAATCCAAAAGCCACTCACAGGCCAGGCCGTAAGCCTAAAGTCACGGCCTTCAACAATTTCTTGCCAGGGTAAACTCACGGTGCAAACAAGGGTGCGAGGACGAAGAAGGTAGACTGAACAACGTAACCAGGACATGGAGCTCGTTATTTTCACAGTAGAGTAAGCATGGCGGCCATGGAGTAGTTGCAGAGCAGCCCAAAGGCCCGAAATCGACGGAGGAGAATGACAAAGTCTAGGGTTACACCAACCCTTATACTCCCAACACTTGGTCGAGAAGGAACCATGTGGTCTCACAAATAATTCAACCATGCAGTGGGTCGACTCTATAGTCCCTGCATGCCAAATGATTCACAATGATTTAAAAATATAATTCGTTGAACTTTCATATAGCATTTTAATCATTCAAAAGGTTCCACGTTATCACAGAAGTCAACCTACGGTTGCATGGGCTTAAACCATGAACCCTCGCATCGTTTATAAGGTTATTATATAGCCATCATTTAAGTTCAAATGATGATGAATTCAAAGTCTATCATATACAAAACATTATACATAAACCAATCGATGGAGTGGACTAACGTTTCATCCATTTCCATAATAAGTTATCATGTAAACTTATAATTGATATGTTTTTCATATTAAGCCCTTCGTTGACCGAGAAAGCGATGCAACCCTATAACCTTTATTCTTGCCCAAAGTATTTTATGCATAGAAGCTTTAGTTATTCACTAATGATTTATCCATTTAGTCATAGCATAAATATTATAGTTACAAACGTTGATAATCCTTGTGCTATCGTAAATAAGTTTATGAAGAAAATCTTATGATACTTGGGAGATGCTAATAAAAAGGCTATTCATCACCTAACCAAACTATGATATTAATAAAGTATTCCTAACAGACTTGCATAGCTAATCTTGTTGCCACCAATGTTTAATTTGTGACTTGATAGTTCTATACAACATAGTTTTAAATATGATCATGAACTTTATAAATCTTATTTGTTTATAACCAGAATTACTGGTAAAACATGGATGTTTTATAAACAAGATAGTTCATGTGTGTATTGGGGAGTATCATAGAAAAATATCATTTTCAGTGGGTGGCAAATACGAGGATGTTGGCTATGAATTCTTTACATAGCTCAGATCAACAAAGTTTAATGGCATTTGGTTATTTACTCAACCATGACAAATACTATTAGTTACACCATGTTTTCGATTAGTAACATAATTTTAGAACTATCTAGTGCTTGCATGAGGCAATAAATCAATCGCTCTTAAAGACTTGACCTAAGTTAACTGTTGTGATCGGAAGCTTAATTCAAGAGAAGTATTATAAAAATAAAATAAGAAACTGGAGTGGAACAATCCCACTAGACTCTAAGTCCTTAGGTCTTTGTATTTCATTGTAATGTTTAGAATCTTATAGGCAGCAATCTTCATTACAGAAAATGAATAACAAGTAGTTGGTTATACTATTATTATAAGTTGATAATGTTTATTACTGTTAGAACAAATCCTTATAGCATTACAGGTTATGCACTCTAGGTGAAAATAACTTATGATAAAGATCACGAGTTGTGAACCAGGGGAAGTAATTACATTTGCTATTTACATTTAAGAAAGAAACTCTTCTACATGTATATCATTGACAAAAATAATTGAAGGAAACAAAACTATTTGCTTTACCTCATAGAAGTAGATTGATATGTAACAGCTTAATTACCAAGCTTTTTATTTTTGTAAATAGAATTATAGCTGAATGCTTTATGGAATTAAAAGGCATTACTCGATCTTTCATACCTATAAAACCTATAAGAACAAGTAAGCTTTCTGCGTTAGCTTAACGCTAAGTAAGCCCCAGAATCCAAAGACAGTTCCACCTACTTGTCGCAAATTAAAACTCATCAGCAAGCCGAAAAAGAAATTATTGCACAAGTTAATCCTAACCTTGTATCAAAAAGTAGAATGCTAAATTACTTAATTAAGATTATGTATTAACTAATCTGGTAATTGATTCTTTTATAGATAATTGTTAGCTATTAGCAGACCGCATTCTCAACATTTTATGTATTTCAAAATTTTAAATTTTTATGAAAATTCAGGGTTTTGACATAATAAATAGATCCAATATTCGGTGACAAATAGTTCCCACCGTCGGAACATGATCATAAAAAATGCAATGATTGCGAGTGTTCCAAATACTCTAGATATAAATAAAAAAAGACAAATAAAACAAGCTATGAACATTCACAATCCAGTGATTAATATTTTCCAATGAGAATGGATCCTTCCAACTAATAACCAGTCGGTGACTAATGGCTAGAGCAGTCCTCACTGCTTGGGAAAATGAGCAAGCAACAAATAGACGATCCACCGATTCATTAGAAGCTTTGCATAAACAACAACGATTTGGCCCAATACAGCCCCGTCTAGTTAAATTATCCCAAGTGTTGATGTGGTTTTCAACACATAGCTAGCTAAAACATTTTATTTTTAGTGGGAGACGCCAAATCCAAAGCTGCTTGTAATTCCAGCCAAATAATTTCCCTGAGAACTTGTTTGCAATAAGATCGTAATCCAAATGTGTTGTAGATTCACCATTTTTTTATTATGCAGCTAGAGAATACGGTCCTTTGTTATGTTGAGTCTGATTCCACCATGAGAAATGTCACTGATATAATTTGACCATTCCTCCTTCCAAGCCCCTCCAAGATCCAGGTCCTCTGTAGTCAACCAGTAGGAAGAGGAAATGGTCAACTCATCATAGTTGCGTGCCAAACCGAGATTGTTGATTCCGTAGACATTTATATAAGCATGAAGATCATTGGAAAGAATAAAATTAGATTTCATTCCAGCAATAGGATCGATTCCCAGCTTTATAAAGCCACCATATCCAGCTCTCCATCCCACCATATAGTTGATCGATTGTAGAACCTGAATGAATCCAATCCAAATATGAGAAGTAATTTGTACATAGAAAATATTCTGACGGAGCCAACATTCCATTGGTACACCTTTAAGATATTTGATCTGAATCACTAAATTCCAAAGACTCTTACTCCTAAGAACAATCCACGTCGGACTCTTGATTCTGAGCAAGATCTTGAACCATTCCATATTTTTAATATTCCATCACCTAAGGGAGAAAGGTCTTGAGATCATTTTCCAATCCACTAAATGCAACTTGTGCTTATTTGTAGTACCACCCCAAAGGAAAGTAAAGATACATTGCCTTATTCTATTCATAATGGATCTTGGTAGCCTTGAAAGGGAGAACCAATAAACTGGGACCCTTGAGAAGACAGTTCTAACTAGTATTTGTCTTCCACCTAAAGATAATAACTTGTGAGTCCAATGGATGAGATTATTCTCAAATATTTTAATAATCCATCTCCAGTCCTTTAAACCATACCCCAAGGGTTTAAGCCTAAAACCCAAGTATTTAAAACTTGAATTGATCAGGTCCATCTTAAAAGGAAGAATATCACTGATATTATTTCTAACTTCATCCATCAAATTATTTCTGCGAAAGGAGTATTTTTCCAAGCTTATACTCATCTCCGACACCGAGCAGAAGAGATCCAAAACATCTTTTTATGATTTCCATTCCTCAAGGGTTCCGCTGCCAAAAAGTATAACATCATCCATAAAGAGTAAGTGGGTTAAGGCAAGGGTAGATGAAAGTCTAATACCAATAATTTTTCCATCACTCTTAGCATCCCCAATGATTCAACTGAGACCTTCAATCACCAGTAAGAAGAGGAGAGGAGACAATGGGAATCCCTGTCTAATGCCCCTTGTAGCATTAAAAAACCCAGAAGGTGAGCCATTAATCAATACCGAAAAAAATTGTTGAAGATATGTAGCCCATAATCCAGTTTACCGCCTCCAAAGGCATCCCAATCTGAAGGAGAATAAGGTGTAGGAAATTCTAGTTAAATCTATCAAAATATTTGATGTGGTCAAGTTTTTTTTATAGTATGTATAATTTCCTAAGAAATCCCAATAGGTTCCTAGATTATCCTGTTCTTCAGGAATCCAAACTGATCAATTGATATGACCCTTGAAAGTATAGGCCTAAGTCTGTTAGAGATTATTTTTTTGATGAGTTTATAAATCAGGTTGCAAAGGGAAATGGGTTAGAAATCAGCAAAAGGTCTTGGATTATCACATTTGGGAATGAGGGTCAGAAAAGTAGAGTTTAATGCTCTTCCAACCTCCCCTTCCCTCTGGGATTGCTCGACGGCCTTCAAAAGATCATTTTAAACCAAATCAAAGAAAAAATTAAAGAATTCCATTGACCATCCATCTGGTCTCGACCTCATATCCTTCTCGAAATTCTTCAGAGCGAATTCAATTTCCTGCATCGTTACCTCATTAACCATACACCTGTCATCAGTGGATAGAAAAGATGGGAAGTGCTTGATAACCTGTAATTGATCTTAAATGAGAGCTTTACCATCATCCATAAAAAGAGAGGAGAAATGTTCTTCCCCCAAGTTCTTGAGTTGATACAGATTGCAGACAAGATTTCCAACACCATCGGAGAGTTCCCAAATAGTGTTGTGGTTTCACCTTGCTGAGGAAAACCTATGGAAAAATTTAGTATTAGCATCACCATGTTCTATCCAAAGAGCCTGATTCTTGAGTCTCCATGTAAGTACCTCATGAGCCAATAATTTTTATTTTCGACACTTAATGGAAACCAATTTTTGTGCTTTTGTTTTCGAGAGGATACCGACGGAAACAAAGAGTAGAGATGTTGTAACTCTAACTTCAATTCTGCTAGCTCCTTCCATTGCTTCATTATTTGTCTCATTTCCCATTTTTCACTTCTCCTTTTAGTCTTTTCAGTTTCAAAACCAAGCTAGTCATAGCATCACCATCAGAATGTGATTAATCAAAGGACCATGAAAACAAAACTAGATGTGAGAAATATTGCACCTGTAACCAAGCCCTGTTAAACTTGAAGGGGTAGTTCATCTTATAAGCATATTTGTCCCATTCGACTAGAAAGTGATTTGAGATCACCGAATGGTGTACCTAGGACCGATATCGAGAGAAGAGAGGCACCAAAGAATCTAATACAAGATATTTGTCAAGTCTCTTACTAATGCCCCCATCCCCAGATCTACCATTTCTCCAAGTTGGGCCGATGCAGGCCGGAGCTAAGTCTACCATATTGGTATGGTCCAACAATTGAGAAAAATAAGTGCTAAGTGGATCAATAAGGGCATTCAGGCCCCAAATCATACAGTATTGATATCAAAGAGTAAAGAGTTGAGGGCTTTGATCTTGGTAAGTCCTCTGAAACCACAGATATTAAGAGAGAGAAGTTTCATTAAGAATCCATACCCAGGGATGACTCTGCTCTAAGTACCCCAAGAGAGGAAATTTGGATGGGAGAATGGAAGGATCTATCCACCTCTTTTATTCTAGAAGAAATGGGAGTGTTGTGATGGTCCCTAGGGTTCCCCGGTGGCTTAGCAGGATTAGCTTTCTCAGATCTCTGGATGGTCACATTTTTGTGTCTGATCGAGTCAAGAGGTAAGGTGGACGACGTGATGGGGGATTTATCAAAGAAAATAGAAAGAGAACATCAGCAGCAACCTAGTCCCATCCTCTTCCATCGTCAGCATGACGGTTGGGGACGTGACATTCCAGACTTGGAACAAAGGGTCAGTGAGCATCATGTTGAACATCAACCATGGCTGTGCCATCCGACAGTCAAGTAGACCTGTGTAACAACAAAGGACAGTTGTGCCTGAATGGATAACTAGCAGCGATGAATGGATAACTGGTAGCTATGAACTGATAGCACATGTGTTCATATGATATAAAATAATACCCCTAACTTCACTACATATTAAGTATTTCCTCCTAAAATCTTTTATTTGAGCCCCCCTCCCAATACACCTTTACAATTTGAAAAAACCTTTATTTTCACTAGATATCATAGGTATCCACTTTTTCCACTACATTTTTAAGAAAAATGGGGAACAACCCCTAAACACAAGTCAAATTCATTCACATTCATTCCAATCAACTTCACATCACATTCAATCACAAATAATCCGTATCCAAACACTACTCCAATTCCAAACACAATTGGAGTCAGACCACCTTCACACAAATCTTACATATTCAAACATCAACCTGACTTCACACACAATCAAACTTAGACATAAAGTATATATTCAAACTCCCCAATACCCTATTAAACCCACTAGATACATAATTACATAATTATAAACCCTGATAATATTTACATGTTTCTAAGATAATAAAATACTCATTAACCCTTATATAGTAAATTATATATTGTTTTTATATTTTAAAGTATTAAATCTTACACTCGTATTATAACATTAACTACATAATAAACTTAATAAGCTTATAATTTTACTCTTCAATATTAAAATAGAATTTAATAAACAAATGAAAACCTTAAAACATAGTTTAAAACAAACAAATAGCTTGAATGATTGTGAAAATATGCAATGAACATGTCAACTTTCCCATATAAAGTTCTCGTTTATAAAAATTACTTGGTAAACTCACTTGCATATGAACACGTTAAAATAAAGTAACGAACAAATATCCATTGGGATACTTTAAGTAACCTTTAAGTCTTGTCACAATTATAGAAATCAACTTGGGTAGAAAGTCTTGTCCATGTACATTGAAATTAGATTGGTAAGTGATTCAATGTTGAATTTGCTTAAGCAAGTGTAAGGGCCAATGAAGTAATATAATAGGACCTTGGTTAATTTATTTGAAATTCTAAATAAAATATTAATTTCGATTTTGGGTTAAGTTTTCAAGGGGGATAAATTTTCTTTAATTATTATATAATTTAGTTATTGACTTTACATCCAAGTAAAGTTGGCATTTAGTTCATTGCTGCGTAAGTAATTGACAAATTATTAATGCTTCAAAGCTGATCCTTATCTTATCTTTGCATCAACAAATATCCTAGTTTCTAATTATGTGTTATTAATTGCTTAAAAGAAGATTCTTATCTTTTCATTATCACATATCCTAGTTTACAGTAATAACATCTCTACATAAGGGAGGGTCCACTTTTTTTAAAGTAAAAAGTAGGGGTTTGTTCTAAATAACACTCATATGACCAATGACTAATTCATTTTTTTTACATGTGATACATAGTAAACAATACAAAGCAACAATTCATCTCTATGCCATGGATATATGTCCCCAGTACTACACTCATCCTCGAATACATATGCCAGGTGTTTATATTATTAAGGTTGTTTCTCTATGTGCCATCCAAATTTACATTACAAGAAGTTATGCATTGTAAAATCCAAAGAAAATAGAACCTTAAAGATGAACTACAAGCTCATACTTGCAAGGATAGGAAGCTCCATAAAATGAAATTAGTGTTAAAAACATTTTAGTTGAAATTACAAATAATCATTCTTGTAATTAGAGGATTGTTAAGTGTGTAGGTTTTCTTATTGCAAACTTTTCCTAACCTTAGGCTTGTGTCTTCGAAAAAAATTCAATTTTTGTAAATGATTTTTTCAACAAAAGAAGACAAAGCAATAATGGAAATGTATATTGGAACAAAGTATACTAGAGATAGGCTAAGCAACTGAAGATGGCATGTTATAAATGCAAAGTCTCAACATGAGAAAATTCTAGGTTTTCATGATTTTGTTTTAGGTGTTTTTGTACATTGTTGTCTATTTGTTTAAATCTTCAATGTTAAGGCATAGTTGTCATTTTAGTCAGTAAAAAGGTAAGTGGTGCTTGTTTTATTAAGGAAGTATCATGTAGAACCTGCATATATGTGATGACCTTCCAAATTAACACATGTTTCTTTTTAGCATAAGAGAAATAATGCCTTTGTCTAGCATAAAAGCAAACTTATAATTAAAAAGAACTCAAAAACAAATGGATGAAATATACTAAAAGCATTACTAGGAAAAACAAAGCAAATATCTCAAAGTATATTTATGGAACTAGCCATGCTGTTGAAAACAAATATTATGACCAATTATGGCACTTTAAGGATAAAGTTACAAGTAATGATATGTTAGAGTTTGGGTATTGTTGTCGTTTAGAACTATTTCCATTTTAGTAGATATTATCATGACAAAGGTATCTAAATTCTAATGATATGCAAAGCAATGACGATGAACAA
Source organism: Pseudotsuga menziesii (assembly GCA_001517045.1). Classification (NCBI taxonomy): domain Eukaryota; kingdom Viridiplantae; phylum Streptophyta; class Pinopsida; order Pinales; family Pinaceae; genus Pseudotsuga; species Pseudotsuga menziesii. The sequence goes on along the minus strand of LPNX010421275.1, from coordinate 7,784 downwards.
AATAAAACCTAAAGCATAGCATGAGGTTTACATTGTGACGCCTTACCATGTTTTGCATGCATGGTAGAAGGAGTTATCATGTGGGTGTTTGTTCCTTTTTTACATATAAGCAATTGCACTACAAGAGAACTTAAGGAGGTGAAATTGAGGCCCTTAAAATACGAAGCAATTAAAGATAGGACTTGTTGACACAAAGCAACCTTAAGAGCGAGGTTTTATCAAGACACACTCAATAGCAAGTTAAGCATGCTATCAAAAGAGCAAGGTTTTATCTAAACAAGCTCAATAGCAAGTTAAGCATACTATCAAAAAATAAATATACTAAAACCACTACTTGGAAAAGCAAAACAAATATCTCAAAATATCTATCCAAACTAATACTATAATAAGTAATGGTTTTCATTTTATCAAATAATAATTATAAAAGTATTCAAAATCTAAATGTAAAACAACGATGATAAACAAAACAAAAAGTTATTAAAACAAATAATACCTTTTACGCATATCATAATATTTGTGTAAGTCTCCATTATACAACGAATCCCCTTGTTTTTCAATAAGTTTCCCTTCCCTTGCTTTGAATATGTTAAACTTTATCCATTTAAATATGTTACTATACAATATGTAAAAAAAAACTTTACAAATTATAATGAAAGGTAGGGAAACATGTAAACTTTCCAAGATTATAAATCTTTTGTTTATACAAATTACTTGGTAAACTCACCTTAAGAGGAACATGTTAAAATTAAGTAATGAACAAAGATCCATTGGAATCTTTAACCAAACCTCTAAGGTATTGCTCCAATTAGCAATTATAGAAATCAACTTTGGGCAGAAGCTAGTCCATATACGTTGAAATTAGATTTCAAGAGTGATTCAATGTTGAATTTGGTTAAGATTAGTGTATGGGCTAAGGTTGCAATAAAAATAACACCTTTCTTAACTTAGAAATTCCAAGTAAAGCATTATTCTCAATTTTGGGTTGGGCTGATATTTTAAGGAATTAACTTTTGGTTAATTATAACTAATTAACCCGAAATTCCAAATAAGGCATTATTCTCGATTTTGGGTTGGGCTAATATTTAAAAACTCCAAGTAAAGTATTATTCTCAATTTTGGGTTGGGTTGATAATTTAACGAATTAACTTTTGGTTAATTATAACTAATTCATTGACCTGAAATTCCAAATAAAGCATTATTCTCAATTTTGGGTTGGGCTAATATTTTAAGAAATGAAGTTTTGGTTAATTACAACTAATCCATTAACCCAAAATCCAAGTTAAGTTGACATTTAGTTCATTCTTATGTATGTTAGTGTTTATTGACAAATTATGAGTTATTAATAGTTTAAAAAGGGAATCTGGTCCTGTTCTTGTCTTCTCCTATGGTTTCTTTGATGGGGCAGCTACCAATAGCTCTGGTAGGGTTGGGTTCCATCTTGACCTGAATGAGTCCCATTCATTTGAGTTTGCTTTGGGGGCGGGTACATGCACTAATACCAAAGCCGAACGGATTGCGCTGTGGGCTCTTTTGCATATTTCTCTGTTGATGGGGATTCCAAAACTGAATATTTTTTGTGACTCTAATGTCATCATCAACTAGGCAAAGGGTATTGCTGCCCTGAATCCACTTGCTCTCAGTCATTGGTGTAGGGACACAAGAAGACTCATCTCTTGTTTCCATCACCTTTCATTTAGCCATATCTTCTATGAACACAACCAGCTCGCAGACAGGCTATCAAAATCTGCCCTTACTTTGGCTCCAGGATGTGGAAAATACTCTGAATTTATTGAAGGCCTTATCGCCTCTCATGACTCATTTCAGCTCTTTTGAGCTTGGTGCAGGAGCTTGATCTCCTTTCATTTATGTGTGCACCTCTTTGATGATTATGGAGTGGGCACCTTTTGATAGCAGGTCTGTTACTGTTGTTTTCTCAGTATGATATGGATTACTGAGTTGGTCATCCTCCCCTTCCTGATCATGGTTTGATTGTTTGGTTGGTTGCACTGTTTGTCCATGCCCCTGGTAAGCACTTATGAAAAGGGACTCATTCATGGTATAGGCAGATAAAAGCTCCTCTATGACATAACTTGTATGTATCCCTATGAATTAAAAAGGGAAGGCACATCAGATGCCCTTTGATTTAGCTTAATGAATATCAAGGACAGGCTTTTTTCTTCCTAAAAAAAAAGAAAGGAAAATCCATATCTTTGAACCACCACATATCCTACCTTCAAAGAACATCTCTAAATGGGGAAGTCCATTATTTTTGCGAGTAAAGCATATAGTTTTATGTTCTCTTAAATAACACTAAGGTTTAATAGAAAAATGATTGATTCAATTATAACATTAACATCTTTATGAACAACTTTTATGAGTAGAAAGGTGTACAAGGAATATTTTCTTTTGTCGAGGTTGAAAATGAACTTAAGGCCATCAATGTAATGAATTTTATCCTTCTTAATGGAGTGGAGCTCACATTCAATAATAGAACTTACCTCATAATGGAAAAAGGTATGCTTTGAGAACCAATGTTGATTTGCGAAAGGATTTATATTGAAATTATAGCATATGAGGCAACTAAAGAAACAAGTGAAATTTGTATAGTAAATTCTCATAAGCCTCCATTTTCAAATAGTCTCCCTTCCTTGATATAAAATTCCCTTATAAATGTTTACCGAGAGGGTATGATAACTTCTCTCATTCTAAATCTCTCAAATTGGAACTTTAGGCTACTCAATTTGGTTGCCAGGTTTGTGTTAAATCAATCCTGCAAGCAATTCCTCTTTACTAGTTTTCGATGATGGCAGCTTCTAAGCATATCCTTAAGAAAATAAAAAACATGCAGTGTAACGTTTTATGGAGTGGAAAATCCTCATTAAAAAGAAGGCATCTGGTTGCTTGGGAAAAGTATGTTTTCCTAATCTCAAAGGCGGTCTTTGTCTTAGAGACCGAGAACTTTTCAACAACATTCTATTAGCTAAAACCTAGTGGAAGTTGGTCACGATCCTTCTCACCCTTGGGCTACAATTTGGAGGGATAAATATAAACTCTCAAACCTTAAGGAGTACCTGATAAGGATAGATGAATCCAAAAGTGGCTCAATTGTTTGGAACTTATCTTGGGCACAAAAAGAGTTGATCAAGAAACACAATTTTTGGGAAATAAGGGATGGAAACAATGCACTCTTTCGGGAAGGTGCTTATCAGCAAATCCCCGCCTTAACCACTTATCAAGCCTCTATGACACTCATAAATCAACCCTATTTTGGAAACATCAAGGTCATTTCACCCTATTGGAAGACCAATGAAATCTAGAAAGATTAGAAACTGTGGTTAGACAGATATCAATGGATCCCACAATCTTCCCAATCTCTTCTAGAAAAATCTATTGAGGAGAGGGGAGGAAATTTAGGGGACCTGCACAGTCAATTGGATTAAATCAACTCTCTCCTAAAATTGCTAGAGAAGGTGTTGTTTTATTTGAAAGTAATTGATGTAAAGCAAAATGCTTTGGCCAAGACTATGGATTACATATTTGAAGTCACCAAAGTTGTAGAGGAGGATGTGAACCGAGTAACCCCAATAGATCATTATCATAGATAATGGCTATGATGACTTTACAACTCCAAACAAAAATGATGGATGCAGCTAAAGGAACTTCGCGTAGCCTTCTTAGTTTCTTTGTCTTAGATCTGTTTTGGTTGTCTCATACCAATTCAATGTGCAGACACTGTTTGAATACTCTTATGTTTCAAGCTATTAGATTCTAGTTTTGTCTAGGTTCGTTTCTTTAGCAAGGCTATTTTGATAATGCTTTGTTTAAACAGATATTTTAAGACTTTAAATCATCTACAAACTTAAATTTTAAGTTCTTAGGTTGCTCTGTTTTCCCCTAGGAGGGGCGCCTGAAATCCATCTCTTTGTTTTTTCCTTTATGTATATGTTTGTATTATTAATAGAACAGAGGGCACTATCTTGCTCACAAAAAAAACAAGATTATACAAAAAGGTAAGATCATGGCAAATGCACCAAAGTTAATCAAGTAAAGTTGTTAGAACTCTGTATGTATCGAGGTCCATGGTTGATGATGATGCAAAATAGTAAGTTTATGGAGCATTTATGATCATCAAAGATCATGATTTTGTTTATCTTATGGAATTTCCATCTAAAATTTTATATATATATATATATATATATATATATATATATATAAGAATAGTAAGAATAATCTAATGTTGAAATGTTTCTCCTGTCTATGTCTTGAGAATTGTTTACTTACTTAGGACAATCTTAGAAAAAGAGGTTCGAATGCTCCTAGGCAGTGCATTTTGTGCAAAAACGAGGAGAAATGTGTATCACACATGTTTGTTTCTTGTCATTTTTAAAAAACTTGTTTGGCATGAAGTGTGTGATTGTCTGATAATTTTAAATAATTAGGAACCTTTGGACCTTGAAGAAAACTTTACTAGTTGGAGAAAGAGGTTTCCCTTATATATAATTTTCACCATTTTTGTCTGTTGTTTGTATGGAAAGCAAGAAATTGGGCCTTACTTGAAAATTTTGATCCAGATTTTCAATCTTGCAGCATAAAAGTTTTGAGTCTTTCTAAGGATTTTTATTTTGATTCTTCTTTTGATTGTGCTCCTAAGAGAACTAGACAACTTTAAGTTCCTTCTATTGTCTTCAATTCTGCCATTGGTTTCTTTGATGGAGCTTCTCATGCAGACTCGCGTGGTTGTGGTATGACTATGAAAATTAATGAAGCTCATTATTTCAAGATTTAGATGGGGAGTGGAGTGGGTTTGGACACGAAAGTTGAACTATTGGCATGTTGGGCTTTGCTTGAGTTTGTTATGATGGTTGGGAATGATTCCATGCAAGTATTTGGGAACTCTCAAGTTATAATACAATGGGCCAAAGGAAATTATAGTTTGCATATTCTTTCTTTTGATTTCTGGTGCCAAAGAGTTAAACAGTTACTCTCAACTTTTTCTAGTAATTATTTTGCTCATATATATAGTGTTTCAATATTGAAGATGATTCCCTATATAAGGCTGCAGTGGATTCTTCTGAGGGATTGTTATCCTTTGAATAATTTTTCGATGATTCCCTTATTCATAAGGAATCTATTCATTTCTTTCTATAATGAGTTGTAGGTATGGTGTTGACCGCTATGTATAGTTTTGTTGTGTGTAGTGGTTTTTTCCCAGTTTTGTTTTGGATGTTACTCGGTGTTGGTATGTTGTCTAGGGGTTTTTGCTATTAGGAATGTTGATGGACTGTCTATCAATTTTTGTCTTTAGATACTTGTATGTGGGGTGATTTGAAATGCAATAGTAAATGATTTATTTTGTATCTAAACACTTATTTCTTTGACTCTCAACAATAGCATGAAATAATTTTTTTTCATTTAGTTAAAAAAGAATAATCTAACAATATCATCTCAAAGTAAATATTGACCATAAATAAAAATATTTATTTTCAATATGAAATTTTGGAAATTTTTATAAATGAAAAGTAAAAATAATGAAATATATAGGAACTAAATCATACGATTCTAATACTAATAGTACCTACAAGGAGTGTTAATTCTTGAAATTTGACGAGTAAATAGCCGTCATTTGACATTTTACACTTGAAAATACTCTCATTTCATAAAATTAAACTATTATTGAAGTGTGAATTGTAATTTCACATGTCATTTTGAAGTGCATTTTTTTATTTTTACACGTCATTAATAGACACACATTTAATTACTAATAACTAATTAATAATAGTATATATATTACTATTATTAATTAGTAATTATATATATTACTACTACTAATTAGTTGTCAGTAATCAAATGTGTATGTGTGTGTATTATATTATATATTATATTTCTATTTCTAATATGGAAATTTGATTTGCCATGGTCTCCTACTCTCTCCTTTTGTTAAACTTAACTTAGTCATGGTTTTTTGTGCCCATGGTAATGGCCCATTGTATTTTTTTTTTCAACGCAAAAAAACAAGCTTTTTTTATTAAAAAGTCGTATCAAAAACTTACAAAAAACACAACTACAACAAAACAATCTCTACAACAATCAAGATTTAGCAGATACCAATGTATCAGTCCATAGAGACTATCATTGCAGTCCAAACCCAACGAAACAGAGATTCGAGTATCCAAGTATCCAATCCAACCCACCATCAAAAGAGGATGTTCAAAAATGGGATTGATAACATCCGAAAGAGACCAAAAAACCATTATATCAAACAAAGGATCAATCGTCACCACCCTTTTGAAAACAGTTACCAATCTACTCTCTGTCAATTCTAAAAAAATTTAATGCTTCCAGACCTATTGAGTTTCCCGTTGTGGAAGACATTGTAGCAAATAATGCCATCCAGAGGTCCGAGCTTCTTCTTCAAGAGAGCATCGGATACATCATTATAAACTCTAGAAATATGTTGTATGGAGAGAAAAGAGAAGTTTTCCATTAGTCTTTTGATGTCTTCCATCCAGTGCAGCAACACCAGGGACTCCATTTTTGTTTTCCCTAACACCCATTGCACAACCATTTGTGAATCCCCTAGTACTTGAAGAGTAGACAGGCCCTAGTTCTTTGCCAAATAAAGCAATCCCCACAGTGCCACCAACTCTACTCGAGTGTTTGAACCATGTCCCTCTTTCAACCATCCTTTAAGTTCGATTCCTCTTCCTAGCTTTAAGAATAACCTAGCTCCACAGGTGCCATTTGAAGCAGTACCATCGAAGAATCCTACAGGGTGATCAAAAATTAGATTGGGGTAAAGCTTTACCTTTGGAGATCTGGTTGTCGAATTAGTGTTCCATTCAGACACAAAGGAAATCATTTTTAAAGAAATGATCTCAGAATTTTGCCTCTCCAAACTAAAAGTGGCCCTATTCCTGGCCTTCCAAATTTCCCATAGTGCAAAGAAGGGGAGATCTTTGACAAGTAAATTTCTCCGATGCCAGCAGCTCAAGTTCTCCTCTAGAGAGGATCCATCCCATTGTATTGTTTGTAAAGAAACCTATTTAAAACCTTCTTTGTCATTATGTGTGTGCTTGGTTTAATCATTATGTTATTATGTTTTTTTGTTTATTGTATTTTTCTAAAGCTTTTATTTTTGTATTATATGACGCAATATATGATAATTCAATGTTTCATGAGTTATTATAAAGGTTATTTAAAAAAAATCAAGTGTTAAGTAAAATTAAGATTTAAATGTCAAATAAAAAATAATGCTAAAATTAAAACGTAGTATAAAAATTATCAACCTACAACCTACAAAGTAAGACGTCAAATTTAAACCTTCCCTACAAACTTCTAAAATGTCATCAAAATCACACAATATGTAACAATGGTTTTGACTTGATTGAGTGTAACAATGGTTTTGACTTGATTGAGTGAGATGGATATAAAGGTGGGTCTTCAAATGCAAAAGTAGGTCTCCCATCACTAGTCATTCTATTATTGCTAATTAAAAGCTTTTATTTAAAAATATATATATTTGCACCCCAGCAATTACGTCTGTATGACCTAAATAATGGGAAGATGTTTGAGTTGTAGATTATTCATAGCTAATATATTGTTTATGGTTTGTAAATTTGAAATCCATCACTAATGTTATTATGTGAGTTTGGTCATTAATGAAAGAGGACATATGTGGATGTCAAGAGGCAAAGTGGGTTTTACACCACTAGATGCCACTCGCAAATATCCCGTGAATGGGGGTGTTAGTGTTACCCATGTCACCGACAAATTGTCTCATGAAT
>LPNX010421273.1:0-11503 GCA_001517045.1 Pseudotsuga menziesii | reverse complement strand
TCTTCAGAGAATTTCGTGATGTCTTTGCCTGGTCCTATACTGAAATGCCCGGTCTTGACCCTGCCATTATAGAGCACCACATTGACACATGGCCTAATGTACCCCCCCGTTCATCAGAAACAACCTCCCATTCATCCCTCAAAACTCCCAGCTGTCAAAGCAGATATTGAGAAACTTCGCACGGCAGGCTTCATTTATCCTATTGCCTATACCACCTGGGTTTCAAACCCTATTCCCGTTAACAAAAAACAAGGCACCCTTAGAGTATGCACTGACTTCCGAGATTTAAACCGCGCCTATCCCAAAGACAATTTCCCCACGCCATTTATTGACCAGCTCATCGATGCGTGTGCGGGGCATGAAGTCGTCTCGTTCATGGACAGTTTTTCCAGATACAATCAAATCCAAATCCGAAAGGAAGACCAGTACAAAACTGCCTTTACTACCCCATGGGGCACCTTTGCCTATCACGTCATGCGTTTTGGCCTAAAAAATGCTGGTGCCACATTCTAGCGGGCCATGACCTATTGCTTTCATGATTTGGTCCATATCCTGCTCGTCTACCTTGATGACCTTACAGCTCGTTCCTGAAAACGATCAGACCACCTTAACGACCTTCGGCAAGTTTTTCTGCGTTGTCACAAATATCAGATCCGCTTGAACCCACACAAGTGTGTCTTTTGCGTTTCAGCAGGCCGATTGTTGGGTTTCATTGTTTCCCAGAAAGGAATTACTGTTGATCCCCTGAAAGTCCAAGCCATCTTAGACCTTCCCTCTCCTCGAACACTCTGGCAACTCCAAAGTTTGCAAAGGCGATCCAATTTCCTTCGACGCTTCGTTCCTGATTATGCCACAACCGTTCACAGTTTCTTGCGCCTGCTCCATACCCACATACCCTTTGTCTGGGATGAGCAAGCAGATGCCGCATTCGAAGCCCTCAAGAAAGCTCTCACACAAGCCCCTTTGATCTCCCCTCCGGATTTCTCTCAGGACTTCATCCTCTACGTCTCGGCATCTGAGCATGCTATGTCTGGAGTCTTGGTTCAAGAAGACCCCTCACACTAAGAGCATGTCATTTACTACATCAGCCAGACCTTGTCCGACCCACCCCTACGTTACCCATATGAGGAGAGAATAGCCCTAGCAGTGGTCTTTTCCGTCCAAAAATTGTGACACTACATTTTACTTAGTCATACCACAGTTGTCGCTGATTCTAACCCCATGGTATATCTCCTAAACTGGAGGCTCCTGCAAGGTCGTGTGGCTAAGTGGGTCATTATCCTCCAGGAATATCACCTCACGTTCTGAACACCTAAGAGAACTAAATCCCTCACGCTTTCCCAGCTCATCACTGATCTCCCTTCCTTTCTCCCGGCCCCACCTATCTCCAATGAGTTACCCGATAATCACTTGTTCACTATCTCGTCCGATGACCCGTGGTACGGTGATGTCTTGTTATACCTGCGCACGCAGAAGTTCCGACCCACAGTCACTCGTAATGGACGTCGTCGTATCCGTCACCACGCCTCTCGCTACCTCCTCCTAGGAGACATCCTCTACCGGCGAGGGGTCGACACAATTCTTCGTCATTGCCTTACACACGAGGAAGCTGAATAGGTCATTAATGATTGTCATAGCGGTGCCTGTGGCGGCCATTTATCCGGGATGGCCACTGCCCAAAAGGTCGTCTACGCCAGATACTTCTGGCCCACCCTTTTCACCGACTGCATCACTGCGGTCAAGCATTGCCATAACTGCCAACTTTTTTCCCCCAAGGCCCGGAAACCACCTGCTCCACTACACCCAGTCGTCATCGTTGGTCCCTTTTGCAAGTGGGCCATCGACTTCATGGAGTGTAAACCCCCATCTGCGAATGGCCATAAGTACATTATTGTTGCCGTCGATTATTTCACCAAATGGGCAGAAGCCATGCCCACCTTCAACTGCACCGCTGACACTGCTGCCCGTTTCTTTTTCAACCATGTTATCACATGATTCGGGGTCCCTAAACAGTTGGTCTGTGACCATGGATCACACTTTGAAGATTCCATTTGGCGCGAGTTATCCACCCTCCTCAAGTTTGAACACCAATTTTCCTCTGCTTACTACCCTCAAGGGAACGGTCAAGTAGAAGCTGTTAACAAAATCCTGAAAACCATACTCCAACGCACTGTTGACCAGCATAAGTCCAATTGGAACCACATGCTATTCCCTTCCTTATGGGCTTACCATACCTCCACCAAGACCGCCACTGGTTTTACCCCATTTCATCTAGTTCACGGTGTTGAATCTGTCCTCCCCATCGAGTGTCAGATACCTACGTTACATATCACCGTCGAGCTTCTCCCCGATACCTCCCCCCTTGAGCAACGTCTGATATTCCTCGAACAAGTCGATGAAGATTGTCGTGCCACTCTCCAAAACATTGAATCTGCCAAAAACCGATCCAAAGCCAGTTATGACAAACATGTTCACCCTCGAACTTTCCATGAAGGGGACCTCATCCTCGCCTATGACCAAGCCCACGACAAAACCGGTAAAGGAAAGTTTGAATCCATGTGGCAAGGCCCTTACATTGTGCAGACTTGCCTCGGCAAGGGGGCATACATTTTAGCCGACTCTGAAGGACACCCTTTACGCAACCCCCGTAATGGGTTGTATCTTAAATGTTTTTACCCATAACTGAAACCGCGACCTCATTGGTTTGCATTGTACAGTTTGCTCTCTTTTTTGTTTTCCACCTTCTTTACCATAATCTGACATTCATCGTTCTTTTTGCATGTCCACAGATGGACCATCTCCCACCTCGTTACACTGGTTTCGCTGATGGCGCAAGCCGCTGGTCTCCCAACCTGGCTTCTGCAGCATGGGTCTTATATTCCCCTTCCAATGAATTGATTCACCTGGACGGAATATGTATAGGCGCCACTACCAATAACCAGGTGGAGTATGATGCTGTGACCGGTCTCCTGACTGCTGCCCTCCAGATGGGTATATGTCACCTTCATGTGTTCCTGGACTCCCAGCTACTTGTCTCCCAACTCACAATCACTACCAAGTACGTGATCCCTGCCTATTTAGAAAATTCCTGCGTACAAAACAACTCAGCCGACAGTTTGAATCCATCACATTTACACATGTCCCAAGAGCTCACAATAGTGTCGCAGATCAAATGGCAAATAATATCCTAGATTGGCATATCAATCACACCATGTAACACCTCCATCATGCATCATTATCCCATAGCATATCATCCAAATATATAAAAACCTAAAAAGACTACATTGCATGTACATAAACCATAAAACCATATTTGCATCCATAGGGGCATCCACGTGCCTAATCATACATAAATCATGTCGCATCACATACAATACACAAGGGGCATCCATGTGCCCAACATTCTAGACTACTTGCATCCACGTGCAATACAAACATATCAAACATCATAAAGCGCATCCATGTGCATATAACTAAGCCAATATCACAAAAGAGTGCATCCATGTGCATATCTATATACATCAAAAATACATGTCACAATGTTATACATGCCCTGAGTACCCCTGTACTCAACTATACAAAAAAATGACTGTACATCCATCTAGCCTCATACAATACATGCCGTAGCTACAAAACTCGGGGGGAGTCCCCTGCTCTCCCTAATGAGAGTCATAGCCTGCGTCACTGCCGGTATCCGCAGCCTCTGAATCGTCCCCTCGCTCCTCCTCCGACAAGTCCTCATCCTGTCTGGGCTCCTGTGCGCGTACCTTGTCCACCAAGACAGCCACCCGAATCGCAATCGATCTAAAATCCCAGGGTGCCCTCATACAATCCTGGACCACGTCCAGATCGATGTCCCGCCACCCCTCGTCAGTCACTCCCACCAGCAGATGGTCGAGTAGTGTCCGTACCGACTCTAGCGTTCCCTCCACATCCCAGCGACGCACCTCCCCCTACCTAGGCAGAGCTGGAATGGCCACAATCCCTCTATGTGCCACATGCCCTGGTGGCGGCCTCGGACCCACATCTGCAAATCACCCATTTGTCAGTAACAATATATCAACAATATATCAATCAACTATCATATACATAAAACTGGACGATGCAATCAAATCATACATACCATCTAGTCCCCATGCCTGTCTTGGTGGCCGTGGCGCATCTGGATCTCCAGTGAAGTCCATATCTCTATATGGATAATCCTCCAGCGTCAGTGGTAGTTGGAGCCACTGCAGGTACAACTCCTGCGTAAAGTACCGCCCAACGTCGCCGCCACCACGGCGGCGCATCATCTCGCCCCACCGCACCATCCGAGGCTCCCTCAAGGCTCCTGCTCTGACCAGCACCCGCGGCCGCAGTGTGGGGACCCTCTCCATAAAGAATGCACATAAAAACGAACCATAGTAGAACCCCTTGCCAGATTCCTTCACTGCGGTCAGCTGCCGCTGCACGTAGGTCAGGAACATCTGACCCCACGCATAATAAGTCCCGGCCAGTACACGCTCCACGAGCTGCATCTGACCCCCAGACACCTTCTCTAGTGACTGGGACCCCAAAACACACACCACACATGCTGCCATATCCCGTACTGCTAGCTCCTATAGGTCTCTCACCAAGAGTGCATTCCTATGCACCCGAGCCTCTGGCCGACAGAACCACTCCAACATGTCATCCATATCAATGTCCGCAGACACCCGCGGCTGTGTATCTACTACCCTCCCCAGGCAGGGCAACCCCGTCAAGATATACACATCAGTCAGGGTGAGGTCCACCCTCTCACCCTGCACTCGGAACGCATGTATGTCTGGCTCCCAGAAACCAACCAATCGATTCAACAGCAATGCTGTTGACCGCATCATAGGCACCTCAGCGAACTTCAGCAGTCCAAAAAGCCCCAGCATCGACCGCACCCGGTGATCCTCTCGAACAACAGTCACGATCTCATCCGGGATCTCTCGCTCTCTCCACAACACCTGTGGCATCCTGTCAATCATACAAAGGAACCTTATCAGACCAATGTAAAAAAAAGAAAGCCCGACAGCGACTGTCGGGCCTAAACCCACGGTCCCAAACCGCGGCTGTCGGGCCTAAACCCATGGTCCAAAACCGCGGCCTTTAGCTGCGGCTGTGGGGGCCTAAACCCGCAGTCCCTAGCCGTGGCTGTCAAGCCTAAACCCGCGGTCCACCCCACGTGGACTGTACAAGTAAACCCTGGGACCCACCAACCCTCCCCGAACCCAATAACGATGCAGGTATGAGTTTAACGGAATACCTGTATCTCCCGGATCTGAAGTCGGCCGGTCGGATCGTCCAGAAATGTCAACTCAGCTCTGGTCCACTCTGATTGCTGGTCAACGTCCAATAGTACAAATGACACATGTCATGTTGGGCCCACTTACTATTTATAGTCCTTTGACTTTTTCCTTTTTTTGGCCATTTTGAACCCATACAGAGTCCATTTTCCGAACCGTTTCCACCATTGGAATCAGCACGACGAGGCCGTCACAATGGTCACCTCGTTGCATCATTTTTTCTACGCCATTTTTTGCCCATTTTTAAGACACCGCTCGTCGCCTCAGTTTACGCGCCACTTCGGCCGTTCTCTGTTTTTTCCCACTTTTTATATCGCCAGATTCATTTTTCCGCGCTCGTGTTGATGCTTGAGATCATTTCTCGCTCTCACTTGGTACAATTTCAACATTGTGACCTGACACCTTGCTACCCCAATTTGGGCGCCACATCGGCCGCCATCAGATTGTTCCACATTGTTTACATGAGCCATCCACTCCTGTCATACTACAATTGTTTCGTTATTTTGCCACCATTCATTCGCCCCACAAGGAGGCCCACTAGTGTTCCCCCCCACCCTCGTTCCTGGTCATCATAAATGTTCCTTGATTGAACACTTCCTCCTTTCCTGGCCATCCCATTACTTCAGAGTCTTCTTATTGCTTTCAGACTCCTTAAAATTGAAAGCAACCACGAGCATGCACTATCCTGGGCTCGTAAAATCCACACGACAGTACCATTCCATTAATTCAGAGTCTTCTTATTGCTTTCAGACTACTTAAAATTGAAAGCAACCATGAGCATGCACTGTCCTGGGCTCGTAAAATCCACACGACAGTACCATTCCACTAATTCAGAGTCTTCTTATTGCTTTCAGACTCCTTAAAATTGCAAGCAACCACGAGCATGAACTGTCCTGGGATCGAAAAATCCACACGATAGTACCATCTTATATACACACTTCTTCTAGTTCCCTAACCCATGAAGAAGTCCCCCCGCGCCTTCTGGCACTATGATCGATCCTCTCGGTAGCACCCCCAATCAGGTCACCTTTGTTCAGAGTGTTCTGCAGTCTCCTGCCATTTGACCACAGCATTGAGTCTCCGTCAGCCCAGTCACCCTCCCAGATCCCATACAGCTATGATCCCTTTACCACCAGTCCGTTTCATATGCTGCCTGATCGTTCCCGCCATCATACTCTGAACAAAGGAAGTTTGAGTCCACCCACTCTACTTGCCCAGTTATTTACCCCAGTTTATCAACCCTGCCATCAGTACTATCACATTTCGGTTTTGCACCTCACGCTCCTGTCAAGGAAACATCATTGCCTTGATAGTTGCAGGTCTCCCTCTGTCGACGACAGCCCCTCTATTCCAGAGGATAGACCTAGAGGTCCCTGCTTCTTGGACCCATCACCATCTGTGGTGAGTGCCTACAGACCATTTTGGGAGGAGTCATCATTGCCTCTCCGAATGGTTGTTTCTCACATGCTCGACTTCAACACCTTTATCGCATCGTCGAGAATAGCGTAGGATGTATATCCCTTCCATTATGTGTCGAAGACCCCGGATTTCCCCCGACTCTAGCACATTGGTAAGTCACTTTGGAACGCCCAATTATATGTTCCCGTGGATGTCCGGGCTGCGTTGGCGATTGTATTCGGAAGCCATCCAGTTCCATGCTTCCTTGAGTACCCAGTTCAGTTCCAGTTCAGTGTACCATTGCGAGTATGACCCTTGTCACTCTGATCCAGTAGCTCATCAGTTCCTTTGGTACCACATTCAATAGCACTGCTATCATTCCAGTGCAACAGTTGTTCAGCTCAGACATGGTCAGCCCAGCAGTATGTTCCAGATTTGTGTCCCTTCTGGACCCTTATGATATACACAGTGGTTTTCTATGTATCCTACAGGTCCTTCTTTTCGGGCCTTGCAGTTACTTTTATGTATCTTGATACGAGCATGGGTATGCCCGTCTCGTCCATTTATTGAGACTCTTCCTCATTCAACATTTGAGGCCATTTATATGTCAGGTCCCCATATTTTGGACCCCATTGTTAAAACTATGATATATCCTGATACGAGCATGGGAATGCCCACCTCATCCATATGATCAGATGATTCCTGATCCATTATTGAGGTTATGTACTTTTCAGTCCTTGCAGTTGGTTCGAGATCATTGTTCCAGGCTTCAGTTGGTTTCTTCTCTTCTCCACACCCCAGGAAAACCATGCATGACTTATGATGTCCATCGGCCATACGATGAGCTCCTGCCCTCGCACATCAAGGGGCAATCTATTAACACCCAAAAAGTGTTCACTACCTCATCTACCCCATTACATGGCTCATTTGTCCATTTTCCTACCATATTTCCCTTAAAAACCCACAAAACCATTTAAAATGCCTCCAAAAGGCCAAAAAACCCCTTTTTCCTCCAAAAATATCCAAAATTCCTCTAAAAAAGAAAAATCCCCAAAAAGGGAAGAAAAAATATAAAATAATGAGGAAAAAAGAGGAAAAGAGAAAAAAAACCCTAAAAAGCTGCCCTAAACCATATGGTTTCCAAAAAACCATGGGCCAACACTCCACGACTAAAAAACTATAAATAAGTGATGGAGACCCCTTATTTCACATCCACAATCACAAGCATCCTTACTCTGCCAAAACTGCTCTTGAAACCCTAGCTCACCCTTTGAGCTATTTTCACTATTAAGAGCCCCTTTTGGCCCATTCCCACCATCGGAGAAAGAGAAGGAGCAGCTGGAGCTCGGAGCAACCTCTCGGATCAGCGCAAAGGGCTTCACCAACCTTCACACCGGAGGTAATATCAATAAAAAAAAAAACCATTCTTTATATTTTGTTGTTTTATTTCATGCACGTGTTTTAGATTAGTTTTTATTTCTGTTTAGCATTATTATTTTCCACTTATTGAACTGCTACTAAGGAGTCCATTCTCCTTAGTAGGTGCTCATTCGCACAAGCTAGGGGTAAAACCCTAGCTACAATCCTTATATACAAAAATACCCATAGATGAAGCCATTGATACCATAAAAGAACTTACCAATAGTGAGACGGTGAAACTTGTTGAAGCTAGGGGTAAAACCCTAGCTACAATCCTTATATACAAAAATACCCATAGATGAAGCCATTGATACCATAAAAGAACTTACCAATAGTGAGACGGTGAAACTTGTTGAGGTGTGCCTACGATCCACTTACTCCACTTTCCGAAAAGAGTTCTATGAACAAGTAGAAGGAGTTGCAATGGGATCACCTCTCTCACCCATTGTGGCCAATCTTTACATGGAGAAATTCGAAAGACAAGCCATATAATCCTTCCCCTTGAGACCAAAAATATGTAAACGTTATGTTGATGATACGGATGTGGTTTGGCCCCATGGGGAAGATAACCTTGCAAAATTTATAGAGCATCTGAACAAGCAAAATATTAGTATAATGTTCAACATGGAAATGGAAACAAACAACAATTTTCCCTTTCTAGATGTGTTAATATCCAAGAAGGAAGATGGCTCTATAGAACACCAAGTTTTTTGAAAAACGACACATATTGAAAGATACCTTCATGCCAACTCACATCATTTCCCCCCTCAAAAGTTGGGCATCATCACCACCTTAGCTACAAGAGCACATAGGATTTCAGATATTGACCACATTGATCAAGAATTGGAGCACCTACACCAAGTTTTCAGAATGAATGGATATGGTAGTAAACAAATAAAGAAAATTGTATCTAAAATTAAGAGGGATAAAGATAAAAAGAAAAAGAAAAATATAATTAATAAAATAGAAAATGACCAGAACAAGGAAGAAGAGAAAAGAATCTTCCTTCCTTATATAAAAGGAACCACAGATAGGTTGTTTAAAACCCTAGGAAAGAGAGGGTTTAGGGTTTTATTTACCCCTCCCAATTCTATTAGGAAGATGGTATATTCTCTTAAGGACCCCTTAGAACCAAAATACTTTAAAGGTGTTTACTCAATCCCATGTTCTTGTAATAAACCCTACATTAGTGAAATAGGAAGATCCATCGAAACTAGACTTAAAGAGCATGAGGCTGACCTTAGGCATGATAGACATAAGAAGTCCACCCTAGCTAAACACGCTCATCTTACCCAACACCACATTTGTCTTGAGAGTGCAGAGGTCATTGCAAGGGAAGACAACCTAAAACGAAAAATAAGAGAGAAGATAGAAATCAACAATACTAATGATTTCTTAAATAGAGATGATGGCTAAAACTTAGTGACACATGGCATCCCCTTCTACACTCACTGAAAAAGTACTCCTCAAGAACCTCCATGACCCAAATAAGTTGTCTCCCCCATCTTGTCTGTGGCCCTAATCCACCCTTAACCATAGAATCCTCTTTTCATTAATACCTTAAAGTTAAAAAAAAAACCTTTCTTTCATTCTTACTTTCCTTAAAAAGAAAAAGTTTACCTTTAATTCTTAAACCTTAAGACAAAACACTTCTTTATAAAAAAATTTAAATTACTATTTCTATTAAACTTTATAACATTAAAAATTTTAAATTACTTTTTCTATTAAACTTTATAGCGTTACTCTTAATAGTATAAAATTAAAATTAAAATTAAATATTTTCAATTTTATTATCAATTTTAATAATATTAATATAAATTAAAAATTAAAAATTAAAAATTAAAAACAAAATAAAAGTTTAAAATTTTTATTCTAATTTAATCATTCCTAATAGTTTAAAGATAAAATTAATTAAAAAATAAAATTTACAAAATATTGTTTTTATTTACCTTAAGATTTTAATTAAAAACACTTTGAATGTTTAAAAATACTAAAAATAAACTCCATCGATCTTAATAGATTACTTGGAACATTTTGGTTTCCCAACCTAGCCGACGAACCGACCACCTTGATATTACCTCACACTCACTTAGAGCCAGTAACCTAACCCTATATAAGCGAATCATTGGCCTCTTGATTATCTTTTTGATCAAGCACTCTTGATGATGATCTCAGAGAGAGATCGAAACATCGAGCCCTAAAAAGCATCAATGTAGTTACCTCCTTACTCACAAAAATTCACTGCACATGGCTATATTTTCATAGGTACAAACCCTCCACGAAAGGGATATCCTGAAGGATGTGAGACTACTGGAGACAAAATGTGTCAAGATCGCCAAAAGAGCCGTAGACCTGGAAGTTTTCAAGAACTGTAAAGACAACCAAATAATCCCTCAATTTTCCTTTATCAAGCACAAACTATGAAACCCTAGAAACGAATTGTTGTTCAAATCTATGAGCCTAGCACTAGTAAAAGATGAACTGAAAAGAACTCGCTTAGAAATCCAAAGACTCTCTAAAGAAGTGTTCTACCTACATGTAAAGCTCGCAAACATTATCATGCCACTACTGTGGGATACAATAGATGCCACCATCAGCTTGAAATGTGCCAAAAAGAAGGATGAGGCAGTCGCGAAACAAAAGAGAAAGCTCTGTTCTCTAAACAGTTGAAAAGATGAGAAAAAATCGGTCAAAGAATTGCAGAAAACTAACATGATTAACCTATCGAAACTCCCATTAGATGAGGATGCACATAGAGTTTTAGAGTTTGGTCTTAATTTTTCCATCGCACCGAACAAAATACCTATCAAAAACCTCATTTGCAGCATAGAAAGCGTTGTCAATAGCCTCCCTAAAAATGCAGTAGAGGAGATACGTTAGGAGTGCACCGTCATCATTCGCCATGCTAGACCATCGAAACCTAACATCTCGATAGATGAAAGAAACGCATTGCAAAACCTTAGGGGAATTAAATAAATCAAGATAGTAAAGGCCGATAAGGGTAATGCAACAGTCATATTGGATTCAGAGGATTACGTAAGAAAAATGGATAATCACTTAGCTTGTGGGAGCTACAAAAAACTAAAAAAGGACCCAGGTAGAACCATCTATAGAACTGTCACCAAGGCTATAAAAGAGTCTAACCTTGACGAAGAGATAAAAAGGAACCTTTATCCCAAAGACTGCTTGGTACCTTAGATCTATGGACTGCCAAAGATACATAAACGATGAGCCCCACTGAGACCAATTGTTAACACCATTGGTTCACCAATGTACACATTAGATAACTATCTTACAAACCTACTCAAACCTTTAGTTGGGAAAACTAACTCCTTTGTTAAATATTCAGGGACTTGGGTGGAGGAAATTTCCAA
>LPNX010421266.1:0-13444 GCA_001517045.1 Pseudotsuga menziesii | reverse complement strand
ATTACATTAATGATTCTCCCGATAGGAACATCGGGGACCAATGAAATACAATATATAAAATATACAAGTGAATACATTCTGAAGTTACAAATACATCAACAATAGGTACCCAATGAGCTTCTTCCTCATTGACCTTTAGAGCTCCTTGAGACGGTAGGCATCCCAAATTTGCCTTGGCATAAGCTTCCTTGTTCGATCCCCTCAAGACATGAAATAATAGATACGAAGAGAAATCATGCAACACTGACCTCGACCTTTGCAAGGTTTTGTTAAGCAACGACTCATTGAACAAATCATCTGAGTTTAGGGTCTTTATCAGGATTTTTGAGTCCCCAAAGACTTGAACCTCTTTGATCCCTTTCCCACATGCTAACTGGCAGGCTTTCAGTAAACCAAGGATTTATGCATGATTATTGGTTTTCTGTCCAAGTCCCCAACTAAAACTTTCAGCTCTTTTGCCATCCGCGGAGTAAATCACCCCACCAGCTCCTGCCCTCCCCGAATTGCCTTTGGAGGCGCCATCAAAGAAGATCGAACCTTTCCCCTGTGCCTTCCATGAAATCTGAAACTCAGCATCCGTGTCTCTTAGCCGCCACAATCGATTTATGTTTAGTTTCCCAGGATCCTTTTTTCTATCTCTGAAAGTATATGTGCCTAGCCATTTTTTTCTTCCATAAGCAACGTATTACCCTCCTTAAAAGACTGAACACCCACTATTTCAATGAGGAAAGCTTTGGTTTTTGCAGACACCTTAAGCGCTAATTGTTGGTTATTGATTCTTACCATATTTTATTAATGATCCCCTATTTTATAATTAAAATACTTGCAGAATATTAAACAAAAATTATAATTCTGGTCATCTGAAATAAAACATTATAGTTGGAAGTATATGAAACAAGACATTAGAAATAAACAAAAAAGTAATATTATGAAAATGTAAAATGTTTAATATTGAATGTTAAGTATTACTATGTAGTAATGGTAGTGAAACCACCTATACAAAATCATAATGAGTGTCATATCACTCAAACCACTAAATAAGTTGATATATTGTAATTACAAAACCTCTCAATTGTTACATGAAAAATGTTTGATGAAATCTCTTCAAAATCACTCATCGACTAGAAGTAATATGCTCAAAGTGGAGAATTTATGCTCTTAGACCAAGGAAGAGCATTAATAGCTTTGGTGATCCAATACAAAAATGGAGCATTGATGCTCCTAGAAAAATGGAGGCATTGGTGCTCCAATAACACTAAGAAGAAAAACTACGTAGGTCTAAGAAACTCATGGACTTACAAAGAAAGGAAGCTGGAAACCCCTTTGGACAGTCACCCATGCTGTGGAAAATTGTGCTCCTTTCTTGGTAAAATTTAACCTAACTTTCTATCCATATTTTTTGATGTAAAACTCTAAAACAAATCCACGACCTACAAACTAAAAAAGTAATGAAAGAAAAATCAACTAATAAATAAGGAACAATATTGAGAAATTGAAAATAACATAAATTAAATCACTAATGAAGATATGTAGTCACGTTGCAGGAAAATGTAACCCTTTCTTGGTTGAACTTTCCACTCATTTTCTCTCCATATATATTGATGTAAAACCCTAAAATAAATCCACCACTATCTTGCAAAATACAGCCAAAACCTTCAAACCGACAAAAAAAACAAAACAGAACTAGCTAAAAAATAAGCAATGATAGTGATAAATGGAATAAAATAGAAATAAATCAATATGGGAAGACATGAAACAGTGAAGAGGGAAAAAATGGTTACTTGGTTGCAATATTATTTATCTTTCTTTGCATTCCTCGCTATTTGTATTGCATCCTCATGTGGAGATACCTCCTCTTCCTTTTCTCTCGTGTGAAATGAAGAAATGAAACAAACCCTCATTTCTTATTCTTTTTAAGAATCATATTTAGGTTTTCCCCACTTGTTTTAATAATTAAAAAATACAAATTACTATTCGGTGCTTCAACATATTAGGAGAATCAGTGCGCCCATACAAAAGGGGAGCACTAGTGCACCATGTAGAAGAGGAGCATCAATGCTCCATGATCACTAAGGAAAAATACTATGCCACGTAGAGAAACCTCATGAACCTACAAGTAAAGGGAGGTAGAAACCCCTATGTATATGCACCCAAGCTGCACAAAGTTGTACACTTTTCTTTGTCAAACTTGCCATTATTTTTCTAGCTCTATATGTTGATGTAACACTCTAAAATGAATCCACCATCAACCTAGAAAATAGAGAAAACCCCTCTCAAAAAAACAAAATAAAATAAAGAAACGGCTAATAAATTAAGAACAATAGTGAAAAATGGAAAATAATAGAAATAAGATAATGAAGGGGGGGAAACATTACTTGGTAGCAATACTCTTTGGATTTACCTGCATTCATGGCGATTTGTATTGCATTCTCTCGTAGAACCACCTCCTATTCCATTTCTATCTTGTAGAACCATGCGAAATGAAGAAAATAAATAAACCCTCAATTTTCCTTCTTTTTTTAAAGTTGTCTTTGGTTTCTTTTTGCCTCTATCAATAAGTTAAAATAAATACAAATTATTGTTTGGTGCACTAGTATGTGCATACCTAAATGGGAACTTTAGTGTGCCCATACCTTATAGGAGCATCAATGCACCCAAACCTCAAAGAGGACAACTAGTGTGCCCATACCGAAGACAAACATTGATTTTCCCACACCTTAAAGAGAAGAATTGGTGCACCTTTACCAAATAGGAGCATTGATGTCTTTTTGGGATATTGGCACTCTGGTGCACATGGGTTATGGTGTTCTGGTGCTCCTAAAATAATGTGAAGCACCAAAATGCGCTCTAGTATAAAAGCAGCAGTGTACCTAAACCAATGTGATGCACTAGTGTGTCTTGACCAAAACATAGCACTAATGTATCTTTGGTATTTTGTTGCTCTGGTATGAATGTAGCCATGGAGCAACAGTGTGTTTGATGTCAAATCACTCTAATACTCTATAATGGTTTAAGCACACCAATAAAAAAAATCTGCTAAAATATTTGGTTGCTTTCCTCCACTTGCAACCTCTACTATAAATAGCGAAGGGAGATTTGTTTTTTGAGGTCTCACAAAAACCTTCATCAAAAGTTGTTTTCCTTGTAGTGTATGTCATTTTTCCACATTATATAATAGTTGGTATATCATTTCCCATGACCCAATCATGATGTAATCATTTATGGTTAGTTTACCTTATTGTTTGGTCATTTCTTCTCCTTCATTGCAACATGGCACACTAAATAAATTTATACAACATTAATTTCTATGCAACAAGATAGTCTCCAAATGAAGGAAAAGCACTAGAGAAGACTATGTAGTGTAGCACTTGTTTTTTGTAGGATTCCAAAAGTGAGGGCCCATACATGCATGTTCCAACCTTAGATAGAAAGTGTTATTTTAATCTTTAGTCAAAGTGATGTTAAATTAGAATTCTAGTTTAGGACAAATGTTGATCCTTGGAATATAAAGCATTGCATTGTGTTTTTTACTGGTCATGGAAGGCATAGTTGATTTGATGATTTAGACACGTGGATTCATTCATGTTTGGTACTCTATTCAAGGAACATAGTGTTAGAGTCTTCCTTATATAGGAAGAAGCACTAGTCCACATTCATTGTAAATCCCTTCTTCTTATTTTTATAAAAGAAAGAGGGCACTCCGTTGTTAGATAGTGAGCTTTGTTTTTTATAATGATTTGCAAGTTCATTGTATTTTTATTTATGAGTTAATAAAGAGTGATGTGATTGATCACTGTGATTATGTAGCTTTATGCTTGTTTTCATATTTATGTGTGAGCATATCTAATAGCTATTGTCTATCATTGGGATAGATTAAGTTAGATTTTGAATTCCAAATCATGGTTTAATATTTTAAAGCATAGTGTTTCTTACCATGTCTTCAAAATTTAACATAGTATAAGAGAATGCTATCCAAAATCTTTCAATATCCATGTATGGAGAGGGTGGTGTTGGAGGATTCTAATGGGTTTGGATTATAGCTATTAATGTTGATCCATGCCTAAGATAGGTACTTGGATTTGTGAGTGGTTTTTTGGTGAGATACCCACAATACTCCAATGATTGGAGTGTTGTTTATGCTTAAGATAGGTGATATGCACTTATGATAGGTAGTTAATCTGATTTGTTTCCTAACTGATCTATTTGTTGAGGTGTGTTCTTGGAGTTGTAGGAATGCCTAGTTTTTGTCTCAAAAAGTGTGACTAGTTAGAGGGTGCCACCAATTTATATCTTGGAAGTGAAGACCACAAATTTTGATTGAGGTTAATGTTTGGTGTACAACTCCTACCGGTTTTGCGTAGAGGTCCAAACACAACAAGAAGGAATCCAAAATGAAGAGAAACATTGTTGATTCTATGAAAGACAAGTTCATCCCTCACATTGAGGAGAATAAATATGCCAACTATGATGCCTTAATCACTCTATATTAGAGTGTGAATAAGTATCGCATGATGCTCATGAAGAACTAGTGCAAGATCATGTACACGAGTGACATAGACATGATGGCTAGTTACTTGATGAAGATCACTAAGTTGGGATCTTAGCTAGTTGCTATAGGGATGGAGGTAACACACGAAGAGTTGGTTCCAATAGCACTAAATGGGTTATCTTCACTTTGGGGACACTTTGTGTAGGGTGTTTGTGCTTGTGAAAAGATGTCCACCTTTTATAAGATTTTGGATGATTTCATCCAATAGGAGATAAATCTAGAAACAATTTCGGCAAGAGGGGATGAGACCCAGAATCTTGTCCTTATCGTGTAAGTGAGGAGAGGAGTAAGAAAGGAGTACCCAACAAGGGTCCTCTCCCCACCAGGGATCAACCCACATTAATACATTGGCCCATTGTAATAAGAATAGAAGGGTAGGTTCCCTTTTCGAGTGGGAATGCTATATTTGGGTGTGTCTCCAAACGTCTCAACTCTTTCTAAGCCATAAGTTATTGGTATATTTGGCTTGCGGGTTGTTGGGTGTACTCTTGGGGTTATAGTAGCAACTACCAGATTATAACTTGAGCATAGCCAAGGTAATCCCAACGTACTTACAATTCCCCGTGGTTAAAAAGAAAGAAAGGAGGAGCTCATAAGGATCAAAAGAAGAAGGAAGTTTTAGGTATTCAAATAAGGGGAAGAAAGGATTGAGTTGTGAAAAGTGTTGGCAAGTGCCATAAGATGTGCCATTATGCATTCTAGTGTCTTGAGAAGAATAAGGCTAAGGGAAAGCATTAGGTATAGAAGCTTCGAGTGGAGTAGATGTGTTATAATCCAAGTTTTAGATCAAATTTGTCATGGTTTTGTGCCTTTTCATAAACCATCTCTAGTGTAGGGTGGTAGTGGAGAATATGGACACATGACCTTCAACAAGTATGCTTTCAATATAATTCAACAATAAGAGGTTAACATACAGGTGGATTTGGGAAATTATGCCACTTATCTAGTTACCAGAATGGATTCTCACTCTTTCTACATTCCATTAGGTGATGTTCTTGATCTACATAATGTTTTGTATAGCCCAATGGGTTAGCTCAACTAGTTGAGAGATGTTTACGCTAGTAGAAGGTATCGGGGTCAAATCATCGGGTGGCTATGCAAGGGCGTCACTTGATGTCCCCACCGGGTTAGGCCCTGTAATCAGGGCATACGGTTTACCTCAGGTACCATTCTTAAACAAATGGGGAAGTACCTGAGGGTTTCCCGAGCGATGTTCCTAAAAAAAACATAATGTTTTGTACATTCATGATTTAACAAATAATGTCCTTTCAACATAATCTATGACACATATTGGTGTGTTGTTGAGTTTGATCACTAAGAATTATTATCAAATTTTGTAATCAATACCTTGGTCACGCTTTGGCCAAATGTGTGTGAGAAGGTGGCCTTTATAGATTGTTTGTTGATTCGATCAAGCATGGAAACATAGTGCATGACAAAAACAATTTGCATGATATCTGGCATAAGAGATTTGGTCATCCACACTATGAATTGTTACCTCTATTGGAGGACAAGGTGTAGGGATTGTTGAGCTTCAAGATTGAGCATTGAGATCGACAATACAAGTAAGTGCAAGAGTTTTTCGCAAGGAAAGCATGCCAAAATTACATTATGAAGAAATTAACATTGATAAAGAGGGATTGTATATATGATGCATCCAAATGTATGTGTACTAATTACTCTAGCATCATTAATCACTAACATTTACTATATTTGTTTAATTGATGATTAGTATAGAAGAACCAAGATTTACTTTATGAATACCATAAATGAAGCCTTCGGAAATTTCCAAGAGTTTAAAGCACTTGTGGAAAATAGATAAGGAGATTAAGGCACCAAGGCATGCAAATGGGGTAGACTACACCTCCACATTATTTGATACAGCTTGCATAAAATAAGTGATCAAGAGGGAGATGGCAATAGCTCATGATCCTTAGTTGTATGGAGTTGTAGGTAAAAAGATATTCATGATATGTATTTTCTCATGTGTCTTTGAGAAAAATAATGTAGTACGCTTGTCTACATTATAAATAGGATTCCTTGTAGGATGTTAAAGGACAAGACATCATAAGAGTTGTTATGATGAGAGACCTTAGGTATCACACTTTCATGTATTTGGTTGTCCTATGTATATTATATTCTTGACGAGAAAATATCGAAATTTGAACCTTCTAGCATAAAGTGTATATTTGTTGGTTAACATGAACCCTCCAAGGCTTACTGGATATATCTTCCATTACAATGGAATACAAATGTGAGCCAAGACATGGAATTTGACGAGGATGCACAATCCTATAACTTCTAGGAGCATGATATGGAGGTTGGAGAGATAAAAAAATCTTGTTGTCTCAAGTATTGGTTTGAAAAATAAGGAAAAATCAAGTTCAGATTAACAAATTCCCAATGAAGGAACATAAACCGTTTACCTTCTTGTTTAGTGAGGAATCCAAGATGGCCTACCCAAAAATTGCATAAGGCATAAGAGCAAGTATGAGGACCAAATACTTACTCTAGGGTGAGTGATCCCCATAAGACATTTTCTAATTATGTTACATTGATGTCTGCTATTATTGATTTAGAGCCTTACAATCATGAAGAAGCAACTACAGAGAAAGAATGCCAAGATTGCACGATAGGGGTGTATAACTCCGTATGAAGAATGATGTCTAGGAAATCATTGCAAGAAATTAGGCGAGAAACTATGATAGATTTCAAGAGGTTTTACAAGAAAAAGCGGCATGTTAATAGCAACATAGAGAAGTACAATACCATATTTATAGCGAGAGGATTCTCTTAAAGAGAGGGAGTTCACCATGGGGATACTTTTTCTCCAGTTTCTATGTACAGTTCCTTAAGAGCCATTATGTTTCGTGCATCAGTTTTTGGTTGGTCTTTATACTAGATGGATGTGAAAACTATTATTCTAAATGCTCTGATTGAGGACGAAGTATACATTAATCAAGTCAAGGTATTGAGGTGGATGTGTGTAGTTGAAGAAGTCCCTTGATGTAGGAAGTACACAATATATATTTTGAAGATATTTCAAAAGCTATATTTCAAACCCTTGAGCACTCATATGATTCCAATTTTGAATTGCTCTATTGATTTAAATTTGTATTTGGTAGACCCTTTTGTGTATAGGGAGTTGATTGATTCGCATATGTGAATACTGAGCTTTATGGATCGGTTCCCATATGTGAATATCAAGCTTTATATGTATTTTGCAATGAATAATTTGAGATAGCCCATGGTTGAAACAAACATGATTCATTGGATTATTGCAAATCATGTGCCCCCATACTTGAAGGGAAAAATTCATTATGGCTTGAATTATGTTGGAGATGGTGTTTTGGTGTTTAATGGTTTTGTTGATTGTAGCAGGGCAAGATATGCAACTGCTAGGATGAACACTTCAAGGCTTTGTTTAAGCTTTTTCACAAGTAATATTTCCTTATTCAACATGAGGCATATGGTAGTTGCACTTCGTTCAATAAGGGTAGAGTATATGGTAGCCTCTTCTATTGGTTGTGGGGCTATATGGCCTTGCAAGCTGAGATTAGAGTTGATTAATCAGGTGTTGGAGCATACAATGGTTTACCATGATAATTAGTATTACATCAAGTTCTATGAGAACCCGTTTTTCCATGATCACTTTAACCACATCAATATTCAATATCGTTTATCAAAGATAGAGTTTAGAAGGGAGCAATTTTGCTTTAGTATGTTCTTTCATATTTGCTCGCGGTAGATATTTTGAACAAATTGTTGGTTAAGGGGAAGCTTAAGATGTTGAGGGAGAGATTTGGTTTAGTGGAAAACTCCATCCTTGCTAAATAGGAGTGGTGCTTTTACTAATTTCTCAGCCCTTTGTTTTCCTTCACATTAGTATGGTTCACTGAGCAACTTTGTACAACATCGATCTTGGTGCAACACGATGATGGTTTGTAGATAAGGGCACATAAGTAGAGAGGAGTATGAGGTGTAACATTATTTCTGTAGGCTTCCAACAATGACGGTGCATGCATGTATGTGACAACCTTAAATAGAAAGAGTTATTGTTTTGTTATCTTTAGTTGAAGTGTTGCTATCTTTAGTTGAAAGCACAATGGACTTGAGGAATAAGGCACGTGGATTCATGTATTTGGAAATATATTCAAGAGACACCTAGTATTATGGTCTTTCTTATTTAGGGAGTTGTACCAACGTACATTCATTGGAAAGCCCCTCTTTAAATTCTATAAAAACAATAAGGTTCTCCTTTATCGGATAGTTGGTTTTGTTTTTTACTAGGATGCCCTTTTATATATTGTTTTAATAGATTAAATCAACATTCTCGATTCCTATATTATTGTTTAGTATTTAGGATCGTCAATTTCCTTACTGTGTATTGAATATTTATCATGGTACCAGAACATGTTATTTAAAATATTCTAAGATCCATGTATGGAGAGGGTGTTGTTGGAGGATATCAATGTGATGCCCTTGCTTTAGTGGTTGAATTTGATCTATGATTGAGTTAGGTGATTAGACATTTGACGATTTTGTGGGTGAGATGCTCCTAAAACTCTAGTGATTGGAGTGTTTTTTATGCTCGAGAGAGGTGATATGACTCTATGATATGTATTTGATTTGATTTGTTTCCCAATTGATTTTTTTGTTGAGTTGTGTTCTAGGAGTTGCAATTACGATTATCCTTGGTATTAAAAAGTGTGACCGGTTAGAGTGTTCTTCCAATTTATACATAGGAAGTGAAAACTACAAATTTGTTGGAGGTCTAGATTTAGTGTTTTTTGGAATCTAATGTTACAATTCCCATTGTTCCTACATGGTGGGCCAAACAAAACAAGAAGGCAACAAAAACAAAGAGAGTCATTTTTTTTCTATGAAGGACCATTTGATCTCTCACAATGCAAAGAATAAGATTAAGGATATGTATGATGCCTAGATAATTTTGTGGTGGAGTGTGAATATTTCCCTTAAGATACTTACAAAGAAAAATACCAATGCACACACATGAGGACGATTACCTACTTGTTGAAAATCATTAAGTTGAGAGGTCATGGATGAGGAGTTGGTTCCCATAGCACTAAATGGGTTCTCTTCACCTTGGGGACAATTTGTATGGGTTTTCTATGCTTGAAAAATTTCCCACCTTTGATAATATATGGATGAATTCATCCAAGAGGACACAAGCCAGACATCATGCAATCGAGAGTAGGTGAGGTGTAGTTCCCAGTGGTAATTGGGCAGGTGAGGTGTAGATCCCAGTGGTAATTGGGCAGGTGAGGAAAGGATGAACCGATAAGGTTTATAAGAAGAATAAGATTTAGGTTGTTTGAACTAGAGGAAGGAAGATTTGAGTCATGCAAAATGTTTTAAGTGCCATGGGACGGGTCAATATGCATCTCAATCTCATAAAAAGAAAAAGGACAAGGGAAAGAAACAACAAAAAATTACTTTGTGTGGAGCAAATAATATTTCATCAAAGTGGATGAGTTACCTTTAAGGTTTGAGATAACAATCTCCATGGTTTTATGCCTTTCCATTAACACATTCTCTGGTGTAGTCTAATATTGGAGCATTCAAGCACATGACCTTTCTCAAGTAGGATTTTAATAGATATCCAAAATGGAAGACTAACATACAAGTGGAGTAGTGTGATGTCCTTGAGCTAGATGATATTTTGTATGTTCCTAATTTAACAAAGAATCTTGTTTTACTAGTGTAAGTCACGTGAGAGATCTTAGGTGTGTTGTTGAGTTTGATGACTAAGAAAGTATTATCAGTGATCGTAGTCAGGTCTGCGGTCAAGAATTTTCCAAAAGTATGTGAGAAGGTGGATGTTATAGGTAGGTTACCGATTTGATTAAACATGGAGCTTCATTGCATGACAATGAGAAATTGCGTGAGATTTAGTCTCCTAAAATATGGAGCATTACCTCTCTTGAAGGACATGGCATAGGGATTTTTATACTTGAACATTAAGAATACAAGTTTGTACAAGAGTTTGGCACTCAACAAGCATGCTAAGATTACTTTCACTAGGAGTGAACATATACCAAGGGTATTTTTTTTATCTTATCCATTCAAATTTATGTGTGCCAATGAATCCAATGTCACTAGTAGGTGACATTTACTAGGTTCTCTTATTTATGATTCCTCTATAAAAGGCTTGGATTTACTTTACGAAGGCCAAGGATGAAACCGTTAGTAAGCTTGAAGAATTTAAAGCTCTAGTGGGGAATCATATAGGCCAGAAGATTAAGGTGCCTAACTTTTAAGATGGGGTAGAGTACACTTCCAAAGTAATTAATGTGTTTTTTTAGGAGAGCATGGTTCAATAGAAAGGTGATAGTAACATACAAACCTTAGTTAACGAGGTTGTAGAGAGGAAGAACATGATAATCATAGAGTCAATCAAAGCTATAATTCATGATTTAGATTTTCCTGTGATGGTGTTTTTAGGAAAAATCATGCGTACATATGTTTACAACATGAACAAGCATCCTTATATTATTGAAGGGCACGAGACCAAAATAATATTTTGTTTACGAGAAACCTAAAGTATCAAACTTTGTGTATTTTATTGTCTTATCCATAATCATATTCTTGATGGGAAAATATACAAACTTCAAAATTTTAGCATGAAGGGTATATTTCTTGGTTGTAGTGAGCCCACCAAGGATTACCATATCTATATTCCATCGGATGAAACAGAATGGTGAGCGAAGATGTGAAACTTAGTGAAGATGCATAGTCCTCTAACTCCTAGGGGGCTCTTATGAAGGTTGAGAGGGAAAAGATATATTGTACCAAGAGTTACTATGAAAGTGAAGGAAAATTTACATTCATATTAATAATGTCCCATTGAAGGAACATAATCCATTTTACCTTACAGTTTAGCGAGGAAGTTGAGATGGCGTACTTAGCATTTGCACAAGGCACATGGAAAAGTACGATCACTATGGAGTTATTTTTGGGTGTGTCATCCCCATATGCAATTTTATATTTTTGTTGCATTAATTTAGAATGTTCCAAGTATGACGAAGAAATTGCAAATAAAGTATGGTAGGATGCCATGATAGTGGATTATAACTCCATCCTGAAGAGTGATATATGAGAGATTGTTCCAAGAATGGGTGTTTTTTATATATTAAATGGGGTTATACAAGGTAAGGAATTTCATTAATATAAACATAAAGAAGTACAAGGCCATATTCATAGCAAGAGGATTCTCTTGAAGAGGGAGTTCACTATGAGGATACTTTTGTCCTAGTTTCCAGGCACACTTCCATAAGAGCCATTATTTATCTTACATCAATTTTTTGTTGGTCTTTATATGAGATGGATGTAAACATTACTTTTTGGAATAATCTAATTGAGGAGGAAGTATATGTTAATCAACTAAAGGGTTTTGAGGTGCATGGGAGAGATACTTATGTGTGTGGGTTGAAGAAGGCCCTTCATGGGTTGAATCATGCATCATGTGCATGGTACTCGAGAATTTGTGAATACTTACTAAATTTAGCCTTCCTCAATGTTGTTGTTCATCCTAAGATTTATTATTTATTTGATAAACTCGATGTTTTTTTATGTAGTTGTTATGAATTACAAATCAAAGTCACATAGCCAAAGAACTCACAAAAAATCACAAAATTGTAAATGCATTAACTTAAACAAACAATTTACACACATAGTTTGTTATCACAAAAAATATAGTAAACACTTTGTCAACTATCTCTACAACTTTATTAAGTGAGAGGCCAGTGGTATTAGGTCTCGTTACATGCACAAAGCCTATGCATATCTATATATATCACAACACCCAAACACCACAAAAACCCAAATCAAAAGGAGAGCCAAAGGTCTTTTGTTCACTCATAAACTTATTATTTATGTTTGTGCTCCTTAGATTTTGTTCCATCAACTGTTAGGATATTTAGACACTTAGGAGTTAGTTAAGATCAAATTGTTATAATGTATCTTTAAGTAAAGTGTCTTTCTTTAGTATGCATTTGTACATATGTAATCCTACAGTCACAATATGTTCTATACATAGAGTGATCCAATGGTTCATTTTCACTTTGATCTTAATGACCACTAATCCATGACTTAACAATTGATTGGTCCATGATCTATATTTAAAGAGCATGAAGAGTCATTTTCTAGTTGATTGATTGTGAGAAAATGATTGTAATATTCATTTTCCTTTACAAAATAATCTTGCCTCAAGTAGCTATTTGGCTAGGGCTGTGTACTGTTTCCCTCTTTAAGGGTTTTAACTCCCACGTAAATACCTAGTGTGTTGATCTGTGATTTGTTTGTGTGAGCAATTGCTCAAGGTAATTGATATTTTAGAACTATCTATGTTAGATAAACATGGTATCAAATATGTTATAAAGTTCCACTTTTGTTGATGATCGATATATTGAACTGGTGTTGTTGAGGGTGTTAAGGGATTTTTTGTTCTTATATTTTTGTGCATTTATGGGCTGATAGACATATTCCATTGCGTCCAAAGAGCTGCTTTCATTTGGAAACTCTTTTCGTTTCACTTAAAAAGGTTTATATTTCCCAATATATGACCATTTTACAAGATTCAGAGGTATACTATTTACAATTATACATTTTAAATTTTTTCCTCATATTCTTTCAGATTTTAACCTGGTTTTTCTTCTATTTATGGTTTGTTACCTTTTCAATTTGTGTATGCTATTTTCCATGCACTCTATGTAAACTCAACAAATTAGAAACATAGTGGGAAGGGTTTTCTTTATTGCATATGCTCTTTGTCGTGTGCTTTTTGTGAACTTAGAAACTAGAAACAATGAGAAAACTTATATTTTTTGGGAAAGCTAACCAAAGGACTAACCCCAAATCTGAGACATTTTAGTT
>LPNX010421229.1:352694-376816 GCA_001517045.1 Pseudotsuga menziesii | reverse complement strand
GCATAACGTTTGCCTCATAGCTGATGTCACTCAAAACTGAAATGAAAAATCTATACCTGACCAGACTCCTATTGTTCACCAAAAGAAAGTGGCTAAATAAAAGAAGACCAACTCTCGGGAAAGTAATGTTGATTTTGTTAAAACTTACTTGTCCTAGAGACCAAGATCCTTCTCAATTGGTAGTTTATAATGTTAGTTGTATAACTTTATTCCTTGATGTTTTGCATAGCATTATGACCAAGTTACCCCAAATAGTACTTAACAGATCAAATTTTGATCTAAAATAGGGCAGAAGTTATCACATCAAAATCTGTTCCCAGAAATTAGAATAAAATACAGTTGCTTGCCTGCCTTATTCACCAACACCCAGATTTGTGAAGTCAAGTGATTTTGGAAAATAGATGCTTAGAATACGCCCATGCATCTCATCTTCCAACTGAGATCCTTCTACCTATGTATGGTGAGCTAGCTATTAATGCCTACACCAAACGATCCATTAAGGTGATCCAGATACCCAATCCATTAGAAAACATTGTATTTCCAATGAAAGCTCTAAAAAGAGAATGAGGTAGGGTGGCTACAAGCATGACATGAACGAGAAAGAGGATACTGGACTGTGGCCAAATGGAAAATTGTTCAGTACCCTCCCCGCCCAAGAGTATTAGGTTTTAGCACCGATCATCTACAACAAACCAAGCTAACTATAGTAACTCGCATCGCCAGGCCTACAAGGCCTATTAACAGAAGCAGCACAAGAGAGCAAATAACACAGAATCACACGCAACAAAAACTATTGTCAAGACAAAAAATATTACAGAAATAAACTCTGATAATAAGCCGAATGGCCCATTTATGGTCGCAACTGATTAGCCTTCCAAACCCTGATTGCTGGAGTATATTTGCCACCGCAAATATTTGATCGCCACACAGGAGTGTATTTTCCACCGCAGAGATTCGTTCAAACCCTTGTCTGATATTATATAACTGTTCGAGATTTCCCTCCAACCGTTGTTCTGATCGATGTAGAATCCGCCCCTTTATTCTGATGATCACTCATTCAAATCACAGTCTCCTCAATTCGTTCAAATCGCAGACTTGGGCGAGGATGGAAACAATAGAATATGGTGGCGTGGATCCGCAGTCGTTCAAATCTCCTCAAATCTGCGGAAACCCTTTCAATAGAGCGTGTAATGTTATCTCATGTAATGTTATAAAGGTACTCAAAAGGATTTGTATCCCAAAAGTGCTATATATCCAACCAATGACACCATTCCCCGATGCCAATAGAATGGAATGGTATCCAAAACTTATTTGATAAGCACAAGTCAATCTCCATGAGAGAGACATTGGTTGCCATGAAAATTCACCCTCTTATCAATATTAGCAATGAGCCAATACTATTATGGTTTTCCATACTTGTTAGGTTTGAGTATTTTACCCATATATTCAATTCCTTCCTCCAAATTATGCACTATTTAATGTAAAACATCGTCACCTAAATTCCTCATATGAACAAACTCTTTAGGGAAATACAACATAGATTTATTATTGTTGACTTTAATGCCCATGGTATGGAAAACTAAAATAATGATATCGTTCTAGTGTCTTCCCTCCATTGAATTAAGAAAAAATAGAATAATATCATTCACAAATGACAAGTGACTCAATTACTCATTACTACATATAGCGATCCTCTGAATATTCATTTGTCTTATATCTATATGAGTAGTTATACTTAATCCTTTAACAACTAAAAGGAATGTATAGGGGGACAATGAGAACCCATCTCTTAGAACTTGAGAAGGATTGAAAAATTTGGATCCTTAACCATTTATTAATATTGCAAAAGAGGAGGATATTATACAACCCATTATCCATTTTACAATATCTAGAATAAATGCCACTTGGAGTATAAGGAGTATTGGGTAAAAGGTGACGTCGCTTAAGCCATCACTTAAGCGATGCTTACTAACGTACTGTCGCTTAACCAACGGTTATGAGAATAGTCATCGCTTCACCGACGCTTGTGGCCACATTTACAAAAAAAAATGTATCCTTGTGATTTTTGGTAAGTTTAAAAAGATAAATCCACGCACCGTCGGATTTTTTCATCGGATTTTGGATCGAAATGCAGTAGTGACTGGAAACCCTCGGCTTTCTTCCACCTGTCCAAAAGAATAGCAAAAAACCCATCGAGTACCCAGGCCGATGTGTGATATGATTTCTTGTGAAAGGAGATCGAGAGGATCAACTACTACCATCACCTTATGATCTCAGCATGCATCATGACAGAACAAACCCTCATAATCAGTTCCAAAGGACTCCAACACATTTCACTTTTGAGCTTATCATTCCTCACCACCAGGAAAACCATCTCTAAGGAAACAGCCTGCTAAAGCACTGTATACAGAACTGAGAATTATTTTGCAGGTACCCGGGAGAGGCACTCATCAAGATGAAGAAGTCGGACCTGCTCTCAGACAAGAGCTGGGAGATATTAGCTATTTAGAAGCACATCCATAGGTCTGTAAACTCTTCCAAGAGGTTGGTTGCTACAAGTTTTGTGAAAAGATACAAGGCTCCCATCAGCAGGTAGTTGAGGCGTTTGCCCTATCATTTGATGGTTCAAAAAAAATTATAGGCAAGGAGGAATTTCACATAGATGAAACCCTAGTCTCTGAAGTAACTGAACTCCCTTGCATAGGAAAAAAATGGTTCAATACCACCATACCAAAAGATGTAGAATTCGGGTCTTACCTAAATCCTGAACATAGAGGAATGGTGTGGAAGAAGAGTGTGCCATCATCCTGGTTCGAGGATAGGTGGAAACAGCTGCTGAAGGCCATTGTGGTTTACCTAACATGTGAAGGAAGATATAAAAGAGCTATGATCTATCATTTCAAGATAATGAACCACTTCACAGGTAAAATCCCACTCAATTTTCCCTTTTACTTACACAGAAGTTTGGGAAAGATGGCACACCAAGTGAAATCCCAGCCAACCAAGATTGCTGGTAGACTATCTCACCATGGCCTTATCCAGTTGTTGATCCAAGAGTTGTTGAAAAGAAGGAATATGGCATGGCCCTATTTTCTATTTTGGAATGGATTTGAGACAGGCCTTCAGCCAGAAGAGAAAGGGAAATCTCCTTCCAAGAAGTCCAGCACACCAAGGAGTGGGAGAAGAAGGAGGAGGGAAATATCCCCAGCAGTAGCAATAGAACAACCTCCCTCTTCTTCCAAGGACAAGAAGGTAAAAATGAACTTAGACTTCAGTGAGAAGGGCTAGGAGGTTGAAACACACAAGGAGAATATTATAAATCTACCCTACTCAGATTCTAAAGAGGAGAAAGAAGAAGGTGTAGACCTAGCTCTGCAAATTGTACCAGTGGTTGAAGCACTACCCTCCCCCACACCAAAGGAGTAAGAAGAACCAACAGAGAGGGCTTCCTCTAGTAAGCCTAAAAATCAAAAGATCAATCAATTACTAAGGAAAATTTATGAGATGGATATTTTGGAAAGATAAATAAAGAAGAGTAATGCTGCATTGACCAGTAGAAACAAGCTGCTACATAAGTCTTACCTAGAGTAGAGAGAAAGATATATTTTCTTAAAGAGGCTGAATACAAGGTACCTAAAGGACAATATTAGATTGTATAGGATGATTGGGCTCCAAATACTACAACTGAAGGAAGCTAAGGAAAACCCTAGCATCCACCCCACCTTGGAAACCCTAGCTGAGGTTGCAGTTAGCCTTCAGCCTCCAGAAACAAGACAGGATGTTTTTAATTATCCTAGCACAGAGCATGCTGAAGAATAAAGCTAAGCAGACAGCCATAAAAGAACATTTTTGGGAAAACCCTAATAAATTTTGAAAACAAGGCTTTCGGTGGCTTAGGCGGACGCTAGGGAAGTTCATTAGCCACCAAAAGCGCCACTTTCGGCAGCTAAGGGTTCTGATGGTCAGGCCTCTTAACCACTGAAAGAAGACATAGGCTTAAAATCAAATTTTTGCATACAGGACCAGTTTTGGGCAAATATAGGTGGCTCAGGGACATAGTCTGAAGATGAATGGCACAAAGGAAAGAATCAGAAAAAGTTTTGTTTCGGTTTTACTGTGAGATAACAGGACAAAAGGCCACCAACACCTAGCTATCAGGAGAAAACAATGGCTTAAATAACAGAGGGCTAGTAGTAGTTGTTAGTAGTTACCTTAGTTATCTGAAGTTTCATACAGTGAACTAATTCTTCAGTTAAGTTAGACAAGTAGTTAATTAGGGTTTTTTAACCTAATTTGCAAAAAAAATATTATTTTGTTTATTTTTGTAAAAACAATTCCAAGTTTTCAGGATCTGTATATTTTGTAAAGGCTATAAAGCCTAAGACCTATTTTATGAAAAAGGTTCGACTTCGGGGACTTTTAGACCATACTATTGTCAGCT
Source organism: Pseudotsuga menziesii (assembly GCA_001517045.1). NCBI lineage: Eukaryota > Viridiplantae > Streptophyta > Pinopsida > Pinales > Pinaceae > Pseudotsuga > Pseudotsuga menziesii. Next base: position 372,375 of record LPNX010421229.1, on the reverse strand, counting down.
TCTCATTTTTCTCATGATTTAATATAAGCTCTTTTGTTATCTTTTGTTCAACGTCCATTTCTATCTTTTCTGTGCTTATGCTTGAATGTGTATTCAGGTTAAATTCAAGTTAATTAATGACTGATAGTTGTCACCCTATTAGCTTGTTGATGTGATTTGAATTATAAGTACCATCCTTATCATGATTTAGCCATTTATATGCATATGTTTTGTGTGTAAATCTACCATCCTGATGAGTTCTCCATCCCTGCACCTTATTGTCAACCTCTTAACAGTGGTAACTAAAATCCTTGTACCTGATTGAGTTTCATGCATGTCTTGAGAGTGGAAGGTCATATAGGTCACCTGACTTGATCCATATTAGAAAACCCTAAAAATATTTAAGTTACCAGGCATCCTCGAGCTACAACCTAGAGGAGTTTCTTGGAGTGATAACAAATTGTCATCTTGCAGGAGTTTGACCTTGAGTTTGCCAAAGCTACTTCAAAGAAATCATTGGTATCTGTAGAGATGATGTGAGAAATTCCCTGTGTTTTGATGGATTATGAGCCCAGTGATTCCTTCCCAGATGAATTTTTGTTCCTGATAAGCACGACCAACCCATGGTATGGATATTTAATCATTTATCTCCAGACACAAATATTTCAGCCCCATATATCCTATGACGATCGTCGTCGCATTCGTCACCATGCAAAGTACTACCTTATCTTGAATGATACATTGTACAGGTGTGGTATAGATTCCATTCTCCGACGATGCCTCACCCATGAAGAGGTTGAACAGTTTCTCAATGAATGCCACTATGGAGCATGTGGCGGTCATCTTTCTGGGATGGCTACAACCTAGAAAATACTTTGCGTTGGCTATTTTTGGCCCTCAATCTTAAAATATTGTCACGAGGCTGTTAAGAAATGCCCACCCTACAAACATTTCTATCCAAAAAAGCACACCCACCCTGCTCCATTACACCTCATCATTGTCATTGGCCCTTTCACCAAATGGGGTATAGATTTTATGCATTGTAAGCCTACCTCAGTCGGGGGGCATGGTTACATAATTGTAGCAGTGGATTATTTCACTAAATTGGCTGAGGCTATGCCTACATGTGTAGAGGATGATAAGACTACCACCCTCTTTCTATTCAACCACGTATTATCTAGGTTTGGAGTTCCATAGTCTATCATCACAGATCATGGATCACATTTTCGGAATCAAATGGTGGCAGAGTTAAGTGCTAAGCTGGGTTTTTGTCATGAAAATGCAACTCCCTCTTATCCACGGGCTAATTGTCAGGTCAAGGCCATTAACAAAGTCTTAAAAACTATGTTGCGTCGGATGGTTGGATATCATAAATCCAACTAGAACCAGACTCTCTTTTCTACCCTCTGGGCTTATAGGACTTCAGTGAAAACAACAACTCGTTTTACACCCTTCCAGTTAGTTTAGGGACTAGAAGATATCCTACCTATTTAGTGTCAGATTCCATATTTAAAACTTTACATCAAACTTCTCCCCAATACTTCCATCGAGGAAGAAATATTTCTAGATTTAAACAATCTTGACGAAACTAGACGAGATGTTGCCTTAGTCAATGAGGCATATAAGAAATGCGTCAAGGCGCAGTATGAAAAATCTGTCCAACCTCGTGTCTTTAATGACGGTGACCTATTTCTGACCTATGATTAGAAACATGATAAAATAGGAAAAGGGAAGTTTGAATCAATGTGGTATGGTCCTTTTATCGTTTCCAAGGTTTTAGAGAAAGGGGCCTATGAGCTTGTAGATTATGATGGAATCCCCTTCGGGCAACCTCGCAATGGGTTGTACCTGAAGAGGTACTATGATTAGATAATTCATGTATGGTACCTTTTATATATGTACATTTTTTACTTTCAGTGTGTTTTAGTATTTTCAATATGGTTTTGAGTTTAGTGTCCAAATTTTTTATACCATGTTTTGGTTATGCAGATCGAATGGCCTTCTATGGCTTCGCTGATGGTGCCTGCCATCATACCCGGAACCTTGCTTCAACTGCTTGGGTTCTGTATCCCCCTGCACATGACTCACTCAGTTCAGGAGTGGTTTGTATTAGTCTAGCTACCAATAATATCATCGAGTATCAGGAAGTAATAGGTCTACCGACTGAAGCTGCATCTCGGGACATTCGTGATTTGGTAGTATCCACGGACTCGCAGTTAGTGGTTTATCATTTGAACCATGTATATGCCATCATAAATATCATACTCCTCTATCTCTTCTGGAGAGTGCGTCTACTAGAAAGCTCATTTGAAGTTATTACTTACAGGCATATCCCTAGGGCAGACAATGTAGTTGTTGATTTGTTAGCAAACTATATCCTAGACTGGTATATTGCTCATTCATAACATGAAAATCAAACATGGTTCATCATATTGTAAATAAACAGTAAATAACACATAAAACTCATGTAAATACATTTTCCATTTGAGACGTATAAACACCAGCAATAAATTCTATATATATATGAAATGTTTTTACAAAAATGGTCACGAGACCTGATCTAAAGCATGGTGGCTTTCAGAAAAATACAATATTATACAAAATCCTGAATTTATCTCAGCTTTCAGTAATAAGTCATGCAAGATGCCACCTAGTGATGATCATGATAAAACATAACAACCCATACTACTCTACATAGCAGTCAGCTAAAACAGCCTGGCAGTCCCGTGGTGTTCCTCTGGACCTCATCGGGAGGTCATCAATAGCTGCATCTGGGATATCTAGGGTTAACCTCTCAAGGTTATCCTCTAGCTCTCCCATCTGATCATCACCTCAGTGAACAAACCAAGCTCCCACTCACCTATCCATTGGGGATGATCCCCCAAGTCGTGCTGCTCCAACATCTGCATGAGGAAATTTTAGGTCTTGTTACTACTCATAAAATCAACATTTTAGGGTCTTGTTTCTTACTGATGTCTCCCCACTATGTACTAGGTGGAATTGGTAGATCAGGGTCACCCCTGAATTCAGTGCTTGCATATGCGTAATCCTCAATCATGAGGATCCGGTCGTCTAACCAACAGAAAAATACAACATCATACTTCACCTTGACTCTACCACCTCCCGTGCGAGCCATAAGTCTTACCCATCTCAACATATGAGGGACTCTGGCCCTCATCTCTATAAAGGTCACTTGGGGCCTCATGTGGGGCACCCACTCGAAAAAGAAACAAGATAGAATGGATCTATAGCCGAACTGTTTCAACTCCCCTTGCCGACATTTAGTCAGATGGTCCTTGAAGACCAGAAGTAATGATTCTTCCTAGTTGAAGATAGTGGGTGCCATAGCTTCTATAGCATATATCATATGCGCCGTGGATTCCTGATAAGGCCCTTGGCTTCCTCCCAGCCTTTGCATAGTGAAAATAATAGTGTGGAGTGCATCATCCACCACTGCCTTTATGGGGATCTTCTTCCCCGACATCTTAGTACCAGGATCACAATAATGGTGTATCAACTCCTGGGTGATCACATCCGCTCCTAGGGAACCATTCAATGAAACCAGAGAACCCCTCCTAGACAAACCCATTAGAAAGTAGATATATTCTACCTCTATAGTCAATACATGGGCTCCCACCTCAAAATACTACTGCTCGGGGTTCCACATGCGCAGTATACGCTCTAATAGGCACTCATGAGATATCATACTCAGAGTGTGGAATAATTTCAAGAATCCACAACCTCTTAAAGCAACAAAGCACCTCGCATTCCTCTTAGCCAAGGCATCATCATCATCATCATCATGTTTTTGTTCTTTCCATATAACCATTTTGTACCGGATAAAACCTGCCAAAAACAAAAATGAGCTAGTCAAAACCATATTCAACAATAAAAATCATCAAAAAACTTTTCTTTTGGCTTGCCTACTTGGTTTTCCAACCTCACAGTTGGCACCGCCTGTCCTCCATGTACACAGAGCAGTGGCATCGCCTGAGGGAAATTGAACAAGCACGATTTTTATCGAGCACCTCCTGTTCCGTAAGGGGCAGGAGCGGTGCTCGCATTTTTTATTTAGTGCTTGTTCAAAGACCCTACAAACCCGAGCCAAATAAAAAATGGATACAATTAAATGAAAGGACGGGGTTTTAGCATTTACCTAGCTCTCACAGTACTCGAAACGGATGGTCGATGCTCCTGGAATCTCCGGTTGAAGATCGAGCTCCAAAAGTCTCTCAAACACTTTCACAACTTGGTAAATAGTAAAATGACTTGTTTTTACTATTCAATGGGATTTTAAATGTATTTTTAATATTTTTCACATTATTATTAATAATTTAAATAATTTTGATATGAAAAACACCTTTTAATATAGTTTATAAAGTCATTTATTCGAATGTTGAGGAGGCTAATGGACTTTTTTAAGTCTTCCAGGGATGTAGAGATGAACAGTAGTGTCTATGGAGGAGTTTGTTTTTGAATTTTTCGTACCACCAGAAAACGGAAAAAGTCCCTGAGCGTTTGTTTCGACACTTTGGTCACACTCTTAGAACCCAATATCAAAGTTCTGAGTCTTTTTTTTATTCTTTTCAGGCTCGTAAAATATTTCTCGTCGTGGAAAGGAAACCTAATGGAATTTCCTTTAAACTCTTTTCAGACTCCCTAAATATGAAAAGATTGTCGAGTACTTGTCTTCTTCATACTCGTAAAAGTATTTGAAGATTCGTCTCTCCAACGTTAGGTTATCTTTTTTTCGGTTCAAATAGACTATTTACGAAAAAGGAACACTCCAGCCAATCATGACTGGAATAGTTCTCTCGGGTATTATTTTATACTTTTTCAGGCCCTAGAGACTAAATCATACAAAAAAGGACCCTCTGGAGTTTTCTTTCATCTTCGTTTAGACTCTCTAAATATGAACGATACTGAGTTTACTTTCATTGGACTCGTTAAACTAAACACTGAGAGACCCATTCAGGGAACGAACCCCTCCTTTCTCATGTTCGTAAAATATATGAGAATGGACTTGTCTTCGGATGAGCTAAAACGAGTGTTTGTTACCCTCTTTGGACTCATAAAAATGAAAAGAGGCACTCATCAATCATGATGGGGAAATTAAGGTAAGGGAATCATTTTGCAAATCAATGGCAGTTGTTTGTCACCTTTGAACATGGCACTTATCTGCATATCATTCAGTCAATTGGGTATTCAGCTGACTTACAATTCGATCCACTTTCATGAGTCATGTCACTCCTTTGAGTTTTTCAAAAGAATCCATTATCCATAGTGTATTGTGTGTCCATCTGTTTCAAGTCATGCTGCCAAGTATTTTGTCGTGCCTCCAAATGTTCAAAGGAAAAAAAAAGTTTACCTCTATAGTTAAAATAGCTTTTGTGTCAGTACTTTTGAATCACTCATATGGTTACATTATCTACAACATTCCATAACTTTGTTCCAAGTTTCATGTTGTCGATGTGGGATTCTTCATGGCCCTCCTTCGATAAGACTATTCCCGTCGACATTAGCTCATCATCCAATAAATAGTCTTAGAAACAAGTTTAGTACCTTGAGATTTGTATGCCTCAATGATAGATTTTCTTGCTTTTGGCATAGGTTAACATCATTGACCTTTGATTGAAATATTCCACTGGGTGTTCGACATCAAAACATCTATTCACACTTAGTAGATTGTACTAGGGTACCTCGGGAATCATTGACATCAGTGGTGCTATCCCTCGCACTTGTTAACGGTTCACATCATTGGTCGGTAATCAAGTGGCTTCTACCATGTTTAACTTCAGAACATTGTAATCACATGGATAGAATTGTACTTTGTGGAAGACGAGACGAAGAACCTGGGTACTTGTTAAGCACTCATAGCTTTCTCCCCATGTTGCAATGGATTATATTGTATGAAGTACCAGCATGGATCCAAATTTGTATGGTCATGGATATGCTCGACTTCGTGTCTGTATGACATAGATCTACATTGTATGTCTAGTATTTATGTCCAAATTTGAGTCCTCTATCACATGGACCTATGTGGTATTCTAGTAGCCATGTCTTCTAACCTCTCCCATGGATCTACCTTGTATTGGCCTGCAGCCATGGTGAAGACATATTTTCTCATGAGTCAAAAGTATTGATGTATTGCAGACGCCTTGTTGATGGTGATCTCTGATCAAGCCGATTCTTGCATCATAGTGATAAATTGCTCTATCAAATCTATCACCTATCGTATCCCTCTAGCCTCGTGTTTTGGGGGGAATTCTGTTACACCTAAATCTTGTCACCAACATGTGATAAGATCCTAAACATCCATGATTTCCATCATTCCCAAATCTTGAAGTGAAAACCTTGCTCTAGATGTCCAACTAGCACATAAAAACCAAGCACCACTTTTACCCTTAAGCTTAGGAGCGGTACCTTCTTCAGCACCACCTAAGTAATGTTGAAGATAGGCGGTGGCACCACCTTTACTCTTTTTTTGAAGAGTGGTTATTCCCTAGCACCGCCCTATCATCAAGGAGCAGGAGCGGTGCCCTTGGTAAAAAGTGAAAAAGAGAGACTTCACGAAGCTTCTAGAACAAAAGCTTCGTGGTAGGCCTTATCCCTATTCACCTGGGTCAGTTGAGCTCGAGATCCATGATTTGGGGATCTCCTATCCACCTCACCCACCAAAATATCAACCATCTCTATCCATTTGAGGCCTATAAAAGCAAGCTCAATTCCCATGGTTAAGGAGAGAGCAAAGTCATGCTACCATTTTGACATTCTGGTCCGATCCATTAAAGTGAGGATAGATGAGAAAGTTGGAGCTATTGGGGATAATATATCGGTTTTGTGGAAGAGTTCATCAACACTAAGGCATAGGTTCTAAACTCTTTCATTATTTATCAATGCAAATTTGGTTTTCTTCCCATATACTTGGTATGTGTAATATTGCATGTTTATTATTGGATTCCTTAGTCATCAATATAGATCTATAGATAATGTTCTGGTACTTTTGATCTTTTGCGTTTGATTTTTTTTTCAGGTATATTCTTGGATATATTTTTCCATAGGTGAAGGGACACATCAATCTCTAAATATTGTATTCCAGGTGTCTGCAGTTTCTAGGAGAAGTCTATCATCCTTGTTGTGACTCATTTGTTCTGGATGTGAACCATTCAGACCAGAGGAACAACTTCTGTCCTCAAAAGGTGATAAATTCCTGACAACATTTTACCACTACCTCAAGGTGACCCATGACTCTAGGATTATCCCTCACACTGAAATTCAACTTTTCTCATTGGTGAAAAACTCCTTACTCTTCACAATGGATCCAACCACTTTGGACTTATCTAAATATAGATATGCAAGCACACTCATGTGTTTGTATAAATATACATAAATATGTATGTCCATGATCCTTATTTGTTAAATAGGGAATAAATAAATAATATAGCAAAGAATAAATAACATAACAAAATATATCTTACAATTATATGTTTTACAATTAAATTGAATGGTTAGATTAAAAGTTTCTCGATGCATTAATGATGTGGGAATAAATTTATTTTATTATTATTTACATCGATGCTTTTATGAAAGCATTTAACTTCTCTTTAAAGCAATATTACCTTTAGAATTTATATAAGTAGCCATGCATACTTGTGTATAAGCACACTTACACTCATGTAACTCCAAACACAAAGAATCAATTATGTAATATCTAGCACAAATATCAAACCCTATACGTCACAGCAATGCCTCGAGAGAAGCATTGAGTTTCATGTTATCATGTGACCATTATTATTCCCACCCTAATTACCATAAAACATGAATGTTATGTATATGCACAAATGCTTGGGATGGTATATGCAAATGTACATTTTCTTAAAACATGAATTCTATGTACATGCACACATGCTTGGGATGGTATATGCATATGTATATTTTTCTTATGGGAAAATGACTTTCCTTAGTCACAACTCATGGATCGTAGTCTTTCCCCTTGTGTGATGTTATAATATTTCCTGGTTAATGTGTCATTCTAGATTAAGTGGAGCCACCTTGAATGGATGAGTAGCCACAATGCAAAGATTTCTTTTGTTAAGATTGTAATGGTTAAGCAAGAACTTTAGACATTTATCATCATAACATCATAACCATATGCAATAGGATCACTGAAAGAAATACGAGCACAACAAGACAAAAGAACACATAGATTTATCATGGGAAACCCTCTTGGGGGATAAAACCTAACAAAACTTCCTCAATATCGAATTTGACCAAGTATAGTAAACAACCCCAAGAATAAGACTAGCAACATCCTCTGTCCAGTGAACCTCCTCATTGTTTCTCTTTGTGTACTTTCTTGTGCGAGAGATCTATCTAAATGAGGGAGGTGCCTCACATGTTTATACTCATCAAGTGAGTGAATTATTTACCTAACTAGGTCATCCTATTCCTTTAATTAGGGTCGACCTACCTAGGAAGAATCAAAATAACATTTATAAAATAATTTTGTGGGTACTATTGACCCAACTTACAATGGAGGTTTTACCTCATGACTTTTACATGAACAATTACATCAAGGACATCTCCCGAAGGACGAATAGTAATAATATAATAAAAGTATAATAGAATATCTTTTGAAGTTACATTTCTTTAACACTCACTCTTAACAAGGAACAACAACATCATGCATTTGGAACATCAGCATTAGCATGGAACATCATCATTAGCATTAGCATGGAACGTCATCATCATCAGTATGGAGCATTTTCATCACCATCAGGAACATCAGCATCAGCATCACCATGTAACATCACCATCATCATCTAGAGCATCATCATCAACATTAGCATGTGACTGTTGGAACATCATCATACAGAGCATCATCATCAACATCAACATGTGACCACTAAAACACCATCATCATCATATTGAACATCATCATCAACATTAGCATGTGACTGTTGGAACATCATCATCATATGGAGAATCATCATCAACATCAAGAACAACATCATCAACATCAGCATGTTACTGTCGGAAAATAATCATCGCCATATAGAGCATCATCATCAAAAGCATTTCAGGAGCTCTCTCTATCCTGTCACAAAATGTCATAGATATTCTTACCATCCCATTGTAGGATGTCGCATATAAACTCATCATCGCATCCCATCGTAGGGTGTTCCATCTAAGATCATCATTTTGTCGCAATATGAGAGGATCTCACCATCTTGGGAGCTCTCTATATCCCATCGCAGGATGTCCTATAGAGTCTTACCATCACGTCACGGGATGCCCCATCTAAGATCATCATCTCATCGTAGGATGAGAGGATCTTACCATATTATAATCTCCCTCTATCTTGTCGCGAGATGAGAGGATCTTATCATATTGGAAGCTCTCACTATCCCATCACACACTAGTGTTATAGCGGATTTCACCACTCTAGGTGAATCACACTTTGGATGGCCTTCCCCTGTCCCGCTGCAGACTCATTAGACCCTATGGACCACTTTTTGTCCTTTGATGTTTCCTTGATCATCCCTAAAAACACATGAAAAATGATATACGCAGATTTTAAACCTATAAGCATGTACATACGCGGGTTTGACCCATATAACCGTGTACATCGGGATGTGTGCATAATCCAAATCCTTTTGGAGTTTTCCTTGACATGGATCTTACTCATTTGACTCCTGGCCTTCCCTATGCCTTGAGATCGCTTGGATTTGACCTTTCATTATCCCTTTGAAAAGCTATATAAGGAACCCCTTGGTACATTAAAGGCATAAGAGAGAATTGAGAGCAAAGAAACTATAGTCCATTGTTGCCGGAACTTATGCGTGAGTCTGCATCCCTTTGTCCCTTGGAGCACTTTTGTGTTCTTCCCAAGCTTGCATTTTTCTTGTGAGCTTGCTACTGAGAGATGGAGGATTGAAGTGGTGGAGGCCCAAGTGGGGGATTCAGTTTCTCTGGTTCGCAGACATGCCGTCAGAGGTTGTATCTTGTAATCTCTGATTTATATTAATAGAAATATCTTTTCCTGTCCAATGATGTGTATTTGAATGAATATTTTATCCATGGGATTATGTCAAATGCTTTTACATTATTGATGATATATGCTAGAATAGATCTAACACCATGATATATAGAATGCTTGTATTGTTTACTTGTTGTTGAGAAAGTAATATAGCAATTCAAGCTGAAGATTGGAAAGCTCAATGGGGATCTACTTCAACCGTCTGGAATAAGGTACGAGGTCTGATCCTTTAGTGTTAGACATTTAATTTCTATTGCATATTGGAAAGGATTGATTTCTGGAGTCAAGCTGTCTGTTGTGGTACCCCAAGCCATAGGAATTTCTCTCCGTAACAAATAGTACATGTGAAATTTTTTCCCATGGAAAATCATTGTTATAGCAACACATTTATGTCACTACGGCGATGAATAGGAGCCAAAATTTTTGTCAAAAAATTATCGTCACATTAGCCACACTTCAAATATTTCACCGGTATAGCGACAAAACATCAATGACACGTGGTGATTGTGGCATTTTCTTCAAAAACCAATAGGCGTTGATATAGCGACGTTTATGTGTCGCTATAGCAACAGCTGGGCGTCACTATAGAGACAATTTATTGTGGCAAAAACAAGCGACTAAGTTAAATTATGTCATTTGAGCGATGTTTCGGAGTTGCTATAGTGACAGAATATTGTCGCAAAATCAAGTGACTATTTCTTATTGCGTCGCATCAACGATGAAATATTGTCACAAAATAAGCAACTATTTCATATTGCGTCGGTATAGAGACGTACATTGGTCACAATAGTGATGCCAATGCATCGCTCTAAGGCACGAAAGTATGTTGAGTCCAAGAAATGCCCAAGTCATTTTTTGTTTCTATAGCGACAGTCTATTGTCATTATAAATACGACAACCTGTCGCTATAGCGAAAAGATTTTGTCACAATTTAGAATAGACTACGCACGGATTCGTCGCTATAGTAACGTCTCTTTGTCAGTATAACGACATAAGTATGTCGTTATAGCAACATTTACTAAGTATTTTAATATATATAATTTGTAGCAAAGATTATATTTCAAATCTAAGCATACCTACATTCTGGAAAGGATTTTGCAACCTTAATATTGGTATCATTACATCAGGAAGAAAGGAAAAATCCAAGTGATTTTTCATGCATTCAAGACTATCTATCTAAATTCAAAACCCTTATACTCTTAGTTGAATAATGAAATATAGCTAAGCCAAACAAGCAATGCATTTATGCTATTCTTGCTAAGATTCGCTCTTCTTATTATGTTTTTTCACTTTTATTTTATTTTATAGGCCCATACATTATTATTTCCATCATTAGCAGAATTTAAAAACTATTTCGTTTCATTGCTTTTCATAATAATTTTATATGCACTAGTATGAAAATTCATGGATATAATAAAAATTTTGATTCAAATTGTGGCATTTAAACACCCATCATGTGGCAAAGAATTCTATCTGGGTCATTAACCACACAATTTACAGAAAATATATCCAGGTCATGCACTTCCAAAGACGGAGAAATCCATGTTTTGAAATTTTTACATAGCAATAAGAACAAATAGATAGAACTTATCCCCTTGTTGTGACACTTGAAGTAAGCTTGTTGTACACTAGATAATATGCCTTTTCTTCAACAACAACAAAAAAATCCATCAACGAAGATATTTGATATTTAAACAAATAAATATCCTTCACCCATCTACCCATCCCAAGAATTAACAATGTAGTTATATATTTCACATTTACTTGAAAATGTTCCCCGTATATTGTTCAATAACTTTAAAACATCACCAAAAGCCTCCTCTACAGAATTCATGCCTACAATCGTATGCCACCATGCAAGCATTTATTCTCCACTACTTTTCCCAACAATCTGCAATAGTCCCAATAAATTACATTATCGAATTCATTGAAAAGCTCAATTAAAATCACTTAATAAGAATAAATAGTCTTAATCAACCTGAAGATGCCTCAGAACTATTGGGAATGGAGGGGGGTTCTGCAAATGCAATGCTCCCCAAGAGAAATCTGGGGGATTTACAGTTTGTCTTGCAAGTATAGAAGTACATGTCGAGAAAAAAGGCCAATCCCGCTATTAAAATTTCCTCGGTGTATGATGTAAGAACCCTCTTCCCTCCTTTTCTTCCAGCAATGTTTGGCATGCCTTTTTCAACATGAACAAATGCAACGTGGCTTAAAATATTGCAAAAACTACTTCCATACACAACTGAAAAATGTTTGAGAATATATTCCACTACATAACCAACAAGGGACCATATCTCAAGTGAAATCTCATCTCTAAATGAAGAAAACTATGCAAAAAAAGCATCAGAGTTGTATGTATCTAAAGTAAACTATTTTTCATGCATTTCTACCTTTCTTGCACATTCTATCGGCATTTATGGCTTTGAATTTGTTTGTAATCCTGCTTTGTGTAAAATACGAAGCCATCCATATGTTGCAAACCTTCCACCAAGGAATTTTTCGCTATCTCCAGCAAAAACAGATTTCAGTAGAGAATCATCGAGATCCATAAACTCCCGAGGTTTGAACAATTGGCTACTGACATCATTCCCACCACATAAACAAACTTGGTGTACTTCAATGCATAAACTACTGTGTTTTCAAACTATAAGTCTTCCCAGTTAAGATATATAAATATTAGAATGCATTCTTGATCATGTTCATTCTTTTGTTCAAATCCAGGAAAACCAAACTTCACCAGTAACTCTCCATTCTACAGATCAAAGTCAAATTATATAAGTAAAATTTTGAATAATATCTCCAGTGTTTGAATGATTTGCCATCATATTTTATAGTATTCTTCTATCTATGAATAGTTATAAGACACATGAGGAGGTTAGTTCTTTCTATCAACTAGATCAAATAAAGGGTAATGTAAGGCCTATACATTTTATTATTCAAGCCTCAGTTTAACATGTTAAGAGCTCATAGTAATCACATTGTATGGGATAAAACAAGCTTTTTTCTGGTTTATTAAGTAGTTTTTCATATGGTGACTAATTTAAGGATATTACTGAACTAATATTTATTGGGAGATAGATAGTCCTCCTTTTTCTAGTTATGTTGGGACTTATAGTTGTGATGCTTGTCATAGTGCTTATGCTAGAAATTCTGCTCCTTCAACTGATGATGGAACTTGTTCAAATAGGTCTTTTCAGAATTTGTCCAGATGCCCCTGCACGGGAGCCTTGTCATCATCGCTTAAATAATTTGACCCTTTTTATAATACCTGAAGAGTAGAGGAAGGAAACTTAGTGAAAAAAATGAAAAATAAATGTCACACTCCATATTTGAAAATTCACCAAAAGTTCAAGCTCAAAGGCATTCAATAGGATAAAATTCAAAATTACTTACCTCAGTAGCACCCCATCCTAGTCCTATACTAGGAGCATGACCTTCTCTGTCTTTTAATTCACTAGACTACACAAGGCCCCACTCTAAAGACACAAGATCCATAAAAATGTCTAATGCACATTTCAGCTCATTTGGAGAAAAGTTGCAAACTCTTAGGTAGATTCATCTCATTTGTATTTTATAATTATTTTTCTCAAATATTCAAACTCAAAGTTGAAACAATGAGACAAGTATTTCCAGCATATAAAAACCATACCTCAATATCCTTTATGTCCAGCATATCCCAAAAATTATGAGTTACAATAACCATTGAAGTAATTAAAACAATAACAGTAATAAGAGTAGCGATCTATATCAGATCTAAGTTGTTAATGAAAGACAACAATACATAACAGTAGCATGGTATATCAGATCTGAACCAATTATAAACTCAACATAAGATGTCAGAGCAGAGCTCCCTTATCCTCAGAAAAAAAGTTTCTAAACAGTCTTCAACCTCTTAGCGTTAGGTTACTTGCATGAGACTCAACTAGACCAACATACTTGTGAAAGGAGAGAACCCAGAACTGGAAAAGAATGTAAAATAGATCATCCAACCTTCACAAATAAAAAATAGTAGCAATACCGCTAACTCGCAATAAAAAATGACAACAAAGTACTCCAGAAAAATGTCAGATAAGGTAGTGATATGGTGGATGGCACCTAACGAGGGCTCTAAAGGTGAATGCAAGGGTGCAATAATGGAGAAAGAAGTTGATGTGGACAGGTCTTGCAAATTATAGGACAGGTATTCAAAACATTTTTTGGCTCATCCTCCCAGGTGATGTAAAGAATGCCTACAGAAATGCACAAAAGGTTCAAAATTTCCATGTGGGCATGTTTAACTAGCTGTGAGCATTTTATATTATTCTTGCATGCATAATTCAATACTTGCGGGAAAGCTTCAAAAAAATGCACGTAAGGAGAAGAAAAATGTCTGCATGAGTGAAGGAGATGTCATTAAAATGCATGCAGGGTCCCCAATATGCCCGCAAGTGGAGACAAATGCCAGCCAGGCCTCAATAATATCCTCAAGCCTCAAATATGCCTGCACTTGAGATTAAAAATTCCCACAGGGAAATAGAGAAATAAAAATTCCCACAGCGAAATAGATTAAAAATGCTCGCATCTTGTAAAATTTCCCACGGCTAGTTAAATATTCCCACATTTACGTTTCAAAATACACTTACATCAATTCTCCAAATTGGATAAACAGTTGATTTGGGAAAATGTCTACAACCTATTGATAAATTCCCTACACCCTGTTTGTAAATTCCCATTGGACTGATAAAATGCCCACGCTACCTTATAAAATTCCCACATAAGTCAAACATATGCACGCATGTCCAGACAAATGCCCACAGGAATCCATAGCAATAGATGAAGTAAAATGAAAGAATAAAGTAGGTACAATATGTTTGCAAAAATATACATTTGTGATATATTACTTTTCATAGATTCTGAAGATATATGTGGGACAAATTAAATATCTTGATTTGAACATACCTGCAAGGTTTCAGGGGGAGAAGTATGGTTAGATAAAGAAAAACAAATAAAGTGAAGTAACATTGTGATTTTTTCATTGATGCATGCTTAACTTTTATGAATTTACTAGATGATTGTTGATACATTCATTATGTGGGCATGTGCTTAGATGCCACGGGAATTTCAATGATAAAGCTAAATACTTGACAGGTACAACTAAAGTAAAGTTGTTATGGGAAGCATGAGCTTATAAATATATTCTCTAACTATATTGTACGACCACTTGAATGGAGGATTCCCATGACAGGTACAATAGTAAAGGAAAAATGGTGTTGATGGCACAGGATGATGACATTGCAAAAAGGAATATAAAGGTTGATGACAAAGGATGATGACATGGAAAAAAGGACAAGGCAGTTTGGACATCAATTCAACATGAGTATAGGTTACCTGGCCTTCTAAAATGTATGTGGTCATACATCTCATGCAAAGAGTGGAAGCTCATAATCATCATCACTGGATAAGGAAGATCATGTGGTCTCTCATCTTCCTCAGGTTAACTCAAAAAGGGGTGGCCATCTCCTTGAGGATAACCATAGTCCTTGGAAGATGTCACACATATTCAAAAATAATTTATGCAACAAAACTGAACAAACATTTCACATATACTTCAACATTGTCTGCTTCCTCTGGTGGACTATAATTGATCGGCCTTCCTCTTGGATCATATCTAACAATGTAAGACCAACCTGCTTTACCTGGAACCTCTGAGTAAAAGACCTGCTCACATTGACTTGGAAGAACATAAGGCTATGTACCTGGTTCAAGTACCATTGTATTAACCATGGTAAATCCATTGACATGCTCAACAACAGTTATTTCAAGATCACTTTCATTCATTTGTAGCCTGTACCATTTGACCTCAACATAACTATTTTAAATGAATTAAAGTCACGCTCAATTATATCTTCCAAATAACCATAGTACCTATTTTCATATACTTCTGGATGCTTGTCACTTCAAGAGGAAACATTAGTGACTTGGAAAACTGCATTTATCCCACTATTGAATGTTTTCTTCTTGTCATCCAACTTTTTGATGCAAAATTTATGACCATTGTACCAAATAGCCTTATGGTGTATCAACTGCATCATGCCCGACTCAGTAAATAAATATATAAGAAGAAATAAACAAAAGAAATACATTTATATAATGGGAAACAATGAAAAAAATGATCAAGGTATAAAATATACTTGCTTTTTTATCTTGTAAACCACATGCTAAATCAATTTCCCTTTGTGTAAGTTCACCGGGATATTCTTCTCGATGACGATGCACTGTTTTAATCAATTTAATCACCCCTTCACATGACAAGGTACCATATAATTCTATACATCGTTCCATCCATTCCTCCATCCAATCAAGGTTGTTTGCAATGTAAAAATGTATTGCATCCCACACGCGAACAACTATACAAAAAAATAACAATTAATAATTGTAAATTAGTTATCATTAAAAGCAATTAAGTTTACCTTACAATACTGATGGAATAATAAAAATTACATGAGTAATATATATATGAAATTGAAAAATTAATTGTATAATAAATTAAATATAAATCATCTAATTACCTTTCACTTTCCTTGTTCTACATTTCCGCAACAGGACCTCCCCTTCAAATTTGTTGATGGAGTTGGCATGCCAAATGCGAGGAAGATTGATATTTTTTGCTAAATTTGGAAGATGCTGACTAATGTACACCATGGATTGATAGACCATATAGCCCTGCACAATAGAACCCTCGGGATGTGTTCTTTTTCTAATAAAAGCCTTTAATGACTTCAAATTCCTTTCCACCATCCACATTGATCTTGTGTGTACAGATCCACACAATTTAATCTCCTCAACTTGGTCTATGAGATAGTGTTCTTGTGCATTGCAAAATACTGGAGGTAAATACTTCTGCATTTCACACATTAGACGAGGAATTTCTCTCTTCCAATACCTGATATCTTCTTTATGGATTTCTTTAGATGAAATCCACCTACAAATGATGCAATAAAATAACAGTGATCAACAAGATTGAGGCATATATAATAAAGTTCCAATCTATAAAACTCAATATGTCAATAAGCTATGCAACAAAGTGAACAAGCATTTTCATGCATATAAATTGTTACTTACCTCATGTATTTACCAAGGTCATATATAACTTGTTTTATGTTATCGTCGAAGCTATATGGGAGAAAAAGAGGTAGAACGTATTGTAACAAAAAGAAAATGATCATTATTTATTTAAATTCCAAATAAGAGACCACAATTACTAAAAATATGTACTAAATGGAAATTATATACGTAAATAATTACCTTAATGAATGTCTTCCAGTCATGAGTTTTAACACAGCCAAAATCACCATTTTTTCGTTAAGATATTTTGTATGTTTGACGAAAACCCATTCGAAAACCTTATTTTCTGAATTACCTCTTTTATATCATTGCTTTGTTGCTATATCAATAACCATGGAAGTCTAATTATATTTCAATACTCCTCTCCGACATTGGAATTAATTACACTTTGCAATGCATGATGGGCTTCTGCAATGTCACTACAAAATTTTCCAATTTTATCTTTGTCAGTCCTTCCATCTAAGATTCTCCATTTCATTTCTTCTACATGCTTCCCGATATGCATTGTATCGAACAAATGACCTATTTGTAGGTGCTCATAGTAATGCAACCTATTGAATTGTATGGGATAACTCTTCATTCCTCGTGGAAGCCCATTCATGCCTTCACGACAATCAATATTAAACATAAACAAAATCACATTAACAATAATTCATGACACCAAATGGTAGAGAAAACTCAATAAAAATATAAAATTCATAATATTATATCTCACAGTTCTGCTAACACTTGGGTGCAAAAATTGGATGTGTATTTTCAGTTGAATCCAATGGTGGAAGAATATGCTTTAAAAATGGCTATTTTTCACTTGGACGGAGATACCAATGAATGGTGGTTCCATGGCCTGAAAACCTTGGGACATGATCAGGTTAAAACATATTGGAAATTTTTCGACAAGGTATTAGAAATATTTGAGCAAAAAGATCCAGAATTGTATTTCAAAGAACTAG
The DNA here is from genome assembly GCA_001517045.1 of Pseudotsuga menziesii. Lineage (NCBI taxonomy): Eukaryota > Viridiplantae > Streptophyta > Pinopsida > Pinales > Pinaceae > Pseudotsuga > Pseudotsuga menziesii. The sequence continues at coordinate 354,300 of LPNX010421229.1, read as the reverse complement.
CACAATTGAAGCAGGTAGGGACTCCTATTGAGTATATATTTGAATTACAAAGATTATTAGTTAAGTTGGCTAATGTATCTATGGGAAGGTTAGTATTGATGTTCATTGAAGGTTTTGCAGATCCCTTAAAATGTTTGGTTAAATACCACAATCTTACTAACTTAAATGATGCAATGATCTTGACTAGAGATCTTCAAAATGTGCTTCCTAGAACAAGATTTCCTCCCAAGCCTAACTTAAGATTTGAAATAAAGACTTGGAAAAAGGATGCACCTGATAAGAAGTTTTGGAAAAGAGATACATCTGAAGAGAATGAGAAAGAAGGAAAAAACAGGGATGAACTTCGAAGGAAAAAAATTGTGCTTCACATGCTTCCAACCATGGACACCGAGGCATAAATGTGCTAAAGGAAAATCTCAATACATAGAAGTATTTTCTAATAATGATAAGTATGAAGGGGGTATATATGAAGAATGGAAAATTTCATATCAAGAGGAGGCATATGAGACAGCAGCTGAAGAAGAAAAACAAGAATAAAATCAGCCTTCACCGGACAAAGCAAGAATGGTAGTACTTTCAGTAGTGCCTCGCTATCACACTATTTGATGCAAGGGTGTGGTATTGGGACGAAGATATTAAGTTTTGGTATATGGAGGAGATACACATAATTTCATTGATGCAGAAATGGTGGAGAAAATAAATATACCAAGTGAACCATTCGACGACCTTACAGTTGTCATTCCAGATCACAACACAATGCAATGCAACACATGGGTTCCAAAGCTACAAGTCACCATAGGTAACTATACTTTTGTTGATAATTTTTATGTGGTTTATGTTTCTGATACTAATGTAGTCTTTGGAGTGAAATGGATGTATTTTATAGGAGATCATTCAATAAATTATCAAATTCCTTAAATGAAATTTCAAGATTCAATAGGTGTACTAAGGATTGTGAGAGGGAAACACACTTACCCAAAACAGGTAGTAAATTGCAATAGTATGAGATCTATATTGAGGCATGGTGATATAGAATGGGCTCTTGAATTTTATATCACCTCTCCCAAGTAAAAAATCAGATTTTTTAAACACCCAAAGGAGATAGATACACTTTTGCATAAATATGAAAACGTTTTCAGAGATCTTCCACGTGGTAGACCACCTGATAAGGGGGTTGAGCATAACATTGTTTTGGAGGAGGGTACTTCACCCATTTAGATACCACCTTATATACATCCAAATAAGTTCATAGATGAGATTGAGAAGGCCATTCAAGAACTCTTAGAATTGGGACTCATCAGACCAAGCTCTAGCCCTTATGCTTCTTCAGTAGTGTTGGTAAAGAAAAAAGATGGAACTTTGAGGATGTGTATAGACTTTAGAGATTTGAAAATGAAGACCATCAAGAATATATATCCTATTCCTAGGATTGATGAGCTCATGGATGAGGTATTTGGATCTAATTAATTTTCCAAAATTGACCTTAGATCTGGTTATCACCAAATTCGGATGAAGGGGGAAGATGTGCAAAAGACTGCTTTTCGATGTCATTATGGTCACTTTCAGTTTCTTGTTATGCCATTTGGGTTGACTAATGCTCTAGATA
>LPNX010421229.1:318359-348260 GCA_001517045.1 Pseudotsuga menziesii | reverse complement strand
AGCTCCATATTCAGTCTCCATTGTTGATAATTTGCATGATCAATTGTTAATTGCTGTGAGTGAAATTAATCTACTGCAGGCCTGAATTTCTACAATATGTTTCAATAATGTATGAATAGAATATTTTGTAAGCAGCTTAGAAGGTTTGTTTTAGTCTTCTTTGATGATATTCTCATTTACAGTAAAACTTGGGAAGAGCACTTGCAACACCTAGAGATTGTGTTGAAAACTTTGCCAGAACAGTCTTTGTATGCTAAGATTTCTAAATGTGAATTTGGGATGAAATAAATATTATATCTTGGGCAGATTATTGGGAAAGATGGAGTGAAAGTGTACATGGAAAAGATCAGCGTTATCTTAGAATGACCATCACCAAAAAACATCATAGAATTAAGAGGCTTCATTGGAATATGTACATACTACAGGAAGTTTGTGAAAGGGTTCTCCAAGTTGACTTCTCCACTCACTGATTTAACTAAGAAGGATGCTTTCAAGTGGAATGAAGAGGCTGAAAAAGGCCTTCCAAAAAATGAAAGAGGTAATGAGTAGTTCTCCCATACTTTCATTACCTGATTTTTCTAAGCCTTTTGTTGTTGAATCTGATACCTCAGGTGGAGGAGTAGGGGTTGTCTTAAAGCAAGGCCAACACCCTATAGCCTTTGAGAGCAGAAAGTTGTAGCCTCATGAAAATATTTACTCCATATATTACAAAGAGATGTTGGCCATCATGCATGCCTTGGCCAAATTCCAACAATACTTGGTAGGCAACAAGTTTGTGGTGAAAACTGACCATAATAGTCTAAGACGCTTCCTTACCCAAAAATATCTAAATGAAAGGCAACAAAAGTGGGTAAGAAAGATCCAAGCTTATAATTTTTATATTGAATATGTGAAAGGAAAGAATAACATTGTATCAGATGCATTATCTCGAAGACCTTATTTTTATGTCATGGACATTGCTAAAAATTGGAAAGACATGCTACTAGTTGAATATGCCAAAGATGAGTTTGTTGATATGATATTTTGTGATAGTAGAGCTCCAAAAGCTAAATATTGGGTGGAAGAAAGCCAAAAAAATTTAAAGCTTTTAAAAGACAATTTGTAGGTTTCCCAAAATAAGCAAAAACAATATGCAGATAAACATAGAGAGGAAAGGACCTTTCAGGCTGATGATTTAGTGTATTTGAGGTTGCATCCATATAAACAAACATCTCTCAAAATGAATGGAGCGGAAAATCTAAAGTCAAGGTACTATGGTCCCTACAAGGTAATCCCGAAGATTGTGTAGAAATAATAGATCAATGCTATGAGCAATGATGCTAAGAAGAAGCCCAGGAAATAGATATTTCTACTAAGAATTCTCACAAGCATACACAGGAAAAATAGAGAGAAGAAAAGAGACTGAGTCACATGAATCAAGAGATGAATATTGGTGTGTATCCTTCCATTGAATAATTATGAATAATAGTGTACATAAATAGTACATCCCTCATATGAAAATCAAATTGTATGGAAACAACTCATAAAGCTCAAAAAGGATGACTTACCAAAATATAGCAAAACCCCCATAGGTGGATAAAACACTTGCTAAATCTATCAAGGACCTCACAAGTTGGAAAAATCATGAGTGAGTTTTCAAGGAGATGTAAATAGCATGCTAATCCTATAAAATGGAGAAAAAATAATGGAGGATGGGTTGGAAACAAAAGCTCCCAGTTTCCTAGTTGACTAGCTTTTATCTTATCCATAGAAAAGCAAAAAAAGCAGAAAAAGCATAATAAATCAGAATCTACTGTAAAGTCCTGTATACTAATTCTGGATGGTCAAAAGGTGGTCAAGATCAACCCAGAATTGGAAATAAATCATTCCTAGGATATAGATGGAATGCATTGACTTTAAGGTGCAAGTGGATGCCAACTAATTAAGCTAGTGGGTGAATAATTAATCAAATAATGATTAATTATTTTATCCTAAGTTGTGAGGGGGTTTAATATATTCCTACAGATTGGAGAAGTAGCATATGAGTTGAAACTTCTGGAAGGGAGTAAAATTCATAATGTATTTCATGTTTCTTGTCTCAACAAATCTATTGGTCAGAAAAAATTCATTTCAGATACACTCCCTCCTTTGGATGATGAAGGACAGATCACACTTATTACGGAAAAGGTTTTGAAGACAAGGGAGAGAAGATTGAGGAGCAGAACAATCAAATAATACTTGGTGCAATGGAAGGATCTACCAAGTGAAGATGTCGGATGGGAAGAGGATAATATTTTGCAGCATCCAAATCTGAAATTGATTGAGGACAAGCAATATTGGTTGGGGAGTACTGTAATGTCCCCATTCAAATAATTGAATAGCGGGAAAATTCCATCAATCCTACTAGCTCCCCAAGTTGGGTGGAAACATTGGGAAGTTAATAAGGGAGCTAATAAATGGTGTTTAGACGTTAGAATGAATAAATTTCTATTTAATATAGTTAATTAAATGAATTCAAGTGAAAAATTAAATGGATATGGAGAATGGAGACACATGGAGACTATGCGGCCCACTCAAGCTAGTATTCCTATGTTAAATGGCATCCTCCTCTTGCAATCTCGAAGCTATGGGAAGCCTTATGTTTTTGGATGGATTATAAGGTTAATATAATTATTCATATAATTCATAGGTCTAATTTGGGATGAATTTTAACTTACATGGGGAGAGGAAGAGCCAAATGGGAGTTTCATGGACACTTGGCTAGATTTCCCTTACATTTATGACATCTATGACACTAATGATGGAGATTCTATGACAGTTATGACACAAGTCAGATATGAAGGCTTACATATGACATATCTAACATTTCAATCCTGACTAGAACATATTAGAGGTCACTCATGGGATTTTGAGAAGGCCAAAAGGCTCCTACTCAAATTTGGGAGAAGAGGGAAGGTGAAGAGAGAGGCCACATAGCATAGCATGAGCAGCCACACGAATTCGAATTGGATTTGGTTTATGGATGGATTTAGAAACTTAGAAGACCAATAATGTTTATAAAATTAATGGATATTCCATGATAATTCCCTTTTTATCATTTGTGAAAATTGTTATTGTGAAGAGAGAGAGAGCTACTGGATTACTAGTTCATGCCTTAGCCAATTTTGAGGGTGAAATATTCCCATCCTAGTTGGTGTTTGGAGAGGCAAATCGGGTATTTCAAGGAGATTTAATGGAATCATAATTTATAGGTTCAATATACAACAGCTCTTGGACATATCAGGTTCAGCTTGTTCTTTCTTTCATCTCAAGTTTTCTCACCATATTTCAGCTCTATGGAGTGAGGTGCACTTGGTGAGCTATTCATCTCTTTGAGGGAGATTATCTTGCTCCAGTATTTTGTATTATGTTGTAAATTATCTGATATTTAAGTTCAGAAATATTTCAGGTATAAATTCCAAGAAATATCATGTATTATTGCTCAATAATGAAGAAACAGTGCCATTTCCCCACTACCTTGTTGTAAACTCTTGTAAGCTTGATGGATTCGAATGGATGTATAAAATATTGATGATTTATGAATGAATGGAATGTAATTAAAGTATATTATGGGTTTAATTTTCAGTAACTGATAATTTTTTTCCATTGGTTTTAATTTCATAGCAATTAGAGAAAACTACACCTCATTTCCCCAAGGGTCCAAAACTAGTTTTTTATATCTGATTGAAAGAAGTGATAACAGCCATGGGAGGTATATTGGTTATGAAAATGATTCTATTATAATGTATTATACACATACCCTAATTCAATTTAATAATTTTATTGGGTTTCTACACATTTTGGAAGCCATTTATACCACTTACCCCGGGGGGGATTTGAGCCAAAAATTGCCAGTAAAATCATCTATCTTGTTTAGAATTTAGTACAAAATTGAAGAAGTGATTGGAGGGAAATAATACATCCATGAACATAATAATTAATTTATTATATCATTTAAACACCTTCTCTGAATATTTGGGAACAATTGGGATGAATTGGAGACCAAGACACTAAAACTAGTCAGGAGCCAAAATTGTGAAAAAATGGAAAATTGGGCATTTTGCTAAAAATTTAAAAAAAGGGACATTACAAGTGGTATCAGAGCATAGTATTGTCACCTAGTGGTTTTAAAAGGAATTAAAATCACTAAACCACCAACCTTAGAATCTGAATTGGAAGGTGCTCGGCTTGTAGAAGAAGAACTAGAAGAATAAAAGGTACCTTTGACTAAAGCTATGGCTCACGAGGGAGAAGAATAAACTAAGGAGAACATGGAGTATATCAAAATTATAAAACCCATGTTTGAATAAATATCCAAGGAAATGACCCAAAATATGGTTTACATGACCCAACAGATAGCAAAAGGATTCGAATTGATGGCCAGTCAAATGGGAAGCAAAGGGATAATAGGAGATAGTGGTAGTTCACAACCAGCAGAAAAGAAGACAATGGGTGAGCACATTTTCTCACCAATAGGACCTCATAATAGATGCCATGAATTTTAGAGCACAACAAGGCCTAATTCACCTAAATTTCTTATTCCCAAAGAAGAGACTAACATTCAATTTGAAATTGATACAATAACAAAAGAATGGGCTAAATTGGAAGAAGAGTGTAGGAATAACATTTGAGCAGTAATACACCATGGAAAACAAACTCAAAAAGAAGGAGGACAATAAATCTCTACACTAAAACAAATAATTGAATTGTGCCATAGGTAAAGTTCCACTTCCTACTTTTGATGGTTCATCTCAAAGTTTTCCTAACACTTGGATGCAAAAATTGGATGTGTATTTTCAGTTGAATCCAATGGTGGAAAACGATGCTTTAAAAATGGCTATTTTGCACTTTGATGGAGATGCCAATGAATGGTGGTTACATGGCCTGGAAAACTTGGGACATGATCGTGTTAAAACATATTGGGAATTTGTTGACAGGTTATTAGAAAGGTTTGAGAAAAATGACCCAGAATTGTCTTTCAAAGAACTAGCACAATTGAAGCAGGTAGGGACTCCTATTGAGTATATGCTGGAATTTAAAAGATTATCAGTTAAGTTGGATAATGTATCTATGGGAAGGTTAGTATTTATGTTCACTGAATTTTTGGCAGAGCCCTTAAAAGGTTTGGTCAAGGCCCACAAGCCCACTAACTTAAATGATGCAATGAGCTTGACTAGAGATCTTCAACATGTGCTTCCTACAACAAGATATCCTCCCAAGCCTAAATTTAGATTTGAAAGAAAGCCTTGGAAAAAGGATGCACCTGATAAGAATTTTTGGCAAATAGATGCATCTGAAAAGAATAAGAAAGAAGGGAAAAATAGGGATGAACTTCAAAGGAAAAAATTGTGCTTCACATGCTTCCAACCAAGGACACCGGGGCATAAATGTGCTAAAGGAAAAGCTCAATACATAGAAGTATTTTATGATAATGATGAGTATGAAGGGGGTGTGGATGAATAAGGGCACATTTCAGATTAAGAGTAGGCATATGAGACGGAAGCTGAAGAATAAAAACAAGAATAAAATCAGCCTTCACTGAAAAAGGCAAGAATGGAAGTACTTTCAGCAGTGCCTCGCTATCACACTATTCAATGCAAGGGTGTGGTATTGGGAAAAAGAGATTCAGTTTTGGTAGATGGAGGAGCTACACATAATTTCATTGATGCAAATATGGTGGATAAAATAAATATTCCAAGTGAACCATTTGATGGCTTCACAGTTGTCATTCCAGGTCACAACACAATGCAATGCAACACATGGGTTCCAAAGCTGCAAGTCACCATAGCTAACTATAATTTTGTTGATATTTTTTATGTGGTTGATGTTGCTGATAATAATGTAGTATAGGGAGTGCAATATTTGTATTCTATAAAATAGAATTCAGTAAATTATCAAAAAACCTGAAATGAAATTTCAAGATTCAACGGGTGTACTGAGGGTTGTGAGAGGGCAGCACACTTACCCAAAACAGGTAGTGAATTGCAATAGTATGAGATATATACTGAGACATGGTGATATAGAATGGGCTGCTGAATTTTATATCACCTCTCCCAAGAAAAAAATCAGAGTTGTTAAAAACAAAAAGGAGATAGAGACACTTTTGCACAAATATGAAAAAGTTTTCTGAGATCTTCTACATGGTAGACCACCTGATAGGGGGGTTGAGCATAACATTGTTTTGGAGGAGGGTAATTCACCCAATAAGATACCAACTTATAGACATCCCGAGAAGTTCAGAGATGACATTGAGAATTCCATTCAAGAACTCTAGAGTTGGGACTCATTAGACCAAGCTCTAGCCCTTATGCTTCTTTAGTAGTGTTGCTAAAAAAAAAAGATGGAACTTTGAGGATGTGTATAGACTTTAGAGATTTGAAAAAAAATACCATTAAGAATAGATATCCAATTCCTAGGATTGATGAGCTCATGGATGATATATTTGGAGCTAATTGCTTTTCCAAAGTTTACCTTAGATCTGGTTATCACCAAATTCGGATGGAGGAAGATGTGCAAAAGACTGCTTTTCGATGTCATTATGGTCACTTTGAGTTTCTTGTTATGCCATTTGGGTTGACTAATTCTCCAGCTACATTTCAAGCATGTATGAATAGAATATTTTTCAAGCAGCTTAGAAGGTTTGTTTTAGTCTTGTTTGATGATATTCTCATTTGCAATAAAACTTGGGAAGAGCACTTGAAACACCTAGAGATTGTGTTGAAAACTTTGCAAGAACAGTCTTTGTATGCTAAGATGTATAAATTTTAATTTGGGATGAAATAACTATTATATATTGGGAACATTATTGGGAAATATGGAGTGAAAGTGCACATAGAAAAGATCAGGGCTATCTTAGAATGGCCATCACCAAAAAACATCACAGAATTAAGAGGATTCATTGGAATATGTACATACTACAAGAAGTTTTTGAAAGGGTTCTCCAAGTTGAATTCTCCACTCACTGATTTGACTAAGAAGGATGCTTTCAATTGGAATGAATAGGCTGAAAAGGCCTTCCAAAAAATGAAATAGGTAATTAGTAGTTGTCCCATACTTGCATTACCTGATTTTTCTAAGCCTTTTATTATTGAATGTGCTGCCTCAGGTGGAGGAGTAGGGGTTGTCCTAAATCAAGGCCAACACCCTATATCCTTTGAAAGCATAAATTTGCAGCCTCATGAAAAGCTTTACTTCATATATGACAAAGAGATGTTGGCCATCATGCATGCCTTGGACAAATTTCGACAATACTTTGTAGGCAACAAGTTTGCGATGAAAATTGACCACAATAGTCTAAGACACTTCCTTACCCAAAAGGATATAAATTAAAAAAAACAAAAGTGGGTAGGAAAGATCAAAGCTTATAATTTTGATATTGAATATGTGAAAGGAAAGAAGAACATTGTAGCAAATGTGTTAACTCGAAGACCTTCTTTTTCTCTCATGGACATTGCTAAAAATTGGAAAGACATGCTACTAGTTGAATATGCCAAATATAAGTTTGCTGATATGATATTTGGTGATAATAGAGCTCCAAAAGCTAAATATTGGGTGGAAGAAAGGAAATAAATTTTAAAGCTTTTAAAAGACAATTTGCAGGTTACCCAAAATCAACAAAAACAATATGCAAATAAACATAGTGAGGAAATGACCTTTCAGGTTGATGATTTAGTGTATTTGAGGTTGCAACCATACAAACAAACATCTCTCAAAAGGAATGGACCAGAAAATCTAAATCCAATATAATATGGGCCCTACAAGGTAATCCAGAATATTGGAGAAGTATCATATGAGTTGGAACTTTCAGAAGGGAGTAAAATTCATAATGTATTTCATGTTTCTTGTCTCAAGAAAGCTATTGGTCATCAAATTGTAATTTCAGATACACTCCCTCCTTTGTATGATGAAATACAACTCACACTTATTCCGGAAAATGTTTTGAAGACAAGGGAGAGAAGATTGAGGAGCAGGACAATCAAAGAATACTTGATGCAATGGAAGGATCTACCAAGTTAAGATGCCACATGGGAAGAGGAGAATATTTTGCAGCATCCAAATCTGAAATTGCTTGAGGACAAACAATATTGGGTGGGGAGGAATGTAATGTCCCCATTCAAATAATTACATAGCAGGGAAACTCCATCAATCCTACTAGTTCCCTAGGTTGGGTGGAAACATTTGGAAGTTAATAAGGGAGATAATAAAGGGTGTTTAGAAATTATAAGGAATAAATATCTATTTAATGGAGTTAATAAAATGAATTCAAGTGAAAAATGAAATTTTTATGGAGAATGGAGACACATGGAGACTATGGGGCCTCCTCAAGCTAAAATTCTTATGTTAAATGACATCCTCCTCTTGCAATCTCGAATATGTGGGAAGCCTAATGTTTTTGGATGGATTATAAGGTTAATATACTTGTCCATATACTTCATAGGTCGATTTTGGGATGAATTTTAACTTGCATGGGGAGAGGAAGAGCCAAATGGGAGTTCCATGGACACTTGGCTAGATTCCCCTTACATTTATGACATCTATGACACCAATGATGGAGATTCTATGGAAGTTATGACACAAGTCAGATATGAAGGATGATATATGACATATATAACATGTCATGCATGAATATAGCATATTATAGGGCACTCATGGGATTTTGAGAAGGCCAAGAGGCTCCTACTCGAATTTGGGAGAAGATGCAAGGTGAAGAGAGAGGCCACATGGCATAGCGTGAGAAGCCACACCAATTCGACTTGGCTTTGGTTTATGGATGGATTTGTAACCTTAGAAAAAAAAAATATACAATTTAGGGATCAGCCATGAGAAGGCCCTTTTGATCATTTTTGAAAATTGTTATTCTGAAGAGAGAGAGCTAGTCGACTCACTAGTTCATGCCTTAGCCAATTTCAAGGGTGAAAGATTCCCATACTAGTTAGTGTATGGAGAGGCCACTCAGTTATTTTAAGGAGATTCAATGGATTCATAATTTACATGTGCAAGCTACATAATCTCTTGGACATATCAAGTTCATCTTGTTCTTTCTTTCATCTCAAGTTTTCTCACCATATTTCAGCTCTATGGAGTGAGGCACACTTGGTGAGATATTCATCTCTTTGAGGGAGATTCTATTGCTCTAGTATTTTGTATTATTATTTAAATTACATTATATTTAAGTTCATAAATCTCTCAGGTCGAAAGGCCAAGAAATATCATGTATAATTTCTCAATAATGAAGAAACAGTGCCATTTCCCCACTACCTTGTTGTAAACTCTTGTAATATTGATGGATTCAAATGGATGTGTAAACTATTGATGATTTATGAATGAATGGACTGTAATTAAATTATATTATGGGTTTAATTTTCATTAACTTATAATTTTGGGCCATTGGGTCAAATTTCATAGCAATTAGAGCAAACTACACCTCATTTCCCCAAGGGTCCAAAACTAGTTTTTTATATATAATTGAAAGAAGTGATAACAGCCATGGGAGGTCGATTGGTTATGCAAATGAGTCTCTGATAATTTATTATAAACATAACCTAATTCAATTTAATAATTTTAGTGGGATTCTGCACATTTTGGAAGCCATTTCTACCACTTACCCTGAGGGGGATTTGAGCCCAAAATTGCCAGTAAAATCATCTATCTTGTTCAGAATTTAGTATAGACTTGCAGCAGTGATTGGAGGGAAATCATACATAAATGAAAATAATAATTAAGTTATTATATCATTCATACACCTTCTCTAAATATTTGGGAGGAATTGGGCTAATTTGGAGACCAAGACAGTTAAACTAGTCAAGAGCCAAAATTGTGAAAAATTGGAAAATTGGGCATTTTGGTTAAAATTTAAAAAAAGGGACATTAAAAGTTGTATCAGAGCATGGAATTGGAACCTGATTGTGTTAACAAGGATTCAAAGCAATAAAATACCACCCTTAGAATCTGAATTGGAAGGTGTTCGACTTGTAGAAGAAAAAAAGGTACCTTTGACTAAAGCTATGGCTCACGAGGGAGAAGACTACATTAAGGAGAAAATGGAGTATCTCAAACTTATAAAACACATGTTTGAAGAAATATCCAAGGACATGACCCAACATATGGTAGACATGACCCAACAGATAGAAAAATGATTCGAATTGATGGCCAGTCAAATGGGAAGCAAAGGGATAATAGGAGATAATGGTAGTTCACAACCAGCAGAAAAGAAGACAATGGGTGAGAACACTTTCTTACAAATAGAACCTCATAATAGACCACGTGAATTTCAGAGCACACCAAGTCCTATTGCACCTAAATTTATTATTCCCAAAGAAGAGACTGACATTCAATTTGAAATTGATACAATAACAAAAGAATGGGCTAAATTGGATTAAGAGTGTAGGAGAAGTATAACATTTGAGCAGCACTTCACCATGGAAAACAAACTAAAAAAGGAGGACAATAAGTATCTACACCAAAACAAATAATTTAATTGTTCCATAGGTAAAGTGCCACCTTTTGATGGTTCTTCTCAAAGTTCTGCTGACACTTGGGTGCAAAAATTGGATGTGTATTTTCAGCTGAATGCAATGGTGGAAGAAGATGCTTTAAAAAGGTCTACTTTGAACTTGGATAGAGATGCCAATGAATGGTGGTCCCATGGCTTGAAAACCTTGGGACATGATCAGTTTAAAACATATGGGGAATTTGTTGATAGGGTATTAGAAAGGTTTGATAAAAAAGATCCAGAATTGTATTTCAAAGAACTAGCACAATTGAAGTAGGTAGGGACTCCTATTGAGTATATGTTAGAAATCAAAAGATTATCATTTAATGTGTCTAGTGTATCTATGGGAAGGTTAGTATTTCTATTCACTAATGTTTGGCAGAGCCCTTAAAAGGTTTGGTCAAATCCCACAAGCCTACTAACTTAAATGATGCAATGAGCTTGAATACAGATCTTCAAAATGTGCTTCCTAGAACAAGATTTCCTCCTGTTATCCACTTATTTGTACCATAGCTTGATTACCTGAGGAGCCATTGGTTGAAAAACATGACCAATGTTTGATTCCATTGTATTAGTTGATCTGCCTTTGTGTCTAACCAGTTTTGGCTAGTCAGTTTTTTATTTTTTGAATAATTTTGACCATGGCCCCGCGGGGTTTGTAATAAAATGTGCTAGTAGGGTATTTTGAGTGGTTCAGTATCCTAAGACATAGAATTTAAACTAAGGTATTCCAGGGATTTTTTTTCCCTTGACAATTATGCTTTGCCTATAGCCGAGTATAATTGACGAGGTTTTCTCCTGCTTCCTCCAAAGCTGGAATGCCCGGTTTTGAAATATGGGCCTTGGGAGGTTATTAGAGGCCAACTAAGTATATATAAACCTACTAGGAATTGTTAGAATAAAGCATGGTCATGTCCTAAATCAATAGGACTATCAAAAAAATTTCCAAAAAAAATTTACCAGACGCGTCAAAAAATTATTTTTTAATTTTTTATTTTTCCCTAAGTTTTTAATTAGATTTTTCCATAATTTAAATGGAAAAAATCAATTTGTAATAAGTTAGTCATCTCAAACCTGAATTTAGTGATTGAAGGCTCTAACCTTTAGCCAAAAATCATTCTTGATCGACCATCCAGTCAGATCCAACTTTTAGATCATCATTCGGATACATAACGCATATTTTTTCAAAAAAGTCATTTTTGGGGAAAAATTGATTANTTGGAGAAAATCCAAAACTCTCCAAATTAATCCAAATTCAGTGAAATGAAATGCAGAATGACATGTCAATGGGCATTTATGATGATTGGAGTTATCATAACTGAGCTTCAGTCAGCATTCATTGAGTATTAAAGATATATTCAGTTAACGGTCTTGTCATCTCCAGCTAAAATCCCAAATTGGATGAGATGGAGAGCACTCATTGGTTTGATGATTTGATTGAGGTAGGAACTAGTGATTACATTATGATCTATTGGAAGTGTATTCTCCTTACCTAGATCTGGCTCCTCCATACCTAGAGGGCGCCTTCACCAACTTGGTCACGCCCCTCTCTTCATCCTCACACCCCTCTTCCTCATGAAGGTGTCATCACACGTGTGGGTCCTTCTGTGGCTTGGTTTCACTGCCTAGGGTTGGAGTGGGGGCCCCTTTCCTGGGTGGAGGATTCCCCTCACTCTTAACTCCTCAGCTTCGGTTTTTAGCTCTCAGTTATGTGTTGATCCGGTCAGGTCTGGTTTTCTGGTTTTAGGGTTTTGGTTCTTCTCTCATTGTATAAATAGAGGCTTCTTTAGCTCTATGGGGATGGATTTTTGTGTAGAGAAACTCTGTCCAAACTTTGTAAATGCTTGTTGCTTTATGCAACTGTGGAATAAATTTAAGGCTTTGGAGGCTCATATGGTTTGTTAATTGTGGATGAATGTTCTTGACAGATGAGGTGATTGTGTTCTAATTCTCCTCTTTCATGCTTATTTTGGTTAAAGATTCATGCTTTAGAAGGCTTCTGTAAGCACGTAAGATCAATTATTTGAGGTTTAGAATTTAATTTTTTATGGCTTTACTCTTAGGAATTGAAACTAGCATTTTTTATTCAGTTATATGTTATGCTCTTTTACATTTCAATTTGTGAAACATACATGATATAACCCATATTTTGGCAAGTATTCAAGTTGAATTTTTTTATATCACTCCATCCAATCAAGTAAAAGTTCGAGCTCAAGTGCATCCTCTTCTCTTGAAGCCAAGACAACTTCTAGAAATTTCAAGCTTTAAGGAATCCAAGCCTCATCAAGAAAAGCCACAGGTTTGAATGTTTTTCTTCATTTTTCTTCATCTTTCAAGTTAACAAATATCTACATTTTTGGGTTAGGGAAAGGTTTGGGCTAAATTGAACATTCATTCACCAAACCGTATGCCCCTGTTCGCTGCCCCGTCTTCAATTTTTAACCCTCTTTCACTTTTTATTTTCAGCCCTTTCTTCTCCTCTTTTGCTGCCCACTTTTGCCCTCTTTATTCAATTTTTGCAGCCCTATTTTTGCCTAAATTTTCAGCCCTCTTTCACTTTTTATTTTCATCCCTTTCTTCTCCTCTTTCGCTGCCCACTTTTGTCGTCTTTCTTCACTTTTTGCAGCCCTCTTTTTGCCTATGTTTGAAGTCCTATTCACCCTTTTTTGCAGCCACTTTTTGGGCCCTACTTTCATCCTTCTTCCTCACTTTTTTCAGCCCTCTTTCTTCAATTTTCAGCCCCTCTTTCACCTTTTTTTTCAGCCTTCTTTGACCTTACTTTGTCCTCTTTTGACCCCTTTTGACTTCTCTTTTTCGTATCTTTTTATTCCTCATTTCTTCTTCCGGTTTTAGTAAGGGTTGGGTTCATTTTTGTCATTAAGTTTATAGATCTAGTTTCAATTTTTTTTTGTGGACTAACACCATAACGAGTTAGTGTTCAAAACTCTTAGTTTCAGGCAGGTGAAAGAGAGCCCAAGGGCCTTACGAAAGCAGGAAGCAAGTAAAGAGCAAAAACACCAAAACATCTCCCTCCTCTTTCTTCCCTTTCTCACCATCTGCTCATTCAAGAAGAGGTTGAACATAGAAAAAGATTGTAAAAAACTTAATAAAGAGCGAGTGGGATTACGGCTCCCACACTCCTCTTCCCCCATTTGGGGGAAGCTTGTATCGTCCCATTTTCATGTTTTTTTCCTTTTTGTTTAATAAACTACTAATTGTAGAATAGGATAGGATAACAGCATAATCATAAGTAAGTTAGTTTATGTTTTGAACATGAAGAAAAATGTTGATTTGATTGTTTACTTAAACTTTGCATAGTTTCTTTTTGTTTTGTTTTACTTACCCCCTTGCTTTCTCGATTAGGGCCCTAAAAATCTTGAAAGAGACTATTGGGTAGTTATATTTTTATGTTTTTATCTCTTTCAAGTTTAACGAATTAATTAAGTCTCTTGAACTTGTAGTAACACAAGTCAAGAGCAGTCTCTATCGAAGAGCATACTTAGAACTGCATACCCTTGCATTAGGCATATTAGATTAGCTAAGTCTCTTGAACCACTGTCATAAGATGGGGTCAAGCACGCTGTCTGTCGGAGAGTCATAATTAATTGATTTAATAAAATTTACAACACACACCCCATAATTAATTAACTCCATTCTCTCCTTGCCGGAGTATCCTCTGACCGACCTCAAAATCGGAGTACCCAGAAACGGTACTAGATCTCTAATCTTGCAAGAATAACTTAATAAAATTTAAAACCCCGTAATCAATGCACTGGAGTTGTAGGGAATTTTCTAATTTACTTCCTATTAGAGGCGCTGGAAACCCCGCTATCTAAGTTTCTCAGCTAGCTGGTCAATCTCCGTGATACCAGCCTGGGATACTAGGTGGGCCCGATATGTCTTCAATGGAGTGAACTTGGAATATTCTCTCAGGTTTTTTGACAAACCTTCATTGAAAACCTAATCAAGATCACTTAAAATTATTAAAATCTACTAAGAGCACTCGCACAACGTAATATTCACTAGTTTGATTTCTAGACTTGTTATTTAAATTCTTTGTGCATTTCAGTAATTTGACTCCATAAGGCACTGGTCCTTTCTTAATCTGCATAATTATTTTATTTTGATCAATTTTATGTGGACTGTTATAATTTCTATCTATAAATGCATAAATTAACTAAGTCTAGGATCATTACTTATCTTTTAATCTCTTGCTCGCAACATGGATTGCTTTGGTTATGTGTCATACTCATAATAAATAAACACTTCTAATCATAATAACTCCTAAACAACACCCATTTGCATCTGTAACCAATTAAAACACTTAAACCACATTGAGCCTTAGAAAAATCTTTCTTACGAACTACCCCCATTGGCTTCGTTAGGAGTTAGCCTAAACGGAGGAGCTAAGAGTAGGTGACAGTACCTAGCTCTGTGCTTTCCCCCAAGGTCACACCTCTCCCACTTTCCTAAGTGACGATATATCTTTCGGAAGATTTCTGCTGCTGGTGTGCAATCGACAGACAACACCTCCCAAGCCTAACTTCATATTTGAAAGAAACCCTTGGCAAAAGGATGCACCTGATAAGAAGTTTTGGCAAAAAGATAAATATGAAAATAATAAGACAGAAGGACAAAAGAGGGATAAACTTCGAAGGAAAAAATTGTGCTTCACATGCTTCCAACCATGGACACTGAGGCATAAATGTGCTAAAGGAAAATCTCAATACATAGAAGTATTCTCTGATAATGATGAGTATGAAGGGGGTATGGATGAAGAAGTGCACATTTCATATCAAGAGGAGGCATATGAGACAGCAACTGAAGAAAAAAAACAAGAAGAAAATCATCCTTCACCGGACAAAGAAAGAATGGCAGTACTTTCAGCAGTGCCTCGCTATCACACTATTCGATGCAAGGGTGTGGTATTGGGAAAAAGAGCTTCAGTTTTGGTAGATGGAGGAGCTACACATAATTTCATTTATGCAAAGATGGTGGAGAAAATAAAGATACCAAGTGAACCATTCGATGGCTTCACAGTTGTCATTCCAGGTCGCAACACAATGCAATGCAACACATGGGTTCCAAAGCTGCAAACCACCATAGGTAACTATACTTTTGTTGATAGTTTTTACGTGGTTGATGTTTCTGATACTAATATTGTATTGGGAGTGCAATGGTTGTATTTTATAGGAGAGCATTCAGTAAATTATCAAATTCCTGAAATGAAATTTCAAGATTCAACAGGCGTACTAAGGGTTGTGATAGGGCAGCACACTTACCCAAAATAGGCAGTAAGTTGCAATAGTATGAGATCTATATTGAGGCATGGTGATATATAATGGGATGCTTAATTTTATATCACCTATCCCAAGCCAAAAATTAGAGTTTTTAAACCCCCTAAGTAGATAGAGACACTTTTGCACAAATATGAAAAAAATTTCAGAGGTCTTCCACATGGTATGCCACCTGATAGGGGGGTTGAGCATAACATTGTTTTGGAAGAGGGTACTTCACCCATTCAGATAACATGTTATAGACATCCCAAGAATTTCATCAATGAGATTGAGAATTCCATTCAATAACTCTTAGATTTGGGACTCATTAGACCAAGCTCTAGCCCTTATGCTTCTTCAGTAGTGTTGGTAAAGAAAAAAGATGGAACTTTGAGGATGTATATAGACTTTAGAGATTTGAACAAGAAGATCATCAAGAATAGATATCCTATTCCTAGGATTGATCAGCTCATGGATGAGCTATTTGGAACTAATTAATTTTCCAAAATTGACCTTAGATATGGTTATCACCAAATTCGGATGAACGAGCAAGATGTGCAAAAGACTGCTTTTCAATGTCATTATGGTCATATTGAGTTTATTGTTATGTCATTTGGGTTGACTAATTCTCCAACTACATTTCAAGAATGTATGAATAGAATCTTTAGAAACCATATTAGAAGTTTTGTTTTAGTATTCTTTGATGATATTCTCATTTACAGTAAAACTTGGGAAGAGCACTTGCAACACCTAGAGATTGTGTTGAAAACTTTGCAAGAACAGTCTTTGTATGCTAAGATGTATAAATTAGAATTTGGGATGAAAGAACTATTATATCTTGGGAACATTATTGGGAAAGATGGAGTGAAAGTGCACATGGAAAAGATCAGGGCTATGATAGAATGGCCATCACCAAAAAACATCACAGAATTAAGAGGCTTCATTGGAAGATGTACATACTACAGGAAGTTTGTGAAAGGGTTCTCCAAGTTGACTTCTACACTCACTGATTTGACTACGAAGGATGTTTTCAAGTGGAATGAAGAGGATGAAAATGCCTTCCAAAAAATTAAATAGGTAATGAGTAGTTGTCTCATACTTGCATTACCTAATTTTTCTAAGCCTTTTGTTGTTGAATGTGATTCCTCAGGTGGAGGAGTAGGGGCTGTCCTAAAGCAAGGACAACACCCTATAGCCTTTGAGAGTAGAAAGTTGCAGCCTCATGAAAAGATTTAGTCCATATATAACAAAGAGATGTTTTCCATCATGCATGCCTTGGCGAAATTCCGACAATACTTGGTAGGAAACAAGTTTGTGGTGAAAACTGACCACAATAGTCTACTAACACTTCCTTACCCAAAAGGATCTAAATGAAAGGAAACAAAAGTGGGTAGGCAATATCCAAGCTTATGGTTTGATATTGAATATGTTAAAGGAAAGAATAACATTGTAGCAGATGCATTATCTCGAATACCTTCTTTTTCTCTTATGGACATTGCTAAAAATTGGAAATACGTGCTACTAGTTGAATATGCCAAATATAAGTTTGTTGATATTAGAGCTCCCAAAGCTAAATATTGGGTGGAAGAAAGCCAAGAAATTTTAAAGCTTTTAAAAGACAACTTGCAGGTTGCCCAAAATCAGCAAAAACAATATGCAGATAAACATAGAGAGGAAAGGACCTTTCAGGTTGATGATTTTTTGTACTTGATGTTGCAGCCATACAAACAAACATCTCTCAAAAGGAATGGATAAAAAAATATAAATCCAAGATACTATGGGCTCTACAAGGTAATCTGGAAGATTGGAGAAGTAGCATATGAGTTGGAACTTCCAGAAGGGAGTAAAATTCATAATATATTTCATGTTTCTTGTCTCAAGAAATATATTGGTCAGCATATTGTCATTTCAGGTACACTCCCTCCTTTGGATGATGGAGGACAACTCACACTTATTCTAGAAAAGGTTTTGAAGACAAGGGAGAGAAGATTGAGCAGCAGACCAGTCGAAGAATACTTGGTGCAATGGAAGGATCTACCAAGTAAAGATGCCACATGGGAATAGGAGAATATTTTACAGCATCCAAATCTAAAATTTCTTTAGGACAAGAAATATTGGGTGGGGAGGATTGTAATGTTCCCATTCAAATAATTGCATAGCAGGAAAATTCCATTAATCCTACTAGTTCCCTAGGTTGGGTGGAAACATTGGGGAGTTAATAAGGGAGATAATAAATGGTGTTTAGACATTAGAATGCATAAATATCTATTTAATGGAGTTAATTAAATGAATTTAAGTGAAAAATGAAATGGATATGGAGAATGGAGACACATGGATACTATGGGGCCCACTAAAGCTAGAATTCCTATGTTAAATGGCATCCTCCTATTGCGATATGGAATCTATGGGAAGCATAATGTTTTAGGATGGATTATAAGGTTAATATAATTGTCCATATACTTCATAGGTCAAATTTGGGATGAATTTTAACTTACATGGGGAGAGGAAGAGCCAAATGGGAGTTTCATGGATACTTGGCTAGATTCCCCTTACATTTATGACATCTATGACACCAATGATGGAGATTCTATGAAAGTTATGACACAAGTCAGATATTAAGGCTGACATATGACATATATGATATTTCATGCCTGAATATAGCATATTAAAGGGCGCTCATGAGAGTTGGAGAAGGCCAAGAGGCTCCTACTCGAATTTGGGAGAAGAGAGAAGGTGAAGAGAGAGGCCACATGGCATAGCATGAGCAGCCACACCAATTCTAATTGGATTTGTTTTATGGAAATATTTGGAACCTTAGAAGTCCAATAATTTTTATACAATGCAGGTATCATCCATGAAAATTTTTATTGTGAAGAGAAAGAGCTATTGGATGACTAGTTCATGCCTTAGCCAATTTCGAGGGTGAACGATCCCTATCCTAGTTGGTGTTTGGAGAGGCCACGTAGGTATTTAAAGGAGATTAAATGGATTTAGAAGTTACAATTTCAAGATACATCAGCTCATGGACATATTAATTTCAGCTTGTTCTTCTTTTCATCTCAATTTTTCTCACCATATTTCAACTCTATGAAGTGAGGTGCACTTGGTGAGCTATTCATTTCTTTGAGGGAGATTCTCTTGGTACAAAATTTTGTATTCTAATGTAAATTATATGATATTTTAGTTCATAAATCTCTCAGGTATAAATTCCAAGAAATCTCATGTATTGTTGCTCAATAATGAAGAAACGGTCCCATTTCCCCACTACCTTGTTGTAAACTCTTGTAATCTTGATGGATTCGAATGGATGTATAAAATATTGATGATTTATGAATGAATGGACTGTAATTAAAGTATATTATGGGTTTCATGTTCAGTAACTAATAATTTGTGGCTATTGGGTCGAATTTCATAGCAATTAGAGAAAACTACACCTCATTTCCCCAAGGGTCCAAAACTAGTTTTTTATATCTGATTGAAAGAAGTGATAAAAGCCATGGGAGGTCGATTGGTTATGCATATGAGTCTATGATAATGTTTTATACACATACCCTGCTTCAATTTAATAATTCTAGTGGGTTTCTTCACATTTGGGAATCCATTTCTACCACTTACCCCAGGGGGGTTTGAGCCCAAAATTGCTAGTAAAATCATCTATCTTGTTCAGAATTTAGTATAGAATTGTAGAAGTGATTAGAGGGCCATAATATATAAATTAACATAATAATTAAGTTATTATATTATTAATACACCTTCTCTGAATATTTGGGAGCAATTGGGCTGATTTGGAGACCAAGACACTAAAACTAGTCAAGAGCCAAAATTGTGAAAATTTTGCAAAATTGGGCATTGTGGTAAATTTTTAAAAAAAAGGGACATTGCAACTAGTAAATCCAAGTTGAATTTACGTCAAAATGTTACATATCACAAACAATACCCCTCCTTTCCAAATTATTAAGGAATAATTTAGTGTGGGGGTCTATTCTTACCACCAACCACTATATTTTTTATATTTAGTGATAAAATTTAAATCCCCCCCCACAGTTATGTTCTCCTAGTTTAGGAAACATGATTTCTCAAAAGCACATGGGATCACAATGTTAAAAAAAAATTCCACATAGGCTATTACCACATGTTATTTTACCCCTCTATAAATAAGAAACTAAACAAATAAAACATTTCAAAAGCAATGATCTTGTTGCCCTAATTAGTTCATATTCATCTTTTTTTAATCAAACAATGATTAAGAGACAAATATCGATGGAATTATATTTACTCATTGGAAAAAGGTTAGTTCACTAACCACAAACCTCAATGCAAAACTAAAATTTTACAAATATTTTGAAATTACCTAAAACACCCATTAATCTAAGATGAACCCATTATTTCTCATGTACCATCCCTAATAAAATTATAAACTCTATCATGATACATTCAAATTAATACCTCATAATCATCCATCTCTTACCATGTTAGTATCAGATGTGATAGTATTGAGGATAAAATGAATAGTCGACTCACTTTATGTATGACCCTACACATTAAATGAGACAACGAATTTAAAAATACTAACCTGGAAACCAAAGGAGATCAAGAATTTGATGTGTTAAACCAGTACCAAAATCTTGAACTCACAGATCAAACAATAAGTAGGAAAATTGTTGCAACTATAGAAAAAAAATTGATGAAATATGTCTTAAGAACATGTATTTATAGATCAGTGATCGTGGTGGTTAGAGAAAAGAATGCACAACGGTCAAATTTAAACAATAAGAAAAAGTCAATGACTGTTACTATGATGACCGTTGATTTACAAATGTTTAGAGTTATGTCGCTAGAGCAATGAACGTGTGTCTTCATCACAATAGAGATGAACATTCATCACTATTGAGAAAAACAGTCATTTACATTGCAATAGCGATGATGATCGGGGGCCAGAACAATTTCTGTTCAAAATATTTATCAATTTATCCATGAAAATTACCATTTTAACTTATTCGTGGCAATATTTCGTGGAACTTTTGAGCCATATGAACTAGTGACAGGATGTCATGGACAGCCTTATCATCTCGTCGTAGGATGTCTCACCTAATATCATCATCTTGTTGCATGATGAGAATATCTTATCATGTTGGGATCTTTCTCTATCCCATCGCAAGATGTCATGGATGTTCTTACCATCTTGTTACAAGATGTCTCGTCTAAGATCATCAGACAAGAAACAAGTCAGCAAGGTTATGTATATGGGCCACTCACCCCTATCCAAGTCAGCATGGCATTATCAGGGAACCAAGTCAGCATGGTTATGTTTATGGAACACTCACCCCTACCCAAGTCAGCATGGAATTCTCAGGGAACCAAATGATCATGGTTATGTTTATGGGACACTCACCCTTAGCCAAGTCAATATGCAATTCTCATGGAAGCTAAGTAGCATGGGTAACCATACCCATGGGTAGGGTACATGTACCCATACCCAAGTATCAGATACCCGATACCCACGTACCCTGCCACAGCCTGTCGTACCTGAAACTTGGGAGAAGTACCCGAGACGTTTCTCACATATTCGAGGAACGTTGAATGCAGAGGGGAAAACAAACCCCTATTTGGGGAGGCCAGGGGATACCTAGGGACATTTTTTGTACGAGGTACCCCTGTTTTGGGGACACCTAGGGACCTATTTGTATGATCCCAACCATTTTTTTATAAGTGACATTAAATAAGTAATATTTAATTCTTAAAGTAAAAGTGACCTTATCCTTATCTTTAATTATCTATCCTTTTACTTAAATTTTGAGCATTAATATTAATTGTTTCAAGATGTTTGAGACTAGTTCCAACCTCATTGGACTTCATATGCAAAAAGTAGAATTTTACATCCCGCTTGGAACTCAACAAACTCAATAGTTTTTAGTTTTTCAGGATTACAATGTTTCCACTGGATTCTATCATGTATGAGGGTACTAGATTGGAATTTAATCAATCACAACAACCTTTATATGTACCTTGATGTTACTAGATGCTTATTGTTGAACTCCTCTTCCATGACATTAACAAAAATGTACCCTTCACTAAGAAAAATAACTTATTAAGCATGAGAATATTTTTCTACCTTATTTTAACACTTGAATTAGGAAGTTTCATCAAAATTGTAGGGTGTTTACTAATGTCCTTGGAGGACCAACTTCCAGATTCAAGGTCGATGCAAGGGCTAGAAGATGTAGGAGCATCCTGCTCTCCATTCGAATTTCAAGCTTCAATTCTAAATCGATGGTCTTTGAACCATCACATTGTAAATAAACCTATGTAAAATATATGATTCTAGATGATGGTGATTCATTTAGGTGAGTCACTAAGTGGATGAGTGGGTCATTGGGTCAATAGATGAATCATGTAACAAAGTCCTCAATTAGTGGCAGTGAATCATAGGATAGGCTTAAGGGTTTGTTGTAATTAAGATTAGTTAGCAGATTATGAGGATCTGAACCAGAATTGGTTCATGAATCCAATTGTATATATGTGTAAGCCTACAAGGCATAAGTAGTAGATACATAGGTAAGATATAGAGAATAGATAGAGGCTAGAGATAGAGAGGTCATTAATACATGTAGGAATTAGAGAAGAGGCCAATTAAATATGTATCAGGCCTAAGGAGATCAGAAGACAGGTTCTGAGACAAGTCTATATGTATAGTTTCAGTGTGTGAATGAAAAATCCTATTTCAGCATAATCTTTGTGTGTACTTATAACTTTGTTTGAATGTGTGGTTTCATGAAATGAATGTTTGATTAAATCTATGTTAATAGTTGATAATCCTGTGTGTGAATTAGGGATTCTGAGAGTGAAAGAAACAGAGATCGATTCATCGATTCTCTGATCAATCGAATGAGATTTAGGTGAATAATCAATTGAGATTTCATAAACAAATAACCCTGTCGTAGGTTATGGAGCAGTGATCGATCACTACAAGGATCGATGGATAAATGAAGTTTAAGTCTGTTCAGGCTTGGATGGTCAATATCGTGGAAGGAGCAAATCCACAACTGAAAATGGATTTTGCAAGTGAAAGTTGTTAACGAAATAAAGTTGGTATTCCTCATTCATCTGCTTGAGGATCAGGCGATGGATATCTAAAGGTGCGAATATCAACACCTGTAGTCGAATTTCACAAATGAAATAGAGAAGAGGATAAAAAGGAAGTCGGTCTACAAAATTGGTTAAGATCAATGGACGAGGTTGATCATGGAACCAGATCAACAGTAGTCATCTATATCATTGAGCGAACTAGTGCGGACAAAGAAATTTCAAATGTGCATGAAATTTCTTTAAAATATGGTTTGTTATATTTGGAGTCCACCATCGATATAGATCTTACGGTTGTCAGTCATTTCACCGATGAACTAGCAGATGAGTTAATTGCTGGAGATGGGAGTGAAATCCTTATGAAATCTAATTTACGCAGAATTGAATTTCGCTCTTTTGAAATATTGCTTCCTGGGATTAGGTCGGGTTGGTTAGATTTAGTGGTTCTGCCAAATTTAGAACCAAACTAAATTATATGACAATTGAGTTATAGACTGTATACAGGGGATCCTGGCATCAGAGTGGTATTAGAGAAAAACAAGTATTCTTCATAATGATTATCAGAGAAAAGAGGTAAATCAATTTATGATTTTGAATTCATTTTAAAATTGAAGACTAACAATTGTGTTGAGAGGATTGGTGAGGTGAGAGTATTCAGAAATTACAAATAGAGGATGTGTGGTTTAAATTGATGTTAGACATAAGAGAGTGCATATGAAAAAGATCAGGAAGAGGATCTTTGAAGATAACAGGTATCTTGGATAACTGTGAGAGAACAAGTTTGTTCCTAAAGAAGAAGATCTTTTGATGATAGCAGTGGAGACCTTTTTAGCCAACTGTACAAGTGAAAAGTCTGAAGGTATGGGTTGTATGATGTTGTATTTTGAATCTGGTTATATGAATTTATTAGGAAAGATTTGACAGCAGCAAAGAACAGAGAATTTCTTGAGAAGAGGAAAGAGGAGGCATTGGCAACACCCAGGATTCCAACAAAGGTTGGACAAGAGAGGACTAAAAAATGTTCTCAAAAGAGGAGTGGACCTGCAGAAGCCAAGAAGAGCAAAGGAGGTGCTCAAAAGGTTCTGGTGAGAGGACCAGAGATACCAAAAGGACAATCTCAAGGAGAGATAACTTGTTGAGGTATAGTGGACAAGTATGGAGACTTGTTGAAGGTGTAGGCTTAGTTACAACCCAAAAGTGAACATGATGAAGTTCACAAAAGAGGAGAAGGATACATAAACAATGACTAGTGAAGGTCATTGTAGGGGTTCAGAGAAAATCCACAGTAGAAGAAAGAAGAAAGAGATTCAAGAAGGATGTAGCAAGGAATTGCTATAGTTAGCAAGAGACATTTTGTGCTTTGAGAAGCATATGCAAGTAACTACTGAAGAAAAGAACCAGAGGTATGGTTGGGTCATGAAAAGGAAGGTAATACGTAATTCACTACAGGTGAAGCTATAGCAAAAGATGTTTGTTGGATTGAAGAAAGAACTCAAAGAATTTGAATTAGAGATGGAGGTTTCATATTGTAAACCTGAACAGGGTCCTTTGTTGGGAGAGGATGATGAAGCAGGAAAAGAGAGACCAATTGAGAATCTCATGAATTCTATAAGAACTACAAATCAACTTATGGAGGAGATGACTATGAGGTCGAATGAGACCAAAAGGTCTTATGTTTTTTAGACTGATCATTTGTTTGTAGTTACAGGTTTTGTTGCAGATGATAGGCGGTCTTTTGAAACTATCTTAAAATTTGATGAAGTCAAATATGATGAAGAAAGTATCTCAAATGAGGAAAGGTCTGAAGTATTGCGAAAAAAGGAACTCGTTGATGAGTTGCTTGATGAAGGAACACAATCAATTGAAGATGATTTGAAAATGAAGGAAGAAAAATAAATGGGTAAAGACATTTCTACAAGGCAGAATCAAACATTAGAGGAAATTTCAATTTAAAATGGGCCTTCCAAAAATAATACAAATTGCATGTCATCATGTATTAGCCAATCAAAATGCTTTAAAATTCAAAAAGGGAGCACCACTTAAACAATTTTTTAATATAAATTTCGGGATAGGTATCATAAAAAAAATACTTTTTTTGTTCGTATTTTCGACATATCTCCTTGTGTTTTTACTCAAATTTCGATCGGGAGAGCTCATTGGATGAAAAATTAGATTTTGCATCAAACGAGTACCCACTCGGCATACTTTTAACGGGGCCCTCTACCCCAGAAACAAGAAATACCTGAAAAAATGTGATGATGACATCATCATCACGTTTTTTCAGGTATTTATTGTTTTTGGGGTAGCGGGGCCCGTAAAAAGTATGCCAAGTGGGTACTCGTTCGATGTAGAATTAAATTCTGCATCCAATGATCTCTCTCAATCAAAATTTGAGTAAAATCACAGGGAGATATATCGAAAATACGAACAAAAAAAGTGGTTTTTATTTTCTTCCTCCAAAATTAATAAATATTATTTTATTATTTTAACTATTATTTTATTAATTTTCCTTAGGAGGCCCACTTTGAGTTGAAATTTCCTCTAATAATTGTATTCTAGTGGAGGATGAAGTTGAAGAGTCACCTTGGACTATCATAAAGTATGAAGAAAAAGAACATATAACAAAAAACATGATTCTGTTGTAATAAAAGATGAAAGGCTACCATATGAATATTTTATGTAGCCTATAGCTTAGACTATTGAGGAAATAGGTGATGAAAGATTGATGTTGTGTCCAGACAAACACAACAGGGGGATGTCAGATAAAAATCAACAGGGACTTCAGAGTCTCATGTTTTTGAAACTAATTATTGGTGTATGACTACAGGTATTGAAGAACACTCAGATGATGTGTCTATTCAGGTTGTGAAGCATAGGATGGATGCTTTGAGAAAAAACAGAATTGGACCATTGACAGAAGAATATGTTCACTATTGTTAAGAAGGACATAAAATCATCTTAGAAAAAGATGGTGCGAGAGAGGTACTAGTTGAAAGTCTCATGAACTCTTGGGAGAGTTCAAATCAGCAAAAGAATATGCTGATAAGAGGGTCAATGGGAGATAAAACTTTCAATATTTTTGAAATTAATGAATTGTGTATATCTGCAGGAATAACATGTGATGAACCTTGTGAAGTTGTCCTAGAGGTAAATGAAGAAGAAGAAGAGTCTCCATGTATTCTAGACATGGACCAAAGCTAGAAGTTTGTTCTAGGATTAAAGGACGAGATAACATGGTCTCTTGGAGATAAACAAAAGGGAACACTTGCATATTTGGATAGTGGTGTTACTGATAGACAGGGGAAGAAATCTATCAGACAGGGAAGAGACTATATTGTCTCAAAAGGGTGATCGGCATATAAAGGAAATTGTTGTTGCAGATTTGACCAATGAAGACGAAGAAAATCTTTCTAACCTCAGAAAATATGATGAAGAGTTAGAAATGTTAGAAGATTGGTTGATCAATCCAAGGATTGATAAAGATGACTGCTTAATGTTTGGTTTCAGCATTGGAAAAGAGCAGATAGCAAGTAATAACACTGAAGTATTCTATAATTTACTGGATATCAGCAAAGAATCAAGAGAACAATAGCAGTTTCAGAAAAAGAAGATGCAGGTGTACCATCCAAAGGATAAAATGGACATGGAGATTGAAGAACTAAGGTTGTTGATGGTGAATATGTTTCAGAGAAGGAATGAGGAAAGAATGAATATTTACATCAGCGAAGCAAATAGACAAAACATTTGCAGAAGACAAATGATAGAAGAAGATTGCATAAGCAAAGCTAGTGGAGCATTGCAAAAGAAAATTTGGAAACTAGGAGAACTGAAGATGACAAAGATAGAACAACATGATAAGATGGATCATCAATTGCAGAACAAGGTTTGGGATCCAAGCATACTGAATATGGAAGGTTATTGCTAATAGGTCATATTTATTTCTTCCTGGGGAGTCTGATGCAGGAGCATCCTGCTCTCCATTCGAATTTCAAGCTTCAATTCTGAATTGATGGTCTTTGAACCATCACAGTGTAAAGAAACCTATGTAAAATATATGATTCTAGGTGATGGTGAGTCATTTAGGTGAGTCACTAAGTGGATGAGTGAGTCATTAGGTTAATTTTTGAATCATGTAACAACGTCCTCAATTAGTGGCAGCAAATCATAGGATAGGCTTAAGGGTTTGTTGTAATTAGGATTAGTTAGCAGATTATGAGGATCTGAACGAGAATTGGTTCATGAATCCAATTGTATATATATGTAAGCCTATGAGTCATAAGTAGTAGATACATAGGTAAGATAGAGAGAATAGATAGAGTCTAGAGATAGAGATGTCAGTAAGACCTATAGGAATCAAAGAAGAGGCCAATTAAAGATGAATCAGTCCTAAGGAGATCAGAACATGGGTTCTGAGACAAGTTTGTATGTATAGTTTCAGTTTGTCAATGAAAAAACCTATTTTGGCATAATATTTGTGTGTACTTATAACTATGTTTGAATGTGTGGCTTCATTAAATTAATGTTTGATTAAAACTTTGTTAATAGTTGATAAAACTGTGTGTGAATTAGGGATTCTGAGAGTAAAAGAAACAGAGATCGATTGGTCAATTCTCTGATTAATCGAATGAGAGTTAGGTGAATAATCAATTGATATTCCATAAATGAATACACCTATCGCAGGTTATGGAGCAGTGATCGATCACTGCAACAATCGATGGATAAATGAAGTTTAAGTCTGTTCAGGCTTGGATGGTCGAGATCGTGGAAGGAGAAAATCTAGGACTGAAAATGGATTTCGCAAGTGAAAGTTGTAAATGAGATAAAGTTTTGAAGGCGTTATACTATTGCATGAAAACGATCTGATGTGAAGCCTGAAGGGACTGACTAGTGCATGCAAGCGCTGAAGATCTGAGTCTTGCATGCATTCTGAAGGGTTTAACTGAGACTGCGATCTGAACTCACTATTGCATCCGTATCCATAGATTCAAGGTGAATCTCTTAGAAATACTTCTATTTAGTATTTTCTCCAATAGGCACTAGGATCTTGGTTGCATGCGATCTGATCCATCTGAGACGAAACATATTATTCTCTGCGGCCCAAGTTTGTCTACTCCTGCGGCTAGGGTTCGTTGTATAGATATTTGATTCGCATTCAAATATCAGGTGCACACATTCCTTATCTCTTCTTTTCTAATACATATCTATTGCTCATTTTGTCATAAATATGAATAAATCACCGTACCTACCAAAGACTGTCAAAGGTAGACCTAGCTCAATTACTTTAAATAGCATTTATGAATATTTAGAGTCTTTAGAGAAACATAGAGAAGAAAGAGAAATTAGACTACAAACAGAATTAGAAGCCATGCTGGAAAATAAATTTACATCTCTTGAAAACAAGATTCAAAAACAAATAGAAAATAAAATAACAATACTAGAGAATAAAATGGAGACACTTGAGGTTAGATTACATGCTATGGAAAACCAGAGCCAATATAAGAACCAAACATCCCAACAAGGAGACGTCGATACTTTAGAAAGTCTTAAAATGAAGGACATGATTAAGGAGCTAGAAGCAAAAGTTAATAACAAACTCACCCTAAATAATGTGACAGATAAATTAGATATCAAACCCATTAAAGAGGAAATGAAAAATTGATAGAATTAGACCATGAGCGTAACAAAAGGGCCTTGAACCTTATAATTTTCGGCTTGAAATAGGAGGAAAACGAGGATACTTTAGCCATAGCCCAGACAGAATTACACAATAGATTACAAATTGAAACAACATGTATCATAGAAGCGACAAGGTTGGGGAAATTAACTAAGAATAAAGGAAGGTTAATCCGGGTAAAGGTAAGCTCTACTGACTATAAACATAACATAATTAGTAAAACCTCAAGCCTAAAAGGAACTGGAATATTCATAAATGAAGATCTCATTCTAGAAGATCAAGCAGAATTAAGAAAGGAGGTTCAAAAGGTAAAAGAAGCCAGGAAGGAAGGAAAATGGGCAATAATCAGAAATAGGAAAGCTGTCATTCGAGATCGAAACCAAAAAGATAATAATAAATAGCAATTCAACATGCTCCGTATTCTTTCTTGGAACTGTCGGGGCTTTCCATGGAACAAAGGCCCCAAGCTAAGTTGGATCTCTAATGAAGTTGATATTATTTTGTTAGTTGAAACTTGGGAGCACGAAGAACCTAGGGTCCCTAACATAGATGGATTTGTGCTTTGGTCAATCTGGAACAAGCGATCCTCTCGCAGAGGCATTGGGGGTATAGCGTGTTACATTAAGAAGAACATCTCCCCCCATGCTAGGCTTTATAAAAAATACCCTCACAACCAGTATATGTGGATAGAAATCATTGACATCAACAATAGAAAAACCTACATAGCTATATGCTATTTTGCCCCTATTAACTCTAACTTCTATAAGAAGAATAATTTGGATAAAAATTGTCCTTACAATGGAATAGAGAATGATATTTCTAGACTTAGGAATGAAGGTAATATCCTTTTAATGGGTGATTTTAATTCTAGAACTTCTAACAACCAAGCTATTCTCCTAAGCAATTATTCCAACCCTAATCCTCTCTGGTTAGATAAAGACCTTACTTTAGCTAGAAGGTACAAGAGAAGCTCTGTAGATTTAGTGGAAAATTTGTTTGGGTCTGAGTTAATCAAGCTCTGTAGTTCTCAAGATCTCATAATTTGCAACGGTCTAACAAAGTGGCCTAGCTCTAACCAGATGACCTATATCCATGGGATTGGTAGTAGCGTAGTAGATTATGTTATTTCTGATATTTCTTTATACAACGATATAATAAATTTGGACGTTCTAAATGACCATGAGCCTGATTCGGATCATAAACCTTTAATGGTAATTCTCAACTATTCCATCCATAGAGATCCCATAGAGGATAATCCTTATAACCAAAAGAACTTTATCTTTGATAGGAATAAACAAGATCTTTTTATAAATGAGTTAAAAATTAATTTGATTCCTTTATCAAGTACAGACAACATT
>LPNX010421229.1:246677-317103 GCA_001517045.1 Pseudotsuga menziesii | reverse complement strand
TTATAAGGAGGTCATCAACCCTACTCTAGAAGATCAAAAGTATCTCTCTGTTTTGATCAGTACTAAGAAAAAAATTAACATAGATAAGATAAGAACGAAATCGCATGAGCTCCATAGTGAAACTGGTCATTGGACAATCCCTAAAACACCTTGGGTAGAAAGGATCTGCCACCTTTGTGAGATTAAGAACATTGAAGATGAAAATCACTTCCTCTTAGAGTTCCCTGCGTACACCCACATTAGATCCCATTTTCATAATCTTTGTTGCAATACCAACTTTCCTAGCCTTTTAGCCTGTCAAAATTATAGTAAGCTCGGGACGCTTCTTTCCAAGCTCTTTGAGCATAGAAATATAACTTTAAAGCAAACTAATTAATTCTCTTCTTTAGGTCCAATAGACCAAAGTTTGGTCTCAAGGGACGTTAACCATCATCATCATCATCACAAACAAGAACAAAATATACTGATCATATTTTAAAACTATTTCTGTACAGAAATATAAATTTGTATTTTGCATGGAACAGAAGGAGTGGAAGCATCTGCTGAAGATTGATCCCATCATAATAATCTAGATAATGTTTATGTGGAATTAAATAAATAACTCTCGGAACTACTTCAAACAATAAAATATTTAAGAGGTGAGTTACAATTTGTAAAAGAAGATAATGAAAGAATTTTAAAAGCTTGAGAGGAACCAAATTAGATATTATTAGACAAAATACATGATGGAGGCAAAGATAAAAGAAATGAGTATGAAACTAATTATGGAACAGTATCATACAAATGCAAGGGTAAGAAATTAAAATGTTTTGATAGTGAAAGTAAATATTATTCAGAAATTAAAATAAGATCACATAAATAAAAGTATTAATACACTAGTGAAAGTAGTGAAAGCAACAAAGGTCCTAGAAAGAGGAATTATAAACCGTATGAAGATATTTCAGGAGAATTGAAAAAGATAAAACCTCCTATGTTTAATGGAGAAGTGGAAAGAGATGAAGAAGTTGAGGCTAGGCTATCGGGTATGAAAAATTAATTCCATATTTATAACTACTCTGATAGACTCAAATCCTATATGGCTATCTACAACCTAATCGGGAAGGCTGACATCTGGTGGCAGGACATAAAAATAGTTACAAATTTTAAAGAAAAATATTTAACCTAGAGAATCTTTAAAAAATACTTTAAAAGGAAATTCTTATTTGAACAGTATTATGAAGAAAGAGCTAAAGAGTTTTATGAACTTAAACTAGGTTCAATGTCAATGAAAGAGTTAAGTACTAAATTTTAAGTTTACTAAAATATTAAGGAAACATTGTATTGTTGGCCACAATAGATATTATTCAACCTTGTTAATCAAAACTTCATCAATGTTGAGTAGGTATATTGTCAATCCCAATAGTAAGGAAACATTGTATTGCTGGCCGACATAGATATTATTCAACCTTGTTAATCAAAACTTCATCAATGTTGAGTAGGTAGATTGTCAGTCCCAATTGTAAGGAAACACATAGTGTTACATGATAATCGATGTGAGAAAATTATAATAAGCCACTGATTTCATCATTTGATCATCTGAATTTCCCATTGAGAGTCGCAGCCCACCTCTTCCATAACAGTATTAGATCAAATATTTCTCTCTCATAGTTGTTGATTAATTTTGATGGATTGCATGATGTGCTCATTGATTTGTAGGTATTTGATAGTGTCAAATAAGAGTGCAATATTAAAGTCTGAATTGGCTTGTTTTGGGCATGTTCCAACTATTTAAAATTGATTTGAACTACTTCTTAAATTATTAGAAATAAAAGTATATATGGATGACAAATTGCTTAATTAAGCAAAGCAAACAAAACCACATTGCTACTTAATTTGTACAAGACTATAACTTAGTATGGAGAGATTTTGACATTTTATATTAAGTTACATTACGTAACTTAAGGTTCTTAACCACTCTAAAGGTATGTCACAATTTAACTATCCAACATAATAATAATTACGAGGACATAAATTTTAACTAAAAATTTAATACCCAATGTTTAAATAATACAAAAAAATAATAAGTAAAACAATGTAACAAAATTAAAAAGTAAACATTGTAAAAATAAATAAAAAGTAAAACACTGTAGAAAAAATAATAACTAAAATAATGTAGAAAAATAAAAATTATTAAATACTTTAAAGTATATACAAACAAAATAATTTAAAACAATTAAAAATATATAGGTCATTAAAATTAAATAGGTCAAAATAGGTCATTATCATTAAGGGGATTTGATCACTTTCTTAGCATAGTAGATAGATAATTTGAATGGATCTAGACTAGTATGTGCGTTGCTATGCTTGATATATGGTTTGAAAGATGATTAGGCTTACAAGGAGTGAAGGATCCCTTAGATTTATGACATTGGATAGAATGACATGTGATTAAAGTGATGATCATTGTTATATGTGTGTATCTACTCTTTTTTAACATGAAATGGGCATGAACTCTATCATGCAATCCTCCCACCCATGTGTATTGCAATAGTATATGGGGCAACAAATTTAGATATGAGCAAGGTAGGAATTTGGAAAATTCTTCACCCTTCATTTTTTACAGTCTTGACATTATGTATGGGTGTCTCATAGTTTCCTTTGTTTTATTTGATTGTTACTTTAAAATATCAAACGTATTTGATGGCCAAAATGGCTCATGACAAGAATTTTTCCATCAAAATCCAACACTGGATACGAGTACACGTAGATATGTGATAATTTTTTCTCACCTTTTTCAACCTTACTATTATGTTAGAATCATCCATGTATGTCCAAAGAAGCATGAGACATCGTTAGAAGTATTGGAGAATGGTACGTGTCAAAGAATAGGGTGCATAAAAGAATATATGGGTGCACCAAGACTCCTCATTATCTTCCTAGATTGATACCATACAAATTGCTATTGTAACAAATATGTTATTAAACTTTGACGTTTGGTATGGAAAGCATGTTGGTGGATATGAAAAGAGCTTCCAATCCTCCTTTGTTGATTTGAGTAGGAAGTGAAGTGGAACGAGCCAAGGAAGAGGTAGACAAGTTCAAGGCATTCCATTTCCTTGAAGGATATTTCAATCAACATGATCCTAAATAAGTTATGCAAAATCATGGAAGCTCATTGTGAATTTCATGACCTTATGCACATCAATCATCATTGGAGAAAGAGGCTTACAAAGAATCCCTCAACTTACAAGAAGTTCATGCAAAGATTGGGATGCAGAAGAAAGTACCCCTTCGCAAGAAGAAGTGAAAGGAAATTGCTATGTTTTCACTAACTAATTATCAATTTGAGCAACTAGAGGAATTTTCCAAGGACCTTGAAGTAAATGTGATTGAGTTATAAGATACTTCTAAAGATGGCACATCCCAAATTAAGGAATCCTTGCTAGAGAGAATTGAAAATTTGAGGCAAGAAGATATTCCACCAAATATAAAGGAGGAATATAAAAGTGTACATCTCATATCATTATCATGTGAATCACCATATCCATCATCACATTTGGAATTCCTAGTCACAACTCCATTGGATGAATCCTTAGAGTTTCAACTATAGCAACAACAATTTGAAAGGTTTGCTCCTACTTCCAAAAAATGGTGGCTACACTAGAGTCATATCATTTTGATCCACAAGCTTTACAGGTACGAAAGAAAGTTGAAAAGAATACCAAAGGTGTAGGTGATAGCAAGGAATGGGTGCATGATGAGATTGTAGTTCAAGAGAATGTGTCCTGTGACCCCATTAACACTATATCCAACGGTGAAGGATGCAGGGAAATACAGAAACGGTTTCTAATATATTAAAAAATCATCTTCAACACACAATAAGGTTGGGACATAATAACACCAAACACATACAACAAATCAAATCACCCCTGCAATCATAAGCAAATACAAATACTATCTTCCAACAATAATAAGCTAAATATGTTTTATATTTTCACATATGAAAATAAAATTAGTAACTTAACATGCCATGAAAAACAATCACTGAGTTTACAAAATCTCAATTAACACAAGAATAACAAACAACAAATTATAAAGCGAAGTACTAGGTTTTCAATTCTAAGTCATTATATTCTCCATGCCTCTTGAAAACCACATAGACACACACACACACACACACACATTGTGAGATTGGTTGGCCAATTAATTTTTAACCTTCACTTTGCCTCTTCAAAATTTCTATGAATACTCTACCATTTGAAATTTGATGGGATGAAAAATAGAGACAATGTGTGCCTATTCAAAATTAATGGTTCAAGTCGTGTGGAAGTGGATTCTATTTAAAATTTTGATGGCCGAAAATTCAAGTGGTGAAATTAATTAACTTCCAACATTCTCCCCTTAATTATTTCACCCAAAATAAAAATGTTTATAATCATGTTAAAATTACAAAAATATTGTTACTATTATAACAACTAACAACATTTAAAAAATTTGTGTTACTTCATACAAACTCCTCTGTTTTCTCTATAAATTTCAAACAACTCTTTTGCTAAGGGTTTTGTAAACATGTCTGCAAACTGATCTTTTGATTTGCAAAAATCCACACAAATTTCATTAATGGTTATCATCTCTTGAATATAATGATGCCTTGTATTAATATGCTTACTCTTATTATGAAAGACATAATTAATCGATAGTGGAATGGTTTATTTATTGTCATAAAAAATATGAGTTGGTTCATCCTTCTCATGTTGCGACTTAGCCTAAAATTCTTCTCATCCACATAGATTGACATGTTGCTACTATTGCTGCAACATATTTTGCCTCACTTAAAGATAGATTCACAATGGGTTCCTTCTTTGAATCCCATGCTACTACACCCAATAAAAAACTAAACACATATCCTAATGTTCTCTTTCTATCATCAGTACAACCAACAAAATAACTATCAGTATATCTAGTTAACTAGTAAAATTCGAATCTAATATATACAAGATACCATAATATTTGTTTGGGAAATGTATCTCAAGATCCTACTTCCAACTTTCCAATGGATGATCACCAGGGACTCCATAAATATGGAAATTAAACTTACTGCAAACATTATATCAAGCATTTTTGTAGTCAAATACATGAGTCTTCCAACCAGCGTCTTATACAATGTGGGATCAACATTTAACCCTTCATCCTCCTTACTAATTTTGTATCAGTTGCAATTGGAGTTATATTTGGATTACAATTGACCATATTAAATATTCTTAATATATCATGTATACTTAGATTGAAAAATGTAAATACCATTTTCTGATTGACCTACTTCAATACAAAGGAAATTATTCATCATTCCTAAATCAATCATCTCCAACTATATTTTCATGGTTGTTTTAAATTATTTTAATGAGAGATATGTGGTGAAAATAAAATCATCAACATACAAGAAAACTATCCACATTTTACCTTCCTGGTTTACCTTCGTATACAAGGTTGGATCACTTGGACTTCTGTTGAATCCTTTTCTCTTCAGATATTCATCAATCCTACTATACCAAACTATGGTTTCTTGTTTCAATCCATATAACGATTTATTTAACTTGTATACATTATCTTCATGTCCATCAATTTCATATCCAGGAGGTTGATTCACATAAAACTCTTCTTCTAGATATCCATTTAAAAACATAGACTTACCATCCATATGATACAGACTCCAACTATTTTTGGTTTCCGTGGATGACACCATCCTTATCGTGTCAAATCTAGCTACAGGTAAAAGTATCATTATAATCTACCTTGAGTTGTTGATTGACCCCTTAAGCTACAAGTCTTTCCTTGTTTTTCTCAACTTCAACATTAACATTCAACTTGGTCTTGTAAATCATTTTAACAACAATACTATTTTTATATCAAGAAAATATACAAGATCCCAAGTTTTATTTATTTCTATGGCATCAATCTCCACATCCATATATTTCACTCAAAGTTCTTCTTTAATAACCTCATCAAAATTTGTAGGATCATATGCAATCAATGCAAAATTTGAAACTTGATCTACTTCTTCATTTTTCTCATACAATTATCTTAAACTTGTAGTCTTCTTTCCTA
Source organism: Pseudotsuga menziesii (assembly GCA_001517045.1). Taxonomy (NCBI): domain Eukaryota; kingdom Viridiplantae; phylum Streptophyta; class Pinopsida; order Pinales; family Pinaceae; genus Pseudotsuga; species Pseudotsuga menziesii. The sequence continues at coordinate 311,019 of LPNX010421229.1, read as the reverse complement.
ATGAAGCTAATGTATGATTTTATTCATTACTTACCTATGTTTATATTGCTTGTTGTCAACCAACACTTGAATGTTTGACATGATCTTGAGTTTTGGGTGTTATAAACTATGATGAGTTGACTACTAGTTATTGCTTCACAAGAGTTATTGTTGCAGATGTAGGTGTATGTGGAATTGAATGTCCATCCTATATGACCTTCTCATCTCCATCATCTTCTCCATGAGATATCGAATCTCCCTCTATTATGTATTTATCTATGCTATGATCCAAAGCCTCTTCTTCCTTAAACACAACATCTCTACTAACAACTTCTCAGTGATAATATTATATAGTATATATACCTTATACTCTTCCCTATATCCTACAACTATTCACTTCACACTTTTGTCATCTAACTTTATCCTTATCTCTTCAAGTACATGTGCATAATTCACGCACCCAAAAATCCTCAAATGAGATATGATGCAACTCTTACCACTCAAACATTCGTGGGGAAATTAGTCCTTCACACTCTTAGTTAGAATTTTATTAATAATATACACCCAAAAAATAACCATGTCTCCCTAATATTTATTTAAAAGAATCTTCCCCTTGAACATACTTCGAGCCATGTTTATAATGGTTTCTTTCTTTCTTTGAGCCACTCCATTTTTCTATGGGGTATAGCAAGTAGTAAACTTACTTTTAATTCCATTCTTCTAAAACAAATATAAGAAATGATTTAGAATATACTCACCTCCTATGTCTAATATCAAGAATTATAATATAATTTCCACTCTCCTTTTCAACCATTTCTTTAAACCTCTTGAATACTTCAAAATATTCATATTTCCATTTCAACAAATAAACCCAAAATTTTCGACTAAAATCATATATGAAAGTCATAAAATAAACATTACCATCCAATGAATATGTTTTCATTTGCTCACACAAGTTCGGATATTCCATCTCCAATGGAGTTCTTGCACTATACGAACTTCAGATAAAAATTTATGTCTGTGTTGATTTTCTATTATGCAGCTCTCATATGAGCTTGTTGGTTGCTGAATACTTGGAAACCCTTATCATGTTGTTTCCTGGTTGAATTTGAGAGAGAAGTTCCCATTCATCCATGGTATGGAGCAAGGGAAAGGGAATTAGATTGGAATTCGAATAAAAAAATGGAGGTGTAGATGATTCTTCTTGTACGCGTTCAATGTGCTAGACAACATATGTGCCTTTAATGTGATTCCAATGATAAATAATTTTAGGCCTTGTTGTTCCAATATCCCCAGGGAGGGCACGAAAAGGTTTGTATAGAATAATTTCACTCCAACAAAATGGTTCAAAAGTTGAAGAATCAAAGGTAGGAATGGAAAGTCAATTGTGGAAAGACTCTAACAATCTTGTGACCCATGTTTTCTTTCAATGGGTTTTTTTTTCCTTTTAGGTGAGAAAGACTAAGAATGATCAACTTCAAGCAGGTTTAGATGCTCAAGAGAAATGGGTTTTTCCATGTATGCATATATGAAAGGGGGGGTTGTAAGTATGTTATTAGTGTCATTAGAAACACAACAGAAGAAACTTTGGCTCACATTTAGGGAAAAAATATGATGGCTACAAATAAAAAGAGGGATTATTTGGAGCATGTGACACTTCTCTTGTGCACTAACATCTCGTTCTATAACTGTTTCTGCAAGGAATCACTTGATTGGATGAAGAACGGGGCCGTCACTTGGTGCTGCATGTGCAATGAAAGAGAGAATAACATGGTGGATTTTTTTATTTTGGGTCTACTTTTGATGCATATTTTGAAATGTATTTGAGGACAACATGTCTAGAAAGAACATGTTGGCAATAAACATTATCCCTCCATATTGAAGCATGATTGGGTTGTGAATATTTAGAAGGGAATCATTTCTTGCAGGATTGTAGGATTTACGTCCCTTTGTATCAAAGAATAAGGAAGAAGTAGCTTGTAGGTCATATGGAAAAACATAGAGGCATTGAATAGATGTTCCTTTTTTGTGAAGGAAAGTTGATTCTGAACATCTGGTGTGCCTTTGAACAAAATTTACAAGTTCTTCATAGTCAACTGAGTAGTTTGATGCAAATATGGATGGTGATGAAAGAATGCATGGATCATTTGTAGTAGAATGATGTAACCCAAAAGTGGACAAGTGAGCATTCCGAGAATTCCAAGCTCTAACATACGTGTCAAAAAAGTGTTTTGCAGCTTCAACTGCAAAAACATCTTCTCAGTATAAAATGTCCATATTTGGTGCATCTTCCAACCAAATAAAACCATGAATGTGTGTGGATCCCCTATGTTTCCATTCATACCTAAATGGGAGGAATAGGACTATAATAGAAATCAATCTTATAAAGTGACAAACGTGAAGAGAAGCATAAGAAGGAAGAGATTGTAAAACACCTGCACCAAAAATCCGTTATATGAATCCCTTTTTGAAGCACTTCTTGAAGAAATATTTTGAATCTATTGTGCATGTATTGTGATGTAATATGTGGATTTGATACGATGTTGAAAATATTCCATCAATGGTGTTGATGTAAATCAGTAAGGCTTTCACTAAGCATTAGAGCATGCAAATCAAACCATTTTGTGTCAGCTGCACTTAGGGTGAAGAAGAACATTGGTGTACCTTGTTGATTGATCATATTTGTGAGTTCATATGTACTTTTGTTCCAATACGAGCATGTTCCATGCAATGAAGATCCAAATTGGATGATCCTTTCACCATTTTTTTCAATAGGCATGTCTTGCAATTGTTTAACAAGCTCAAGTATTGCGGGAGGGAGTGTATCTTCAAGGTTAATTTTGAAAAGAACAGAGGCATTAGAATTACTTAAATGATGCATGATTAGATTGTATATGTAGTACCGAAAGAGAGGATGTTTCCCAAATATGTTGTCTTGATAGTGAATGAGGTGCAGTGAATATTTGTGAGTCTCAACTTGATGAATGTGTGGTTATGTAAGCATTATTGTACCTGTGGGAAACAAGGTTGGAAAATCCATGGAAAGAAGGCCTTCTATGTTGTACTCATTGATAGGGGATATGCCTATAGGGGGGCAATCAATGGAAGGAGGTAGTGGGATATTTGGTGTGCGTAAGAAGCGTCTAATTTGCTCAACCTCAGTTTTACCATTCCTTTGAGTTGAAATATGGCAAGTATGATTGCAATTTATACAGTTCAAATTAACTTGGTGGTTGGATTGTAGAGGACAAGCTTTGCTGATGAGATGATGTATCATTTCTATTAACATGGAGAATCAAAGGTGAAATGTTTGTTGAAACAAGAGGCAAAGAATCTAATGCAATTGGGTTGACTCGTACATCCTTGTAGTATGGATAGTTTTCCATTTTGTATAGAAGAGCAGCAAGAACACATGTTAGACTAAAAAACATTTTATATGGTTTGTTTGTAGGGTTTCATTTATGAACAACAAGGATGTCAAGGTCTGATATTAAATAGGGTAAGGATGTGGCAATATTTGAAATGTATTGGGGGGAGAAATTAGTATGGCCAGAATATTTATATTCACAACCACAGGAATGTGTGACTTGTAAGATTGGATTAACGCGAGTAATGAGCATTTCTTCAACTTGCGTAAGTACTGCAAATATAGGTGGTTGGATGTACGGGTCCATATTTTTTCGAATGAAAAGTGATGGAATTTTATTTCTAGAATATATCGAGAATATCTGTATGCACCATATAAATTTTTCGTTGCAATACCAGGGTAACATGCATTGTAAATTGAGTAGAAATTCATGTCATCTAGTTGGTCCATTTTTTTACAAAATCATTGATTTGCATCATCAAAGAGGGCATTGGATCGATTTAGCATGGGGGATGGAAGGGATGGTGTGTCTAAAGGTTGGCCAAGAAAAAAATAAGAAGACACATCCACAGTTTTATGAGAATCTCTATAAAAAAGACATTGGTTCTTTTTTTATCTTTGCTATGTGCATATACAAGTCATTGGCTTCTTCATTGTCATGGTTCGACATGATTCCTGCAAAAAAAGCACAAACTTGTTAAATACTTATGTATTTGAATTTCCAGGTGAAAGTTTCGAATAAATGTTTCCAACCATCACAATTACAACCTTTAGGAGTGCAATTCCACATATGGTCTCTATTCTAAGTGAAAGAGTAAAAATAAATTGTTTGTTGCTGATATTATAGTTTATTTCAATAATTGATGTTGCTTTAGTTGAGAGTTAATCTTCAATGTTTAAAAATTTAGTATTCACTTACAAGTTGCTTATATATTATCCAATTGAGACTTTCATTTTGCAAACTGTATATAAATGTTAATTTGGAATGGGTAAGAGTAGTTCTGAAACATGGTATATACTCTACCAGGGGAAACTATTCTTATCTTGCATATAGTTGACAGTGGAGGAAAACATATATCACTGATCTTGTCCATAAAAACAATTAACATGACAGCTTCCAAAACATGTAATCCACATTGCTAAGGCATGGGTTGTTTCACTCCAAATATTTTTTTTGTTCATTCCTTATTTGATTTCATAGGAAAGAACAATCATCACGTTATGGAGACTACACTAACTGAAGATGCTATTTCACTCTTGCTACATGGTGTTGCCAACCTTTTCCCGCTAGTACAAGTTTTCATATTAAACCAGATGAACTCACTCAACTCATCAACTATTCAGTTCCCAATTTCTATCTCAGATGACCTTCACAAGCATGAGCTATTACTTCCAATTATATATAATAGTCTTGTAGAAGATGGGAAACTTAAATAAGGAAGTATAATCAAAGTCACTTGATCAAAGAAAAACTAAAACTTGTTAAAGGCTTAGAAGCTTTCATTAGTGTCAGGGACACATTTTGTATATGTATTAAGTGACAAGTTTATGGATATAAAAAAGAAGATATAAAGAAAATGTTAAGTGGTTGCATATTGGGAACCAACTATGTACATTGAAATAACATTTATGTAGTAAATTTTTTTTTTCAAGTTCTAGCTTAATAACTGTAAGAAAGAAACAATATAGAAGAAAAAAGTGTAGTATGACAAACCATATATGAAAAAAAACAATAAATGTAATATTTTTCTTTATAGAAAAATGAAAATTTGTGCTAAGAAAGAAGAGAACAAAGTTGTTTATTTTATAAATAAACATAATAGAAAATTAGTATTGTATTAAAAAGAAACGATATAGGTTTCATCAACAATTTAGGTTCAAAATGTTAAGTGATAGCTTGTATGTGTAACTATGATACTAGAAGATAGAACTCCTAAAAGCGAGTTAAAAAAGAAACCCTGCTATGTTGAAGCATGAAAGAAGGACAAAAATATGAGAATTGAGGCAATTCATTATAGACAATAAGGAATGCTTAAGTATCAAGTTGAAACAACTTATGTATTTGAATGTCCACCTGAAATTGCTGATTAAATGTTTTCAAACATCAAAATTACAACCTTTAGGTGTGGAATTCCATAGAAGGTCTCTGTTCTAATTGAAAGCGTAAAAATAAATTGTTTGTTGCAGATCGTCTGGGCTATTTCAACAATTGATGTTGCTTCAATTGAGAGGAGGCACAGGTATTTCAGAGAAATTCCCATGAGTTGGTTTGTAGTATCATCAAAATATACAACACCATCAAGGTGTTCAATGATATCTTCCAAGTCAGCCTTTATTAATTATTGGTAGTCGCATTCAAGAAACAACCCATCACAATTACCACAATGCTAAATGTTTCCAAATTTGTGGGATTTCTTTTCATGCATTGTATACCATCAATAAAAAGAGGGCATGCAAGGAAATGAAAGTCATCCATGTTAATATTTGCGATGGTTTCAACGATAGAGTACAAAATAGGCTTTTCAGACGGTTGAAGATTTTGTAGCTCATTTATGGCAATTCTTTTATGAGGAGAAGAATGAGAGGCATTGAATTTTCAGCTCAAATATGGTGATGCTGAATGTAATCCATTTTTATGAAACCATATTTGGAGAAGCACAGTTTACTCAATATTTGGTTTTATACAAATAGTATTGTTGGAGATAGTCCCAATAGTTTTTCCATTAAATTCTGAAACACGACCGCCTTCGATTGCTAAAGATGGAAGAGTAGCTAAACTGCGAAGGTTAGCAAGCTTGGATCTTTCAATTTGGAAATGGTCTCCATAAAGTTTTATGTCAATGCTATAGCCTCACATGTCACGGAGTCCAATAGTGGGTCGTAAAGTATCTACACCATCCTGTTTCGGTATGGTGGATGCATGCGAAACTCAAATTACAAGTCTTTGAAGGTCAGCCATGGAATTAACATGTATAGTTTGGATTCCATGATTAGTTGTAAATTAAAAGAAATATAAAGTTATTAAGGGGTATTCATCTAAGCATGGTTGGATGGTTGAGGAGGAACCTAGGAAAATCTCATTATGGCTTTTCAAATGGTTGAAAATTGGATTGGATTCTTTCACTATGCCATTTGATACTATGTAGACTACTCCTATTTGTATTTTTCCGTACAGAGAGAGTTCCAATTCATTGAATGCAGATATATGCATTTCATAGTGTGAAGAAATAACAAGTTCAAATCCGAACACTTTTCCATACCCTCATTGGTTTCCATATTCATGAATGTTTGTCTTGGCAATAAATCGACCTTGAATGCTGCAAACTTTGCTAGAAGAGGAAATTGAAGTGAATGGGATAATCGATGCAGGAAAGGTAGGGTTATCATTTATTGATGTAGGGTTCACTGCAATAGAGGAACTACTCTGTGAGGGAGAGGCTGCAACTAAGTGGTAAGATGCAGGGTCTCTAATAGTCACTGCATCCACTGTGACAACTTCAAGTGTGCAAGCAATGTGATAGTCCTGGTAAGAAGAAGTATGTTAGAAAGTAATGGTAGACAAAAACATTTGATGCATCAATGCTGTGAAATTCCTTAAGTGGGAAAAAAGAGCAAGGAAATGAAACATATGTTACATTATGTACACCGTTGCATGTGCATTGGGTGACTTTGACTATAGTTCCTTCTTTTAGTTTCCCATATTCTACAAGATTATTATATATAATTGGAAGTAATAGATCATGCTTCTGAAGTTCGTCTGAGATAGAAATTTGAAACCAAATAGTTGATGAGTTGAGTGAGTTCACTTGGTTTAATGTGGAAACTTGTACTAGCAGATAAAGGTTGAAAGCACCATGTAGCAAGAGTGAAATAAAATCTTTAGTTAGCATAGTATCCATAATGTGATGGTTGTTCCGATTCCTGTGGAATCAAATAGGGTATTAACAAAAAAAATGAAAATTATTCATAGCGAAACAACCCGTGCTTTGGCAATGTGGATTGCATGTTTTGGAAGTGGTCATGTTAATTGTTTTTTATGGACAGGCTTAGTGATATCTATTTGCCTCTACTGTCAACTATATGCAAGATAAGAACAATTATCCCTGGTAGAGTAAATACAATGTTTCAGAACTACTCTTACCCATTCCAAAATAACATTTACATACAGTTTGCCTATAATATTGGAAAATTCTATGCCGAATTCAAAGAAAACATCGACCCTACAAAATCTGAGCTTAAATCCACAAAATCCCTTGGAGTGAAACTTTCACAAAACCCTCGGCCTTAAATCTTGGAAAAGGTTATGCCCAATTCAAAGAAATGAACTGCGATGAAGGAAAGTGGTAGAAAATATGGTGATGTCAATCTATACATGCAGAAAAAAAAAATCAACCACCAAACGTGCATGAAAAAACCTACTTGGAAATAATCCCATGAATCCATTCATGCACAGGATCAGTCATTTAGGGCAACAGATAAAAGTTTGTTCAAAACATGCAAGCCACCTATCAACAAAACACCCTAAACACTAAGTGTGAAGCAGGATCCACAATCCGTAATCTTATTGCAGAAAGAACCGTTGCTGGCACAAGTTTGTGGAAGTCCATTTTTCAAAACGAATATTTGAAGACCTGCAATCCGCAATTGCAGAAAAACGGTTGCATAAAGATAAATGCGGGAATAGAGTTGTGAAACCAAAATTGCAGAAACAGATTTGCAAAAATATGTATAGCGAAAACAATATTTCAAAAAAGGATATTGCAGAAAGGATCTTGCTCAAGGGTAGTATGCAGAAATCGAGTTGTGGAAACTTAATTGTAGAAAGATTCCATTGCAGAAAAAATGAGGTTGCAGAAGAAAGTTTGCAAAAAGTTGTATTGTGGAAATATAGTCTGCAAGATGGAAGTTACAGAATGGAGAATGCAGAATCACATTGATAAATTGATAAGAACTGAATTGAACAGTAATAAAGGACACTTTTATAAAAGATGGGTTTGTCAATGGAGACATTAGGTAAAAAAATTGAAATTGATCACCAAACATGCATGAAAAAAAATATCAGGACATAATCCCATCAATCGAAAGGAGCTTGCCGAAGGGTGATATGTGGAAACTAAAATGAGGAAATATTAAGTTGTAGAAATAATGAGGTTGCAGAAGCAAGCATGCAGAAAATTGTATTGTGAAATCGAGATTGCAAATCGCGTTGCTAAATTGATAAAGGATTGAATTGAACTACAGTAAAGGACACTGGAAGAAAAGATGGGCCTTTCCATCCAGACATGTAGAAAAAATATGGAATTGATCACCAAACATGCATGAAAAGAACTATCAAGACATAATCCCATCAATCCATTCATGCGCTGGACTAATCATAACACAGAAGACACCTGTTGAACTCCTATTCGCCCAACAGACGAGACACTTGTCGAATTGCAATTAGACGGAGCGATGAGGAATGTTTTGAGACTGCGTCTCCATTGTGAAATGCGTTTGGCATAGTTATAAAGTAGATAATTCTTATTCAATATAAAAATTGTGAAATTAAATAAATACTAAATTGAAAAAGCATATGAGAAATCATAAAAAAATTATAAAAACAACACATTGCAAGTGATAACCATGTTTTGTTTTGTTTTAAGTGAAAAGAGTCAATAATGACATTTAAGAGTTTCATATGACACTTTTAAAAACATTCACATTAAATGCTTTCTATGTGTTTTAAAAATAAAGTTACACTTTAAAAAATTTATGTTATATAAATAATTTTTAAACTAATGAAGAAATAGAAGAGGTGAAATTTCAAATAATGTTATATAAATAATTTATTTTTATTTTTACAGTTGGAAATGATAAGACATAAATACTGTAACAAACTTAAAAACTATGAACAATATTTACACACGCAATATATATATGAATGAGAAGTCTATTACGCAAAATATCCTTTTGAGGAGTAAGTCTATTAAGTAAAATATCCTTTTGAGGAGTAAAGCGATTTAAACTCTCAGCTCTTCAACTAGTGGTTTGAGGATTAAATGTTATTCTTTCGGTACACATTTCTTTGTTCTTAGGTGGTTATGGTAGAGAGATTAATCTAGCAACTTACTTAGCATTCTGCTACCTTCATTTTTCTTTTACTGCATGTATCCATTCGATTTGCAGGTAGTCTAAGAAAAGGCCTGATCTTGGATTAAAGTTTGAACTTTTCCCTTCCCCCTTCAAGAAATAACTAGCATTAAAACTTAGCTATTAACCTTACTCTAAAGTTATGTAAACTTAGGGAGGTCCTAACGTTACAAGGGCCTTAACTTCCATAACCATATTATAAATTTGAATGGATGAGAGTGAACCCACTTTACCAAGTTTTCGATCCCAATATCATGTTGAATTTCCCGAGGTTGATGGTGGGAAACAACTGGTGAACACATAGTCCTTACCGTGGTTTCTTTTGTTTTCAACTAACTTTACCCAATCCATTTTACTATGTTTTATAATCTATGTTTTGACTAGAAATACCGAAGTTCCATGACTAGCGAGCTACTGGTTAACGAGTGTTGTACTGTAAATTTTTTGCATAACCTGCGAGAAGAGGATGACGATAAGGAATTCTACTAGTGTATCCTCTTTCGTAAGTCATCAAAGGGTAAAATTGGTTCCCATATCTGGTTACACTATGGCCCTACTTCCTATCGTTGACTTTGAGGCTTAAGGTTCTTTCAGTCTATGGCTGTTTTTTTAAGTTTCAAAAAGTTTGGTTACAGACTTTGGATTTTCAGTCAGATTCCATACAAAATACAAAATCCTTCTATATAACGTGAAATCAGGTAATATGAATCCTCTATGAGTTTCTTACATCATTGTGTTTCTACTTCGATGACATCGTTTAATAAATCTTGTTCTATTCACCAAGTTTTTGGCTGCAATGAGAGGTTTAGGTTTTTCTTCAAGTGATTGTAATATTTTGTCGGCTAAGTCTCTAGTTTATCCTCTCTGTCGTGTCCTTTCTACCTAGATAAAAGAAAGGGTCCAAACTACATGTGTCCACGACAATGATCAAGATTAGATTTTGTGGTGTTCACCACTAAATATGAAGAGTTTGGGTTTTAAGTTGGGTTTCTCTTATTACAGTAAACTTAATAGCTTTAGTGGGGGTTGGTTAAACTCTTGATTAAATATTGGAAGCTATACTGTTTTTAGATAAATGTTTGTGTTTTAACTTGGGTTATTTTTGTTACCTATTTGGATTCTTGCAGTTATTTGTTTGTATTAAGAATTTTCTCCTGTCGTATGTAAATTGTAAGTTCAGATACAAACTTCAACATCCGGTGTATTTTTGTTGTATACGTTTTGCATGATGAATACATTACTTCTGTATTTGTTGAGTTGAACCTACAATAATTCTTTTACCATAAAAGTAAATATGTTTCTATTATGCATGTGGTCGTTACGAAATTCTTTCGTTTGTTCAGTAACTAGTTTAACCCTAAATCAAGTTCTTTGATTAATTTCTTTTTAGGATACTAACAGTTTCCTCCTAGGGTGATCATTTGATTTTTAGGTATTTAAGTTGGGGTTTATACTCTTAATTGCAATGGTGTTTTAGCTTGTATTATGTATATTAGTTTATTACCTAGGGTTTTTGGAATAGTAACACCGAGGAAAGAGAACATAATAAAATATATAGTGCATGATTTATATAAAAAGAAATGATTCAACATCATTATAAGAAAATGATTTCAATATAGCTAAATGTAATAGTTTGAAATCGTTACTATATAATCCTTATCATGACATAAAATTGGTAAACTGATATAAAATTGGAAAGATATTCTGATGTTTGTAAATATTCAGGAATTAGTTTCTAGTAAACATATATGTATTATGACCCAAATTGGAAGTTGATAGTCACACACCTCCTAGCCTTCAAAATCTTGAAACTTCACAATATGCAAGAGTTGCACCCCTTTTCCCAGATTCCTAAGTTTAATATTTACTTCCTTAAGCTCCAATTTGTTGTTGACCTTAGGAAAAGATAGACAAAATTATGAGTTAGAATTATGCTCGAAAGATAAAGAGTATGGTCGCAAGGAGAAGAAGCTGTGACAGAAGGAGATGAAGGCAGAGGAGAAGCTACGATGCAAGAAGTTGTGGAAGGAAGAACAAGGTAGGATAAGCAACTACATAGGAAGTTGTGATGGAGAAAGACATAAACAAATAAGGAAGAAAGAGATAAGATATAAGTAGTCGCAAAGGAAGCTGCAACACGAGAAGAGTTTGTGACAGGAGAGGAGGACGCGACAGAAAATAAGCCATGACAGACATTAGAGGAAATTTCAACTCAAAATGGGCCTTTCAACACTAATTAAAATTCCATGTCATCACGTGTTAGCCAAGGAAATTGATTTAAATTTGAAATACTGTATAGGTCTTAAACAATTTTTTAATATAAATTTGGGGATAGATATCATTAAAAAAAACTACTTTTTTGTTCGTATTTTCGACATATCTCCGTGTGTTTTTACTCAAATTTCTATCGGGAGAACTCATTGGATGCAGAATTAAATTCTACATCCAACACGTACCCACTCGGCATAGTTTTGATGGACCTCTCTACCCCAAAACAAAGAAATACCTAGGAAAACATGATGATGATGTCATCTTTACATTTTTCAGGTATTTCTTGTTTTTGGGGTAGCGGGGTCTGTCAAAAGTATGTTGAGTGGGTAATCGTTAGATTCGGAATTTAATTCCGCATCCAATGAGCTCTCCTGATCAAAATTTGAGTAAAAACATAGGGATATATGTCGAAGATACAAACAAAAAAGTAGTTTTTTCTCATTTCTTTCTCCAAAACTAATAAATATTATTTTATTATTTTAATTATTATTTTATTAATTTTCCTTAGGAGGCCCATTTTGATTTGAAATTTCGTGTAATGAGGAAAAAATGTGACAATATAAATCTCGATGGAAGGAACCACAATAAATAAGGCGTGCAACGCCCTAATGGCTGAAAATGACAGCTTGATAGATCATAGGTACGAAGTCATCTAGAGTCACACATGCTTTAAGGAATAAAAATATCTTTGTATTTTGGGCCAATAATTCCTACTAACAAGTGTAACTAGAAAAAGAATGACATCCTACTGGCTAGCAGAATGAAGTCAGTTGAATGCGACATGTAAAGAGTCTACAAAAGGAAGAACCCAACATGTATGCGGGTTACTTACTAATTGTTACTAACGTTACTTACTTACTTCCTTAGTTGTTTGGTTCTTATTATGTTGGTTCCTAGTCAGTCAATGGTTTCTGTAAGAAGAGTTAGTCGATACACGTTGTGTGCATATTGACAATAGAGTTAAATAGAGAAGACACATTCAAACCAGGATGTGTGCAGATCGACAGTAGAGTGAAGTAGAAGAAGATTGAGCGATAGAAGACTAGAGAGCATGAGCGGAGAGATGATTCTATATAGATAAGAGAAGAAGATATAGAACAGAGTTTGCAACTGAGTGAGAAGACAAAAGGTTCCATATATTTCTCATTCCAAATGAAGAGCACCTTTGTGGTTTTTTTCTGGATGGGTTTCCATGTTAAATACCATGTCAATGTGTAGATGATGAATGTGTTTATGTCGCATTAATGCATATGATGAATGTTCTTAAGTAGAAGGAATGTATATTGTGAATAAGTATTTATGTATTTTCTTATGAATGAGTTCTCTTATGCATGAGTTGCACTATTGATAGATAACATGTGTGTTAAATATTAAATTGTTGTTATAATCTCTGTCGACGGATAAGCCAAGTAGTACCTTAATTGAGAATAGTAAGAATAATTAATAAACCTACTAGTTTCGGTCGAGCGAGTTGGTAAGGTGCTAAGGGATAAGAAATCCCCACCCAACTGCAAAAACCTGGTTCTTGAAATTACCCATATGAGATATATCGGGTGAGATTCCATCCGTGTCGCAGGTGCTGCCGACTCAGTCTTGCTCTGAAGGGCCGATATATTGGGTTTGTTGCATGCAAAAAAATGTATGGACCTGGTTCAAAGGGAGAAACACCAACAAATGGTTCTGTTTTTGGGACCATGAATAATTTTTCTACGGGAAATGTTTTGGGATCCAATGAAGTTGGAAATCCAAGACTGGGTGGATTCTCAAGTGTTATATTTTTCACAAGAAGAAGGTAAAGGATCGCAGTTGAATCCAACGAAGTGGTTAGAGAAGTGCATCTATAATGATATTCATGAAGCTTTATTTTCTAAGTATCCTATTGTGTTGTATGAGTGGTTATCGAAGTTATCAACCCAATGAAAAAATTTCCAAGGAGGAGAACCAACAGAACGGAGTCCTGAGTTGATTTAGATTTTGAAAATTGATAGCAACACTATATCTAGGGCTGTTGATTTTTGGGTAGACAATAGTTTGGAGGGATACATTACTCAGTAAATTGTTGACACAATAACCTCATATAGTGAGGTGGAAAAACCAATTTTGAAGGTGTAGCATGGTTTTCACCCTTGGTACGTGCGAAAGAACCTCCCTTCTATCAATGGGACAAAAGGGTAGAGTTCGTGAAGGAAATCTACAGCAACAAAACAATATTAGTAAAAAAAAAAACGATAGGAAAATACAACTAAACTAAATAAACAAAAATCATGACAAATATACCTTCTTTTTCTAAAAACGGGGCCACCGTGCCTGATCTTGGAAATGGTTCACCTCTCCATAAGCTGGTTAGTACGGAGCATGCCTCAACGTACTGGATGGGAGATGGTGGGGCTATGGAATGTTTTGAAAAAATGGTCTAAATACTTTGACAATAATGGTTTCTCACTGTACTCCCGAAATAGAATAATGGCAGCAGGAATAAGTGAATCTTGTGATGGAGACCTTCACACTATTTTATAGGTTTTTTGTCCTTTCATCCTTTTAGGGTTTTGGAACCCTATTTAGAGTTTTAAGCCCCATTTAAGGTTTTAAGCCCCTTTTTTGTGTGTTTAGCCCTTTTTTGTGTGTTTAGCCCTTTTGTGAGCTTTTTAGCTCTTTTATGAGCTTTTTGGCCTTTTTGTGGGTTTTTTTGCCTTTTCTGAGAGAAAATGAAGGTAAACCATAGTTGTGAAGGTTAAAGGTAAAAAAAAATGGTATGGAAAATGATGTATGTATGTAGTTTAGACCATGTATGTCTAGGTGATAAATTGTTTGCGTTAACTTATTGCTCTCTGATCTGTGAGGGAAGGAGCCCATCGTATGGCCAAAATACCTCATAGGATCATGGGATAGTGGAGAGACTGGAGAGACCTGTGAAGAAGTGACACTTCCTCGTTCAAACCATGGTGGGTTTTGGTTTTTGTATTAATATTAGTTCCCAACAATGGATGAGATACAAAGAATGTGTGACATGTATATGGACGAGGCAGGCATATCCATGCTCGTAACAATGTTAAATAAATAATGGGATCAAGGCTCAAAAATATGGGAGCTGATCAATAAATATCAAAATAATGTTACATAATGGTGGCTTCAATGAGAGGCTAAATATCCTACTGATCAACTGATACATAGGAACAATGGCATTCTCTTAGAATGCAATATCTTCATAATTGATGCTCTGTTGAATATAGAAGTGTACATAGATGGAGGGATTCCATGACAGGGAGTTAGAATCTCTGTGGTACAATATGCTGCATCAATACTGGAAAAGATCTTAAAGACCACCCAAGATGAGATTTTTTGTAAAGTTCTATCCCAATGCCTGAGAAAGCATAAAATTATGCAAAGGGAAACGTTCTTAGTCTGAATGTGCCAAGATGGTCCTTTTATGAAGATAGTATACATAGTACGAAAAATGAAGTAAATGAGGCTACATATACGCCTTTCCAAATACTTTAACGAGCGTGAAAGGAAGCAAGCATGCTCGTCAATCTTTTCATTCTTTTAAAAGTCAGAAAGAGATTAACATAAACTCTATAATGGAGATTTGGGTGGTGGCATGCAAATTGAGGTGGCTTCAAATAATTGGCCTAGAAAATCATATTGAGAGTGCGAGACAAGGGTCTCATCAAAATATAGAGGATAAAAAACTAAATGTGATGATGTGAACGATGTTTCAAACAGAATCCGCATGACCTTGTGGCATACGAAATAAAAATAGACCCAATGGAGGCCAATAAACAAGAGGGGACCACATGCCATGTGTCATTGTTACAGTTCAGTGCTAAGTTCGAGTGGTGGACTCCAGAGGTCTTTTGTTGATTTATCTCATTTCAACCGGTGGATTTCAGATTCGTCACTTGCAGGTAAGAGTACTCATCAAAACAGTCCTTTTCACTAGTTTATACTAGGTTTTAGCACATCCATGTGCCCCTGCCAAACTGAAAGGGTTCGCTAGGGCCGGGTCGCACTTTTTGAGGGAAAATCCATGACTTGGGTCTCTCTTTTTAGCCAAATATATGTGACCCATTCACACCTATTAGAGGGATAGGCATGACCTAGGTTGCATCCGTTCGACCAAAAATCATGAGGTCGCACCCATTCAATGATAAGGTGCGACTTGGGTCACTTAGTTTGGCTAAAAAGGTGCGATTTCATCCCTAGATGAGGCTTCATGTGTGTGAATGTGTCTGACATGGATTTGTTTGATGTGCAGGATTCCACGACCAGTGTGGAGGCAGCAAAATATTGGGACCTTATGGAGGCAGGCCATGAGAAACACGAGAGTGCAGGATACGCTCGCCAAGAGTGGTTTGTTAAAGTATTTTCAGGTTCCACCTCTACGGACCGCGAGATTGTTATTAGAGACAGTGGTGAGTTTTTGGGATACGAATGTAGAGTGCTTCATTATCCATAGGGATCGTCTTGTGATCACGCTTCATGACATTCACTTTTTGATGGGGCTCCCAACGCTGGGAGTGATCGATGACACTATGTCGAGGATCGCCCATGGGGTGAAATTAGATGATATCTGCAAGAGGAATTTCTATGCCTCTACTATTGTGCATGGTTCGTAAATCTTGATGTACAACATTGGGATTATCTTGACTCAGGTGGTTGCAGTGATGGTGATGCAGATATTGGGGTCATTTGGGATGCATAAGATCTTTGGGGCGTAGCTCCATAGTGTGGAGCACGTGATGGAGGGCACCTACTATGGGTGGGGCCAGATGTATTTGACCATGGTTCGACATTCGCTGAACCATGCCTGGACTACGAGAGGGGATTTTTGTTTCCCCTCCTTTTAATTCTCTTTCTTTTTTGAGAGGCTGCTGACCCTTAGACTGCACTTGGCAGTGTGGAATGGCGGTCCTCAGGAGCCGTGGATGTCGATATGGAGTGAGATGCTAGTCTGTGAGGGAGGAATATTAGTGTGTCATTTCTTAACTGGGATCTATTATCACAGTGGAGGCAGTTTCTAGTCCTCATTGAGGACTACCCATACATAGGCATGGACTACTGGGGAGATCTGAAGATGCCCCGACCTCTAGGACAGGCTTGGTGACCAGATGGTACATATACATGATGCTTTGTGTGATTACATTCATATATAGTTTACTATATTAGTGGTATCCATTTTATGTTTACGACATGTACTGATGGTGTATTGCATGTATGTGCAGATGTCGGACCACAACCGCCCATAGGTTACGAGTGACAGAGGGGCCAGGTGGAGGGGTTAGATCCTCCCACTCATGGGAGACAGGGCGCCTTGACCTCACTTCACTGCAACATAGAGCATCTGCTAGATGGAGTTACAAATGATTATTGGAAACACTTAGATGATGATATGATCGTTTCCTATTACTGCACGCCTCACGAGTGGATCCCCTTGATAAGGAGGATCACAGTCGCGGCTAAGTACGTTTGAGAGATGACCCAAGGTGACATGCCAATGGAGGATGATGATGACTCTAGTGATCAGGAGGACACATAGGAGGACACATAGGAGGATGCATAGTCAGAGGACCAGGAGGAGGATTCTGATTCTGATTAGTAGCCTATGGTGATTCCCCTAGTGCAGTGGTGCACTGGGATTTTTGTATCGATATGTATGCTTAGTTGAGAAATATTATGGAGATTCTCATTTTGTATTGAACACTATGACATATATATATTTTTATGCATGCGAATGCACTTTTAATGGTTTTTATATGATTCTTTTGTTATGATGAAAATGCAGACATGATGTATATGACATATGTATGCATGATTATATGATGATGCATGATGCAGTTTATTATTTCCTATATGCGATGATGTATATGCCACTCTAGAACATCATTATCCACTTCTTTTGCTACACTATTGAGGTTTTTGGGAGCATGTGTGAATGTAATGGATTCAAAATTTCTAACCAACTGTTTAGTGCACAGGAACTTTATAAAGACAAGGATCACGTAATTGATAGAAGTTGTTCAACTGGGAAACAAGAAGCTGGGATTCTAAGAAGACATCAAGGTGATGAATACTCTACTGGAGGGAAGCAACCAGGATACCAAAAACACCATCATATTTATCCTGGTTGTTGGTAGAAATGACAACACACATTCTGTCAATATGGATCAACTTGTGTGATGGGGAATAGATAACCCACACAGCTAAGATGAGATTAGGAGACCATATACTTGCTCTATCAGCAAATCAAATGTAGCGATATGAGGTAGGATCCATATGAAGCAGTCAAGGAAACAAATTCTAAGACTCATGTTAAGAATGGTGTAAAGAAAACAATAAATATTATACTACAAGCACTAGTGAAAAATGAGAGATTAGTGACCAAAAAACTAAAATCCGCATATCAATGACCACCTTTGGTTTGGCGATCGTTGGTGGCTAATTTACGGTCTTTCTACGCGACCAAAATTGGTCATTTTTATTTTGGTCATTTATAGCTTGTAATTTTTTATTAATTTGGTCATATATTTGGTCATTAATTTGTTCATATATTTGAATCAATGACCAAATTAATGACCACATGACAAACTAGAATATGACCAAATTTGGTCGCGTAATAAAAGACCATAAATTAGCCACCAAAACTATGTTTTGGTCATTAATATGCGAATTTTGGTCTTTTTTTGGTAATTTATATCTCATTGTTTGGTCACATATATCTCAATTTTTGGTCATTTTATATGCGATTTTTGGTCATTAATCTCATTTATTGGTCACAAATTTAGTCATTTTTAGTCATTTTATGTGGTTATTATATTTTAGTAGTTTTAATGGTGTCCATTATTAATCAATATAAATTTTTAATATGATATTATGTTTAAATTGAAAAATGAATCATACATTTTTTTTCATCATCTAATGCACATGTGAATTATGCAATGTCACATTAATTTGTTAATTATAACACTTATAAATAATATAAAGTACAACCATATAAGTTTTAAATCGCACAACTTATATTATATGAAATGTCAAGTATTACAATAAATATGAGTTTTCTAAAAAACTATCTCCATATAACCTTACATGAAAGTCATATAGTACATCGATGACTTTTCAAAACATTACAATGGCTAAACCATCCCACTTGTACTTGGCCGCTAAGCCATATTTAGATCCCACGACAGCTTCAAAACCATACTTAGCAGCTTGAAACCATCAGCAATAGGCTCTTCATACTCAATGGAAAATCCTTAGCAACAGGCTCTTCATACTCAATGACCCACTTTCTAAGCTTTTTATCTGTGCACATGCTTCCGTATCCGCATTGCACGTGCTTCTGAGCTTTCTGAGCTTTATATCTGTGCATGTGCTTCTGTATCCGAACTACAACAACATCCCTCCTCATGATGTTATAAAGCTTGCAAGTAAGGTTACCTACAAACAACACATGTTAAGAAATAAATTTTGCTACTCGCTAAAAATAGCAAACAAATAACTGAAAAATGTACATAGTAATTTAACATGGAGAAAATAAACAATTCCAACAAACAACAGGTGTACTCAAAATGCATAAACATTTAACCATCAGACCTACAAATACATGAACATGAAATACCTCTCCATAAGGCTTGCATATCAATGGAAGCATTGCGCAAAGCAAGAAATTCTTTACGAGCAATATATGAACAAACTTTGCATTGAATATTTTTTGCTAAATTTCCCAATACCCCATTTCTTCTAACATCTAATCTATCCATTTGACCCGCTCTAAGGAAAACCTTGGTTTTCCCTATCTGTATAGTAAAGCCAATTTTATGTTGTTTTTATTAGCATTTTAACTGAATAGAAAAACCTTACAAATTCCATCTTCTTGGGGAAGCATATAAATCATGATCCCGGGCTCATTACATCTTTGGATGTTGAGAACACCATTTGTCAAACCACGCACATAATAATTTGCATAGGCCATTTCTTTGGTCCAACGAAACAAGTGACAAGCAACCTACACTTGGCAAAGAATAGAGGAATTAGCTAATCAATAAATATGTAAATATATACACAAATACATACAAATGTGTATGTCAGTAATGTGTTCAAATATAGGTAACAATGCTTGTCTTTAAGGTTAAATGCATTAACTTCATGTTGCAGCTGAAACTTTTTCCCCAAAATTTTCAATTTTAGGGCCCCCCTTTTATTTGTTTTATTAAATCTAGCCTAGGAGTATTTTGTTTTCACCAAAGCTTCCCTGAGTCCATTTTTTTTTCCTTAAAAAGATTGGTCTATTTAACTTTTGTATTGGAATATTAGTCGACTATCCTTCCGATATCAGAAGCATAATAGACTATCTTTTCAACGTTGCGGAAACCAAACTGTCAAGCCTACCAAAGAGCTTCAAAATCCCTCGCCGATACATCGAACTCGTTTTCTGTTCACCTCGGGTTCGATTTTTTGAGCTTAGAACTTAGTGGTTCCAATATCCAATAATGTTTATCTCACTGTCGGGATGTTTGACCAAAGTAATCTGGAGTCCTAGTGTCTACCATCTTCGGCGTTGCGGGAGGTTAGTTCCGAGACATTCCAAAAGTATCATGTTCTTTCATCAACTCCTTGGAGCTTAGCGTTGCTGAGTTCCGATACCCATTCTTGTTAGGATATTTAGACACTTAGGAGTTAGTTAAGATCAAGTTGTGTAATATATCTGTTAGGTAAAATTGTGTTTCTTTAGTATGCATTAGTATGGATTTGTAAATATTCTAATCCGACGATCACTATATGTTCTAGACATAGAGTGATCCGACAATTCAACTTCTCTTAGATCATACCTACCATTGATCTGTGGATTAACACCTGATTGGTCTATGATCTCTATTTAAAGAGAATAGAGGGTCCTTGTCTAGTTGATCGATTATGAGAAGCTCATGTAACTTTCTTTCTTTTGCATAATAAATTGCTCCAAGTAGCTATTTGGCTGGGGCCGTGGACTATTTCCCTCTCAAGGGTTTTAACCACGTGACAAACATCGGTGTGTTGATCTGTGATCTATTTATGTGAAGTAGTTGCTGAAGGTGTTCGGTCTTTTGGGAGTACCCTATGTACTCGAACATAGTATCAGAGCTTTTATGAAGAGTCGCTTTCAGGTTTGATCAAGATCTGGAACCGATGTTGCCAAAACTTTGAAAGGGTTTTTGGTTCTATATTTTTTGTGTATTTTTGGCCTATGGGAGCTGTTCCATTGGGTCCATAGCACCGTTTTCATTAGGAAATAGTTTTCGTTTCATCGAAAACCGTTTCCATTTGCTCTAGGAACACCCATTTCGGCAACTCTGAAGGTATAATGTTACAGTGACGGATTTTGTTTTTTTTAAATCTCTCATATTTTATCAGTTTATTATTAGATATTTTATGTTTTAGTCTCAAACCGTTGTTTTCCTTGACTACGTATGCTCTTTTCCGTGCACCTTGCGCGATCGTGGTGAATTAGAAATAGTAAGGGAAAGTTTTTTTTCTTGTCTTCTCAGCTACATATGCTCTTTGTTATGCACCTTGTGCCATCACGGCAAATAAAAAACAGCGAGAAAACTTGAAAACGTAGACTTTCCGGTTAAGCTAACCAAGATCTAACCCCATTGTGTGGAAAAAGTTTTTTTGTTTTTGTTTTTCGTTTTTTTTTTTTGTGATTTGCAGGGAAAAAAAGCAAGCATGGGAAACAAGAAAGAAGAGTTTCAAAAAAAAAAAAAAAGAGAAGCCCCCTCCCTCTTTCCATACTTTTACGTACCTTTTAAACTTAACTCACTTGGTCCAAAGTTGCTTTACACCTTGATAAGTCTTGAGTTCAAGTCTTATCAAGCTACTTTTTAGTGCATGCAATTTCTATTTTCAAGTTACTTTCTTGTAAAAGTGCATCTCACATAAATAAAATAAAATAAAAGTGAGTCACTTAAGTCTTTTAATTTATTGCCTCACTATTTAAAAGTCATATTATTGTAAAAGTAAACATCACTTATTCTACAAAAGTGATTCACTTCAAAGCAACTTTATTGTAAAAGTGATTGTCAAAGGTTGATATTGGGAAGAGGGGGCTTCTTTTTTTAGTTGGTCAAGTTAATATCTTCCACATCACTATTGGGGACATCTTCAACATTTTCTTTGATCTAGCATAACTTCATCATCCAGAATCAATTTTAAGTGCCGTTTTTTTAAAACCGGATATTTTTTCGAGCTCTTTGCATCTAGCCAGTTAGTTTCTATTCTTTTAGCCATTATTTTATAGTATGTCAACCCCTTGTGATATTATACTTACAAGTTCTAACTATTTCTCATGGAAATCTCATATGGAGGATGTTCTGCGAAGTAGGGGACTTGTCAGGATAACCTCAGGGAAAGAAACAGAACCCAGTGATGATGATAAGAAAATTAAATGGGAAAATCGATGTGATGAAGCTTGTGGATTGATTGGGATGTCAATCTCTATTGATTTGTGGTTCCACATATCTGGAATTGATGAACCTAATCTCGCTTGGGAAAAGTTGAAATCTGTGTTTGGTAAACACAATGAAATTTGGGGTCATCAACTTGAGAATGAGTTGCTTTCCTTGAATCCAAATGATTTTTCATGCATTCAAGACTATTTATCTAAGTATAAAACTCTTAGACTATTATGTGCCGAATGTAAGATTAAGAAAGAAGACAAACAATGTATTTATCATATTCTTTCAAAACTTGGACCTGCATATTCTGTTTTTGTATCTACATTCTACTCCATGAAAGAATCCTTGACTACAACTAGCTATCAAGAGCCTAGTCTTGAATATTTTTGTGATTCCTTAATTAGAGAGAAAGATAAGCTCATTCATCTTGGAATAATTAACAATGCAGATACATCTGGGAAAGCCTTATTGTCCCAACAGAAAGAAAAGTCCAAGCCTCCCAATAAACATAATTTTTACAATAATAAGCCAAACAACAAGGGTCCTAAACCCTCTCAGTCAACTCCTCCTTTAAAAAATGACAAAGGATCCAAGCAAAAATGAAAGAAGACTAAGCGTCATTGCAATTTTTGTGGGAAAGATAATCATGATGAATCTAAATGTTTTAAGAAGATGGTGGCCTTGGAAGTAGCAATGAAGAAGCACCACATCAACCTAGATTCGTCTTCAGAATCTAACTCTCATGGACATGCACTTTGTTCTTCAGGTTACTCTTATACTGCATCTTCTTCTTCTACTTCAAATGAATGGCTCATTGATTCTGGAGCATCTTATCATATGGCTAAGGATCAAGCCATCTTTTCTACTATGCATGAATGTAACACCAAACAAATATTTGTTGGTGATGATAGATCTCTATGTGTTGTAGGATATGGAACAGTTCCAGTAGAAAATGATCATTTCAGTGATGTACTATGTGTTCCAAAAATTTCCTGCAATTTTTTATCAGTTTATCAAATCACTCATTTAGGTGAAGGTAAAACTGTGACTTTTACACCTCACCAAGTTGTAATCAAGGATTTTAAAAATCCTCAAAATGTCCTTGCTACTGGAACTGTTGATGATATTACTAGGTTGTACAAATTGAACAACTTTGGGTCATCACCTTTTCCTTCAGTTTTTGTTGCTCATAGTGATAACTTGAGCAAACTTTGGCATGAGTGATTTGGTCACTTAAATTATCACTCATTGCAACAAATATGTAAAGATAATATGGTGACTGGCCTTCCAATGGTATCTTGCAAGGATGGTGTTTGTTCTGGTTGTGTACTCGAAAAACATCATCAGGACAATTTTGACAAACGTGCCTTTTGGCACGTCTCGGTTCCTTTGGAGCTTGTGCATAGTGACTTGCGTGGTCCTCTTCCATATGTTTCCTTTTCTTGTTTAAAATATTTCTTAACTTTCATTGATTACTACTCTAGATGCACTTGGGTTTACTTCATAAAACTTAAGAGCGTAGTATTTAACATGTTCTTGGTCTACAAGGCCCTTGTTGAAAAACAATCTGGTCATCAAATTATTAAGTTAAGATCTGACAATGGAGAAGAATATGTTAACAACGAGTTCACTACTTTCTGCACTGAACAAGGAATCCAACAACAACACACTATTGCATATACACCTCAACAAAATGGTGTAGCTGAACGGAAGAACCGCACTTTAAAAGAAATGGCTAATTGTATTATCCAATCTAAGGAACTAAGTCTTCAATATTGGGCTGAGGCCATAAATTGTGCAAATTACATAGTTAATCACACACCCACTAAAGTTTTACAAGGTATAACACTGGAAGAAGCATGGAGTAAAATTAAACCAGATGTAAGTCACTTTCGTGTGTTTGGTTGTGAAGCATGGGCTCACATTCCAGATGAAAAACGGAAAACATTGCAGCCTAAAAGTGAAAAGTGCATATTTGTTGGATATTATGAAGATGTAAAAGTATATAGACTTCTTCAGCCCCATTCACATGATATAATCATTAGAAGAAATGTTAAATTTGATGAAAATCTCTTGGCCTGTGAGACTAACTTGGCGGGTGTGCCATCTTTGGCTTGCGAGCTTGATTCGAGGATTGTACCTTCTTCTTCTTCTTCCAACTTCCTTGATAGGTTTACAACTCCAGTTTCTGATGATGACAGTGAGGATGAAAATCCACCTCCGCCTACTCATGTTCCTCTAATTGCACCAGCACCAATACTTCCTCGATGGGTCCGTTCAACATGTGAAGCAGTTGGTGATCTTGCCGGTGATCCTAGAGATCAACATCGAACACTTTCTAAGTTTCAGTGAGCCTTTTCTCTTTTGGCTCAATTTTCCGAGAATCATGATCCAAAAACTATTGCAGAAGATTCAAAAAATCCAGATTGGGATGTAGCTATGGATGAAGAATATCGTTTCTTAATGGCGAACGATACTTGGGATCTTGTTCCTCTTCCAAAAGGAAGAAAACTTGTTAGATGTAAATGGGTCTACAGAACTAAGTATGCATCAGATGGAAGTGTTGAAAGACTTAAGGCAAGGTTAGCTGCCAAAGGTTTTTCCCAAGTTGAAGGGATTGACTACAATGAAACCTTTTCCCCTGTAGCAAAAATGAACTCCATGCGCCTTATTATTTCCCTTTTCGCCTTACATAACTGAGAATTCCATCAAATGGATGTCAAGTCTACCTTCTTACATGGTGATTTACATGAGGAAATTTACATGGAACAACCTCCTAGATATGTTCAAAATAACTCTAGCCTTGTTTGTCTCCTTAAGAAATCCTTATATGGCCTTAAGCAAGATCCTAGAGCTTGGTATGCCAAAATGGATAGCTTTCTCCTTGACACTAGTTTTTCTAGATGCCATTATGATCCCAATGTCTATACCAAGAAAGTAGGAAACCATCTCATCATACTTGTTCTTTATGTTGATGATCTTATCCTTACTAGTAGTGACCCTAAACTTATAACCCATGTGAAATCCAGTCTTAAGCAAAATTTTGAAATGTCAGACTTAGGACATTTGCATTATTTTCTTGGTCTCCAAGTATTGCAAACCAATAACGAATCTTTCTTTCCCAGTATAAGTATGCTTGTGACCTTCTTCGCCACTTCCACATGGAAGATTGTAAACCAGCCCCTTCTCCTTTCCAGTCTGGAGTCAAACTTTCTGCCACTTGTACCTCCTATGAAGTAGATTCCACCTTGTATCGTCAGCTTGTTGGTAGTCTTTTATACTTGACTCATTCCTGTCTTGACCTTTCCTTTGCCATTGGTCGTGTTTCCCATTATATGCAAACTCCTCATGAAAGTCACTGGAAAGCAGCAAAAAGAATACTTCGATATATTCGAGGTAAAATTTAGTTTTGGATTCATTACAGTACAGGGGGGAAACCTTTGTTGGTTGGTTTCACTGATTTAGATTGGGCCGATGATCCTGATGATCGAAATTCTATTGCAGGTTATGTTTTCAGTATGGGATTTGGACCTGTCACTTGGGCTTGTAAGAAACAACAAGCTCTTGCTCTTACTTCAGTAGAAGCAGAATATCAAGCCACAATTAATGCAAGTCAAGAAGATTTATGGCTTCAATAGATCCTTTCAAAGTTTGGATTCAAGCAACAACAACCTACTCCACTTTGGTGCGATAATCAAAGTGCCATCAAGCTTGCCAAATATACAGTTCTACATCAGCGCAGCAAACACATTGAGCTACACATGCACTTCATCAGAAATCTTGTTCATGATAGTGTTATTGAAGTTCTCTATTGCCCTACAGATGATCAAGTTGCAGACATCTTCACCAAGTCTCTTACATAAGCGAATTTTTCTAAACTTCGGTCTATGTTAGGTGTTCAAGAATGTGTCCTTAAGGAGGGATAGGCTCTAATGCCTCCTTCCTTCTCCTAATAGTGTCACTTTTGTAAATCCTTCAATCCTATCTGAAGTTGTTCTTAAGGGGGGATGTTAGGATATTTACACACTTAGGAGTTAGTTAAGATCAACTTGTGTAATATATTCGCTAGGTAAAAATGTGTTTCTTTAGTATGCATTAGTATGCATCTGTAAATATTCTAATTCGACGATCACGATATGTTCTAGAAATAGAGTGATCCGATAGTTCAACTTCTCTTAGATCATACCTAACATTGATCCATGGCTTAACACCTGATTGGTCCATGATCTTTATTTAAAGAGCATAGAGGCTCCTTGGCTAGCTGATCGATTATGAGAAGCTCATGTAACTTTCTTTCTTTTGCATAATAAATTGCTCCAAGTAGCTATTTGGCTCGGGCCGTGGACTGTTTCTCTCTCAAGGTTTTTAACCACATGACAAACATCAGTGTGTTGATCTGTGATCTATTTGTGTGAAGCGGTTGCTGAAGGTGTTCGGTCTTTTGGGAGTACCCAGTGTACCTGAACAGTTCTAATAGTAAAGCCCGTGATTGTGTAAATGTACATTGCCGACATTATGGAGGAGGATTATTTTTTGTTTCTAAGCTTAGCGGTTAGTGATTCTGATATCTGATGGACTTAATGTATACCAGATCCATAGTTCTGTTTGTGCCAGCCATTGCGGCAGTCGTCCAGTTTATCCCTCCCATTGATTTAAGTTCATTCGCTGATAAGTTTCCCGTTGATTGTTATATATATGGAGGCCATGTGTTATATTTCTTTATTCGTATTGTGACTTGTCATTCACATTGGTTTGTGTTGTTTTCACCATTCGTATGTGCATAACTGTCAAAACTTGGTTCATTTTCTCTGCTGCTGTGGAATTTTGTTCCATCCAATCGATTACATCGCTATGGTCAGGTAGGTAAACCGCGATCTTGTTATTTTTGGGTTTTATTGGTTTATTTTTTGAGTCGTTAGGTTTTGCATTGGTTAGGTTTTTCGAATAAAGGGAATTCTTGCCTCCTTACGGTGTTCATGGATGTTTTACATTGAGAGGGGAGGGGGTTTAGCTATTTGAGGTCTCTTTATTATTGAGTCTGAGCCTGTACGACTTTGAAGCATTATGGATGTGTTTGCGCTTGCGTGAGTGGTTAGGGCACAGTGCAGACAAGTGTTTTGCTGTCTGCACCACCCTTTTCTTGGTCTTTTCATGATCGGCCAGGGGTTAGTAGGTGGTTTTTCTTGCAGCGATTCTTTCCTGTGGGACTCAGGAGGGTTTTTCTTTTGGTTGATTAGGGTTTTTTCTCGAAGACGTTTGTTACGTAGGGTTTAGTATTTGGAGATTGAGATTGGTGTTTGAGATCCATCAGCAGAGTCTATCTGATAAGTCCATGTGTGAGACGGAGGTTTTTCAGTCGATTAAGGTTTTGAGAGAGTGGAGCTTAGGAAATTTTAGGAAGCAGTTTGCAGGGTTTTTTCTAGTTAAATATTTCATTCATAAATACTATGTTTAACTAATTTTTATAGCATGCATTTCAAGGAAGTACATAAATTGGTATATTTTCTTGTATATTGCTTAAACACTTGCTAAGAGCTCAGTTAGCCTAAAAACATGTTTTTGACTGTGGCAGGTTGATTTCTATAACAACAACATGTCAAAGAGATAGAAGAAGAAATATCCTAAGGTTGAAGGAGAACCTGAAGTAGAAATAATCACCAAATTAGAGTTCATCTACGAAGATACCAAATCCACTGCTAGAATTGAACCAGACTACAAGTGGGGAGAAATCTATAGAATGATCTCAAACAAGAATGTACCTGATACTGGGCTTGAGGAACTGGAGATCTATGCCAACATTGAGAAGTCATCCCTGATGAAAGTAGCTATGAGGCCCAAGTTATTTCCCTGTTCAGAGGTAATAGGCTGAATTTTTCCTAGGGCATATGTGACGACCATGATTCTAGAGAACACTACAAAGCAAGGCTATGCTACATATAGCCCTGCATATGTCTCCATGGCATATTATCTACCTTCACCACAGGTCTACCTAATAGAGAGTTGGTTGAAGGAGATAGATATGAACCTGGTACAAACTATAAAGAGAATGATGGTACCGGGAAATAATTTTTGAACTAGATCTTCCAAAGAATATGACACCTCTACTCAACGTACTCCCTACAGGTTCATTGCATTGATGCTCAATAAGATTTTTGGCAAAGAACATGGGAAGACCTTCAAGATAGGTTGGATACCAGTTATTTTCTTTGTGGATACATAAGGAACCATTTTTAACTGGGAAAATATAGTTTCGAACAGCCTCTTTGCATGTATATCAAAAGCCTTAAGATGGGTATCTCAAAAGAAATCAAAATTTTATATGAGCTCTATCTTGATTGATTGCATTTTGTGCACCCAATATTTTCCTACTTTGCGATGTAACTTGGAGAAGGACAGAACCCTAGTGTACACGGCCTATAAAATGTTGTGGGCACATAAGTACCATATTTATTATAGGGAAATTTGCGAGCATTTCATTATTCCCTTATATACCCTAATTTTCGTGACTGAATGTAATTGCATGTGTGAAGAGCCATTTAAAGTCATACAGGAATTTGGAGATTATTATTTGATGGAGGATGGGTTATATGTAAGGATGTATGGTGGCTCCAGAGCTCCTTCCCTACTCCCGAAATATGCCACAGATTATGTACTCTACAAGGAGGCAGTCAAACAGTTGTATATTGATGGTGTAGGCAATTTTCTGTTTGAACATAAAAAGGAAACATACCCTGCAGTACCTTTCTTACTTGGAAGCTATAATTTTTCAAGAGTAAAGCAGCCAACATAATTTGTTAAGGAGCTAGAATATTTTCATTTTGGCGAAATGAATTTTCATAGAAATGACTCCCATAACAAAGTAGCTGACTACTGGAAAGAAACAGGAATTCATTTTGAATATAGTGATTTCTAGGACAAAGATGAGGAGACATTCCGAAATGCAAAGAACATGACCACCCTCAAGAAAAGATTCAAGCAAAAAATAACAACTATAGGTGGAAAAGGCAAAACTTCTGAAAATGATAAGAAGTTAGAAGAAGAAGGAAAGAAAAGAGAAGAAGATGCTAGAAGATTAGCACAGGGGAGAAGAAGATTCTAGAAGTTTCATTTTTTGAGATAAATTTGATCCCTTTCATGCCTACCGAAAGGGGAGGAGGTTCCTGACTTTAATACCATTTTTCATGACAAATAAAATAAAAGAATCATTAAAAGAACTGATAAGAAGGTAGATACTGGGGGACAGCTAGGAAAAATGGTGATAGATAAAACATTGGTATATAATACGCATAAAGACCCACGGTTGATAGCAAGAGATGGGGTAGCTTTAGCCTTAGTGACTGAAGACAATGTGGACAGGCTCATGACTGATCTAGAGGAGTCACGGAAGAATGCAGCCCAATTGAAATAAACCTTAAAAAAGGAAAGAGTTGAGAGTCAAAAGATAAAGAGAAAATATGAATATATGATGGGTGAAGTCAAGACTTCAAGAATAGAATGCCAAACTCTGCAAGTAGATAACAATGCTCTAGAAATATCTGCAGAGAACAAAGAGAAGAGTGCTCAAGTTACCTTAGCTAAATTACAAAAGCTACAGCTAGAGCATCAGATGTTAAACACTGAAAAGGATGATTTTTAGTCATCATATGGGAATTTAAGAGAAAAGAAGAACAAGTTGGAGAATGGGGTTACTGATTTAGAAATGGAGAAGGCTACTACAGAGGAAAAGGAGAAGCAGTATCAGATGCAGGTGGCATCCTTAGAAGAGCAGAAAGATTCATTGACCGCATCACTTAAGGATGCTATGGAGCAGAAAAGCGACATCCAGCCTTTAAAAGAGCATGTTCTGATTCAAAGAAAAAATATCGATCAAATATAGATACTGATAGAATATGAAAGGTGTAAAATTTTGCATATAGACACAAGGATAGAAGAAATTGTAGATACCACTTCATACTTCATAGATAGGTCTCAAGATATATTGGAGATTCTAAAAGGAATAATGGTCTGGGTAGAGACAAATACGGAATTTCCCGCAGAGCTAGCAGTAAGAGATCAATAAAATTTAAAGCAAGAATATTAATTGCTAGAATTTGCAACTAATGTAGCAGAGGAGTTCAAGAAAACAGTGAAAAAGAAAAAGGCGGCATGTGCTGAATTTTGTAGGAGAGTGCTCTCCACATACAATCGATGTTAGAATTTTGTAGAAAAGAGATTGGATGTGCTACCAGAGCATGAATTTTTTCTAAAACATTTACAACACATGTACCAAGAAGATGAGAAAGAAATCCAGCAGGTCAAGGACCTAGATGAATGGATATTGAAAAATGTGGTAGCACATGCAACCGTGATCATACATTTATTAGAAGACCAGTTGCGCCTAAGTATTTCTAGGATAGAGGGGCTAAAGACCCAGGCTGCCAAATATGAAATTAACATTCGATTTCTTGAGCCTTCCAGGTTTGAAGGCATAGCAACAGATGCTCATGCATGGAAGAGGTTCATCAGCGAGCAAGCTGGCCCTTCCTCATAAGGTGTTTTAGAAATATTGATTTAAAATGTAATATATTGTATTAATTATGTGCACAAGCTACCGGACAAAATTTTGGAAAATGAAAGGTTGGGGATGCTCAAGAGACAATGAGGGGAAACCCAAGAATTTTGTTTTTTTTGTATAAATATAGGAGAGTTTTATATAGAAAGGGACCTTTTTTCTAGACTATCTTGAGAAAGATTGTAAGAAGAACTATTTCATTTTACAATAAAGAGTCATATGTTTCTGCTAGTGGAAGTTCTGTAAAAAAAAATTCAAATGTTTGCTATGGGCGAGTTGGATATGAACTATTTATTTTTCAGGTTATTTCCATTAACTGTGAGATTGTTCTAACTTATTGAATTTTTTCATGTTATGATTGTGCTTAGGTTTATTTTTCCAAATTTCCACATTGAGTAATGAATGTTTTAACTAACAATGAGCTATCTTGTTGTTTATATTTCGATTGATGTTCATGTGTTCTGAAACATTAATAGTTATCTGTGATTTTTATTTATGCACGCACTACAGTACATTACTCACCATAAATGATAGTTTTTCTCCCTAGGAATAGGTTAGTAAGTCTTAGTTAGTTTCTGGTTGTTTGTGATTTAGAAGCGAGAGAGATAAGACGAGAGGTAAGAACCTGCACATCACATTGTGACCCTCCTCGTTATCTCTATCATCTGTATTTTAGTTAGGCACTTCCACATCATACCTTAAACATAAAAAAACTAAAAATATACATGGTGGACTACGCCATAACCGGTAAAACACTTTAATTGTTACTTGACCTACGGTATCCAGACCATAAACCGAACAGATTGCCCATACCAAACAATAACGAGCTAATTGGGAACGTTTATTGGGGAGAATCCCTACTATTGTTACCTGCAATTTTCTATGCCTCAACAGTTTTTTGGTGCTAGAAGGAGGGCCACTAGTGCATGGCTGGCCAAGGAAGCCTGCTTCCTTGAAATCACTCCATCGGTGACAGTTCTAAAAATAGTTTGCTTCCCAAACCCACTCCTAAAGATAAAGATAAATGGTATCTGTATCCCCTTGATAATGAAGTGGTTGATGATTTAAGAAGAATTACCATGGAATTTGTGAAAAAGATTGGAGGATTACCTATTGTATCTGTCCTACCTAGAAGAGAGTACCAGAAGAAATATCACCCTTAATTAGAAGACTCAGTGTTGGTAGAAGATCTTGAAGAACTGGTAGAAGAAAATTTACAAGAAGTTGACCAACCTTTAGATCATTTGGATCCAGATTCACCTTACTGTTCACTTTTCCAGACCCCTGTTTAGTCGTAACCTCATACTTCACTCAGAATCATGGCTAATGTAAATGCAAACCAACCACTTCCACAAGCTGCTTGGAGGAATATGTCACATTTAAATTTGACACCTCCCTTGCATGATTTTCCTCAGGATTTTGATAAGATGTTACCTAAGTTTGAACCAAGTGAAGGAATTCTGGTAGATGATCATTTGCAGATTTTTTACTTGGATGTAGAAGGACTACAAGTTGGAGAGCATGAAGATGTGGTCTGTAGATTGTTTCCCCACACCCTAAAAGGAAAAGTAGTCTCATGGTATTTTTCCCTACCTGCAAATTCAATTACAGATTGGAATACTTTTGAGAGAATGTTTAGAAGCAAGTATGCACTCCACAAAACTCATGCAGCGTTAATGAAAGGATTATGTTCTCTAAAGAAAGAAAGGAAGGAAAGAGTGCATAATTTCAGTCAAAGGTTTGCTTCTTACCTAAACAATTTCACTGCAGCTAATAAACCATCTGAAAATTCTCTAATTGAATACTATACCTTAGCTCTTGGGCCTAATCTAGCCATGTTTTCCAAGAGATCAGTTAGACCTACATTAGCAGAAACCTATGAAGAGGCTGAGAAGGTAAAGGCTGAGATGGAGAGTATAGAAAATTACCCTATGCAGTCAGAAGAGAATACTTTCGGAAACATGAAACCTTTATTACTGACTAAACCTAAGGATGTGCGATCACAGGATTTCGAAGGGATGGTGAAGATGATGCAGAAATTATCCAACAAAGTGATAGATTTAGAAAAGGAAAAAGAGACTCATAAACCATATAAGCCTTATTATAATAAAGGGAAGATAACAGTAAACCTAAACCTCCTCCACATAGTCCTTCAGTAATGAATTTAACTGATGTAGGCATGGATAATTTTTGTACCTTTCATCAGCATCCTCATTCTGAGAAGAATTTCCCACAATGGATAAATTCTATGACATTAGTCATGAATCAATTATTGGACTCCAAACTAACAGAAACTGGTAAGGAGGAAGAAAAAGGATAATGAACCTACTGAAAAACAAGAGGAAGACACTTTGGTTTTATGGGAGCCTGTCTCTATGTTTTATAAGGAAGAGGAAGATTTTCTGATACAAGGGGAGACAACCAAAAGAGGATCTTCCCATTGACAACCAACCTGAGGAAGAAATTCGCTAGGCAAGTTTACGAGGGAAGTCTAAGTATAAAACTCCAACATTTCTCCTAACTTTTGAAATTTTCAACTATAATGTGCATAACTATTTAGTGGACTCAGGAGTATCAGTCAACGTTATGCCACTTTTAGACTACGAGAAAATCAATGGTAAACCTAAACCATCCACTTGGAAAGTTCTTCAATTAGACAGAACAACTGTAAAGGTAATAGGAGAAATGGAGGATGTCTTGATTCACTTATCTGCATATGAGAGGGTATGTATATACATCGACATTGTAGTAGTAGACATACCAGATGCTTATGGACTAGTGTTGAGTCGAGACTGGTCAACAATATTAGAAGGATATTTTGCATTAGATTGGTCACATCTGTGGTTGCCTTTTAAGGGAAGTCCAAATCAAATAAAAGTATTAAGAGATCCTCAAATGAAATACAATGTCACTCAATTAGAGGGGAAAAATGAATGAGTAAAATCTGTATTGGGAAATTATTTCATTGAATTGGAACTGGGAAATTACCAAGCTGAAGAAGCCAACAGTATACCTGATATCCATCCCAATATCCTTCGATTTTCACAGGATGATGAGATTGACTGTAACATAGTAGATTTAGTTTCAGATGTAGTCTGTAATTCAAATTCAGTAGAAGTAGATAGTTTTTGGATTCTTTATTTTGATGGTTCTAAAACATTGGAGGGATCAAGGGTGGGTTGTGTCCTGATTGATGCAGAAAAAAATAAACATTTTCTTTCATGTATGTTATAATTCAAATGCACAAATAACACAGCCGAATACAAAGCACTAGTTCAGGGACTTTAAAAAACAATAGAAGTGAAAGTAAAAAATATGAAAGCATATGGAGATTCTGAAATCGTTGTTAAGCAGATTCGAAACAAAATACGCTGCATTTCACCACATTTGAAATCTTACCAAAATGAAGTTTGGGAGTTTCTTATAAATTTTCATACATTCAATATTGTGTCCATTCCTAGATTAAATAATGTAGCAGCTGATTTACTAGCTACCTCAGCCGCAAGATTAGTACCTTCAAATAAAATATGCTCTATTGAATTAATTTTCAGACCTTTTGTTCTAGATATGATCACAAATCTACGGGTTTTTAACGATGATCAGCAAATTTTTGACTGTTTGATGAATGACGATACTTTCAAAGGAGCAATAATAGACGATGAAGAACATAAAGCGGAATTAAAATTTGGGAACTTTATTCCTAAAGGAGTTAGGACCTTGGAACTAATGTTTGATTTGGATAACAAATTTAGAAAGCCAGCGAATGTCAAGACCCATAGCTTGTCCATGCAATTCGAGCTGATAAATTTGGGGACTGAAGCTGAACCCAAATATGTAAATTTGGGGAAGTGTTGTTCTCCAGGCGAAAGGAGTAATTTCATCAATGTATTCAAGTGGTACAAGGATGTGTTTGCTTGGACCTATGAAGATCTTAAAACTTATGACACAAATATCATACACCAGGTTATCCCAATCAAAGGTGGAATTAAGCCTTACCAACATCCTTTGACGAAGATGCATCCTAAGATGGAACCTTTAATACAAAGTGAGGTAAAAAAGTTGTTGGATGCTAAAATCATATTTAAAGTCAGACATTCAGAATGGGATTCTACTTTGGTGCCAGTATGGAAAAAGTCATGAGAAATCAGGCTTTGTGTCGATTTCAGAAATCTTAATCATGCATTAGATAAATATAATTATCTGGTCCCGCCCATAGAGAAAATACTATAGATGGTTTCAGGTTCTGAATTGTTTTCGTTATTAGATGGATTATCTGGTTATAATCAAGTATTAGTAGCTGAAGAAGACGGGAATAAAACCATGTTCAGAACCAAGTGGGGAACTTTTGCGTATAGGAGGATGCCTTTTGGACTTATTAATGCTGGAGCTACTTTCCAGAGGGCCATGGATATAGCTTTCTGTGGTTTGATTGGCCGTAGTGTTTTGGTTTATCTAGAAGATGTCACAATATTTTAGAAAAAAGAGAGAGGAGGATGAATTTCATTTGAAACAAATTTTCGAGTGTTGCCAGAAGTATGGTATTTTATTAAATCCCAAGAAATGTGTGTTCCCAGTCACAGAAGGAAAGCTACTGGGCCATGTCATTTCTAAGAAAGGGATCTCCATAGAACCGGAGAGGATTAAAACCATAGAACAGATCCCTTTACTCAATAATAAAAAGTGTATGCAATCTTTTATGGGACAATCAACTTTGTGCAAAGGTGTATACCATACTTTGCTCATATCGTCGGACCTTTTCTGCAAATGGTTAAACAGAGTGTGCAATTCAAATGGATTGAGTTGGAGAAGAATGCATTCAGAAAGATAAAAACATCTATTGCTAATGCACCATCACTCAAAAGTCCAAATTTTGAAAAGGATTTTATTCTGTACACTTTTACGTCTGATGATTCGTTGGCAGCTGTGCTTACATAGAAGGAAGATGGAGGAGATGAGTATCCCATATCATTTATGAGCATTGGTCTGTAGGGAGCTGAATTGAATTATCTAGCAGGTTACAAACAAGCTTGTGCAGTTTTTAAAGCAGTAAAACAATTCAGGCCATATATACTTAAGAATCGCACCAAAGTAATAGTTCCCCACCCAGCTGTACGATCTCTTTTTGTACAAAAGGAATTAGGAGAAAGAAGAGGAAACTAGTTGAATGCTTTACAAGAATACGATCTTGAGTTCAAACCAGCATCCATAGTTAAAGGACAAGGATTGTGTAAACTAATGACTGAAGGTCAAAACAATGAATAAAGCAGCTGGGATAATGAAGCTGAACTACTTATGGTGGATGTATGTCCTTTGTTTACAGCTCTAGACTCCTGGTATCGAGACCTAGTGCATTACCTCCAAGAAGGATATTTGCTGGAGCATTGGAGTCCAAATCAAAGAAGAGCATTACATAAGAAATTAGCTTTATATCAGATCATTGATGGAGTACTGTTCAGAAAAAAATACGATGGAGTTTTTCTCAGGTGCTTAGAACAAGAAGATGCAAAGAAGGTCGTAGTAGAATTGCATGATGGGCCTGCTGGAGGTCATTTTTCCGAAGACACAACAACACATAAGATTCTCAGAGCCAGATATTACTAGCCTACACTATTTAAGGATGCTTATGCTCATGTTAGAAAATGTGATTCCTGTCAAGGATAGGTTGGAAGAAAAGATAAAGCAGCAGGACCGTTAAAACTAGTAATTATACCAGAACCATTTGAACAATGGGGAATCGATCTTATTGGAGAAATAAAACCAAATTCCTCCTTGCACCACACGTATATTCTGACAACAACTGATTACTTCACTAGATGGGTCGATGCTATTCCATTACGAAAAGTAAACGAAGATGGGGTTATGGATTTCTTACATAATCAAATTATGACCAAGTTTGGGGTTCCAATTTACCTGATTTTTTATAATTCTACTTACTTTTCTTCTATTATACTAAATGCATTTGCTAATGAAAGAGGAATTAAGTTGCATTATTCTGCAAATTATTACCCACAAGGAAATGGTTTGGCGGAATCCACAAACAAAAATATGATTAGAATTCTAAAGAAAATCGCAATAGAAAATCAAAGGAGTTGGCATTTAGCGTTACCTAATTCTCTCTGGGCTGATAGAGTCACACCCAAGAATTCCTTAGGTGTGTCACCATACACTCTTTTTTATGGAAAAGATGTTGTCCTTTCTCCTAATATTCTATTGCCATCTTCCATAATAGCTCAAGAATCTAGGGGTACCGATAATGAAATTCTACAAATCAGAATCTATAATCTGTTGAAGCTAGAAGAGTCTAGGTCCAAAGCCAAAGAAAGGTTTAAACATCAACAAGAAATAGTGAAGCGTTGGTTTGACAAACACAGAGTTGGGAACAAAGAATTTGAAGTAGGAGATCTGGTTCTTAAGTGGGATCACCTGTATGATGAAAAGGGAAAGCACACCAAATTTCAGTAGTTATGGGTAGGCCCTTTTTCAAATTGCAGCAAAGCTAGGCCCCTCGACTTACAAGTTGCAATACTTATAGGGGTGGAAAGAGAACTTACCAGTAAATGGTTTAGTTCTCAA
This sequence comes from Pseudotsuga menziesii, assembly GCA_001517045.1. Classification (NCBI taxonomy): domain Eukaryota; kingdom Viridiplantae; phylum Streptophyta; class Pinopsida; order Pinales; family Pinaceae; genus Pseudotsuga; species Pseudotsuga menziesii. The sequence continues at coordinate 273,719 of LPNX010421229.1, read as the reverse complement.
GCCTTATTTTTCTTGATCAATTTGATTTGGTTTTCTTGTACATAAATAAACTTTTGGTTTGTTGCTTATTTTAGGTTTTTTTGGTTTGTTTGCTTTATTTACTTAGAGTTTGATTGATTGTAATGTTTAATAGCACAACTTTTGGTTGCGTGGAGTTCATCAGAATTCTGGGTTAACTAAAATATTTGATTAGAAGACTGTGTACTATTAATTCATATAATATTTGAAAGAAATTCTTCAAGTTTAGCAGTTTTCCTAAATAGTTATGAACACATTGAAGTCTTGTTTAATCCTTGTGAAATAACTCAAGATAAAAAGGCCCAGAATACTACTTTTGAGGTTCCATTCATCTCACATAAAACAACTGTCCTAGGGGGTGACAGCAAAAAACCGACGGAAAGGAAGCAAGGTAAACAATGTATTATATTTAAATAATTCCATGCCATGAATTGAAATCCAAAAGTCTAATAAGATTCAAAATCTTGTCGAAAAATAAATATGAATCAAAGCAAGTACTGAACCATATTAGTACATTTAAGATTTCCAAAGTTCTTCTCCATCTGTGAGCTGAAATTTAAATATATACCTCACACAAAAGGACACTATGGATAGAGGAGACTGAATTAAAATTTAGAAAGAAGGCAAGCAGAAAGACTAAAAAGAAGAAAAAAGTCCAAAAGCACAAAAAGTGCAAGGTGGCATGGGAATGAGGAACAAACAGATATATCTATTTACCATATTTTACGATCCTATGGTGTCTAAGTTGGAAACTACTCGAAGACAGAGGTAAAACAAAACTCATACCCTTGGCCTCAAAAGAGTTATCTAAACTTTGAAATATTTGTTCCCTTGTTCCTTAACTTGGAATATAATCAATAATTAAAGTGCATACATCTGACATTTTGGGAAATCCAGATATCTTGAAGAATTTAGCATGTTAGTATTGTCAAAAGAGTCTGTTGATCAAAGAGAAAATTATCCAGAGATCTGTATTCACCAGGTAGTCATCAGTTGTTGTAGCTACAACTTTTTCCCCTAAATTTTAGGGCCCCCCTTTTATTTGTTTTTATTAAATCTGGCCTAGGAGTATTTTTTTTCACCAAAGATGCCCTGACTCTCCAATTTGTTTTTCATTAAAAATATTGGTCTATTTCATTTTTGTATCAGAATATTAGTCGACTATCGTTCCGATATCAGAAGCATAGTAGACTATCTTTCTGATGTTGCAGAAACCAAACCGTCAAGCCTGCCAAAGAGCTTCAGACTCCCTCATCGATACATTGAAGCTCATTTTCTCTTCTCCTCGTGTTTGATTTTCCGAGATTAGAACTTAGTGGTTCCGATATCCGATAATGTTTATCTCGCTGTCGGGATGTTTGACCAGAGTAAGCCGGAGTCCTAGTATCTATCATTTTCAGCATTGTGTTAGTTTAGTTCCGAGACGTTTCGAAAGCATCATGTTCTTTCTCCGAATCCTTAGAGCTTAGTGTTGGCAAGTTCCGATACCCATTCTAATAGTAAAGCCCACGATTGTATAAATGTACATTGCCAACGCTACAGAGGAGGATTAGTTTTTGTTTTCGAGCTTAGAGGTTAGTGATTATGATATTCGATGGACTTAATGTATCCCAAGTTCGTAGTTTTGTTTGCACCCACAATTGCGGAAGTCCTCCAGTTTATCCTTCCCATTGATTTAAGTTCGTTTTCCGATACGTTTCCCACCAGTTGTTATATATATGGAGGCCATGTGTTATATTGTTTTATTCGTATTGTGACTTGTCATTCGCTTTAGTTTATGTCATTTGCACCTTTCACGCGCGTGTAGCTATCAAAACCTGGTTCAGTTTCTCTACTCTCATGGAATTTCATTCCATCCAATTGATTACATCACTACGGCTAGGTAGGTAAACCGCGGTCTTGTTATTTTTGGCTTTTATTGGTTGATTTTTTGAGTCGTTAGTTTTTCCATTGGTTAGGTTTTTCACATAAAAGGAATTCTTGCCACCTTACGGTTTTCATGTATGTTTTACATTGAGTGGGGAGGGGGTTTAGCTATTTGAGGTCTCATTATTATTGAGTCTCATCCTGTATGCCTTTGAAGCATTATGGACACATTTTCACCTGCACGAGTGGTTAGGGCACAGTGCAGACAAGCGTTTCATTGTCTACACCACCCTTTTCGTGGTCTTTTCATGATTGGCCAAGGGTTAGTAGGCCATTTTTCTTGCAACGATTCTTTCCCATGGGACTCAAGAGGGTTTTTCTTTCGGTCGATTAGGGTTTTTGCTTGAATACATTTGTTGCTCGGGGTTTAGTATTTTGAGATTGAGATTAGTGTTTGAGATCCAGTGGTAGAGTTAGTCTGATAAGTCCCAGTGTGAGACAGAGGTTTTTCGATCGATTAAGGTTTTGAGACAGTGGAGCTTAGGAAATTTTAGGAAGCAGTTTGCATGGTTTTTTCTGGTTAAATATTTCATTCATAAAGACTATGTTTAAATATTTTTACAGCATGCATGTCGAGGAGGTACATAAATTGATATATTTTCATGTATATTTCTTAAACACTTGATAAGAGCTCAATTAGCCTAAAAACATGTTTTTGACTGTGACAGGTTGATTGCTATAACAACAACATGTCAAAGAGATAGAAGAAGAAATATCCTATGGTTGAAGGAGAACCTGAAGTAGAAATAATCACAAAAGTAAAGTTCATCTACGAAGATACCAAAGCCACTACTGGAATTGAACCGGACTACAAGTGGGGAGAAATATATAGAATTATCTCAAACTAGAATGTACCCGATGTCGGGTTTGAGGAACTAATGATCTATGCCAACATTGAGAAGTCAGCCCTGATGAAAGTAGCAACGAGGCTTGATTTATTTCCCTCTTCATAAGTAATAGGCTAGATTCTTCCCAGGGCAGATGTGACAACCATAATTCTAGAGAACATTACAAAGCAATGCTATGTTGCATATAGCCATGCATATGTCTCCATGGCATATCATCTACCTTCACCAAGCTAAATGTGTTCATCTACCTTCATATGTTCGTAATGTGTTCAAGTATAGGTGACAATGCTTGTCTTTAAGGCTAAATGCATTAACTTCATGTTGCAGTTGAAACGTTTTCCCCTAAATTTTCAATTTTAGGCCCCCCCTTTTATTTGTTTTTATTAAATCTGGCCTAGGAGTATTTTGTTTTCACCAAAGCTGCTCTGAGTCCAATTTTTTTTTCCCTTAAAAATCTTGGTCTATTTCATTTTTGTATCGAAAGATTAGTCAACTATCCTTCCGATATCGGAAGCATAGTAGACTATATTTTCGACATTGTGGAAACCAAATCATCAAGCCTACAAAAGAGCTACAGACTCCCTCGCTGATACATCGGACTCGTTTTCTCTTCTCCTTGGGTTCGATTTTTCAAGGTTAGAACTTAGTGGTTGCGATATCCGATAATGTGTATCACGCTGTCGGGATGTTAGACCAGAGTAAGTTGGATTCCTAGTTTCTATAATTTTCAGCGTTGTGGGAGGTTAGTTCCGAGACGTTCCGAAAGCATCATGTTCTTTCCCCGACTCCTTGGAGCTTATCCTTGCCGAGTTTCGATACCCGTTCTAACAGTAAAGACCGCGATTGTATAAATGTACATTACCGATGTTGCGAAGGAGGATTAGTTTTTGTTTCCGAGCTTAGCAGTTAATGATTCTGATATCTGATGGACTTAATGTATCCCGGGTCCATAGTTCTGTTTGTGACTGCCATTGCGGCAGTCCTCCAGTTTATCATTCCGATTGATTTAAGTTCGTCCGCCGATAAGTTTCCAGCCGATTGTTATATATATGGAGGCCATGTATTATATTGTTTTATTTGTATTGTGACTTGCCATTCAGATTGGCTTGTGTTGTTTGCACTGTTCACGCGTGCATAGCTGTCAAAACCTGGTTCGGTTGCTCTTCTCCTGTGGAATTTCGTTCCATCGAATCGATTACATCACTATGGCCAGGTAGGTAAACCGCAGTCTTGTTATTTTGGGCTTTTATTTTTTTATTTTTTGAGCTGTAAGGTTTTTCACATCAAGGGAATTCTTTCCTCCTTACGATGTTCATGGATGTTTTACATTGAGTGGGGAGAGGTTTATCTATTTGAGGTCTCATTATTACTAAGACTATGCCTATACGCCTTTGAAGCGTTATGGATGTGTTTGCGGCTACGCGAGTGGTTAGGGTGTGGTGTAGACAAGTGTTTTGATGTCTGCACCACCCTTTTCTTGGTCTTTTCATGATCGACCAGGGGTTAGTACGTCATTTTTCTTGTAGTGATTCTTTCCCGTGGGACTCAGGAGGGTTTTTCTTTCGGTCGAATAGGGTTTTTGCTCGAAGACGTTTGCTGCACAGGGTTTAGTATTTTGAGACTGAGATTGGTGTTTGAGATCTAGCAGTAGAGTCAGTCTGATAATTCCATGTGTGAGACAGAGGTTTTTCGGTCGATTAAGGTTTTGAGAGAGTGGAGCTTAGGAAATATTAGGAAGCAGTTTGCAGGGTTTTTTCTGGTTAAATATTTCATTCATAAATACTTTGTTTAACTAATTTTTATAGCATGCATGTCGAGGAAGTACATAAATTGGTATATTTTCTTGTATATTGCTTAAAAACTTGCTAAGAGCTCAGTTAGCCTAAAAACATGTTTTTGACTATGGTAGGTTGATTGCTATAATAGCAACATGTCAAAGAGACAAAATAAGGAAGATCCTATGGTTGAAGGAGAACCTTAAGTAGAAATAATCACCAAAGTAGAGTTCATATACAAAGATACCAAAGCCACTACTGGAATTGAACCAGACTACAAGTGGGGAGAAATATATAGAATGATCTCAAACCAGAATGTACCTGATGTCGGGTTTGAGGAACTGATGATCTATGCCAACATTGAGAAGTCAGCCCTGATGAAAGTAGCTACGAGGCCCGATTTATTTCCCTGTTCAGAAGTAATAGGATGGATTCTTCCCAGGGAAGATGTGATGACCATGATTCTAGAGAACACTGCAAAGCAAGGCTATGCTACATATAGCCCTGCATATGTCTCCATGGCATATCATATACCTTCACCATAGGTCTACCTAATAGAGATTTGGTTGGAGATAGCTATGAACCTGGTAGAAACTGTAAAGAGAATGATGGTACCGGGAAAGAATCTCTGAACTAGATCTTCCGAAGAATATGACACCTCTACTCTCTGTACTCTGTATAGGTTTATTGCATTGATGCTCAATAGGATTTTTGGTAGAGCACATGGGAAGAGATTCAACATAGGTTGGATACCAGTTATTTTCTTTGTGGCTACCCAAGGAACCATCTTTAACTGGGAAAATATAGTGTCGAACAACCTCTCTGCATGTATATCAGTAGCCTTAGTAGGGGTATCTCAAACAAATCAGAATTTTATATGAGGTCTATCTTGATTGATTGCATACTGTGCACCCAGTCTTTTCCTGCTTTGAGATGTAACTGGGAGAAGGACAAAACCCTAGTGTACATGACCTATAAATTGTTTTGGGCACATAAGTACCATAGTTATTATAGGGAAATTTGTGAGCATTTCATTATGCCCTTATATACCTTAATTTTCCTGACTAAATGTAATTGCATGTCTTAAGAGCCATTTAAAGTCATACAGGAGTTTGGAGATTATTATTTGATGGAGGATGGGTTATATGTAGGGATGTATGGTGGCTCCAGATCTCCTTCCCTACTCCTGAAATATGCCACAGATTATGTACTCTACAAGGAGGCAGTTAGACAGCTGTATATTGATGGTGTAGGCAATTTTCTCTTTGAACATAAGAAGGAAATGTACCCTACACTACCTTTTTTACTTGGAAGCTATAATTTTTCAAGGGTAAAGCAGGTAGTAGAATTTGTTAAGGAGCTAGAATATTTTCATTTTGGCGAAATGAATTTTCATAGAAATGACTCCCATAACAAAGTAGCTGACTACTGCAAAGAAGCAGGAATTCATTTTGAATATACTGATTTCTAGGACAAAGATGAGGAGACATTCTGAAATGCAAAGAACATGACCGCCCTCAAGAAAAGATTCAAGCAAAAAATAAAAACTATGGGTGGAAATGGAAAAACTTCAGAAAAGGCTAAGAAGTTAGAAGAAGAAGAGGCAAAGAAAAGAGAAGAAGATGCTAAAAGATTAGCACAGGGGAGAAGAAGATGCTAGAAGTTTCATTTTCTGAGATAAATTTCATCTCTTTCATGCCTACAGAAGGGGAGGATGTTCCTGATTTTAATACCATTTGTTATGACAAAATAAAAGAAAAGAATCGTTAAAAGAACTGAGAGGAAGGTATATACTGGGGGATAACCAGGAAAAATGGTGTCAGATAAAACATTGGTACATGGTATGCATAAATACCTATGGTTGATAGCAAGAGATGGGGTAGCTTTAACGTTAGTGACTGAAGACAATGTGGACAGGCTCATGGCTGATCTAGAGCAGTCACAGAAGAATGCGGCCCAATTGAAAGAAACCTTAAAGAAGGAAAGAGATGAGAGTCAAAAGCTAAAGAGAAAATATGAAGATATGATGGGTGAAGTCAAGACTTCAAGAACAGAATTCCAAACTCTGCAAGTGGATAAGAATGCTCTATAAATATCCGCAGATAACAAAGAGAAGAGTGCTCAAGTTACCTCAGTTGAATTACAAAAGCTATAGCTAGAGCATCAGATGTTAAAGACTGAAAATGATGATCTTTAGTCATCATATGGGAATTTAAGTGAAGAGAAGAACAAGTTGGAGAATGGGGTTACTGAGTTAGAAATGGAGAAGGCTACTATAGAGGAAAAGGAGAAGCAGTATTAGATGTAGGTGGCAGCCTTAGAAGAGCAACAAGATTCATTGACTGCATCACTTAAGGATGCTACGGAGCAGAAAAAATGACATCCAGCCTTTGAAAGAGCATGTTCTGATTCAAAGAAAAAATATCCATCAAATATAGATACTGATAGAAGATGAAAGGTGCAAAATTTTCCAGATAGACACCAGGCTAGAAGAAATTGTAGATACCACTTCATACTTCCTAGATAGGTCTCAATATATATTGGAGATTCTAAAAGGAAGAATGGTTTGGGTAGAGACAAATAAGGAATTTCCCGTGGAGCTAGCAGTAAAAGATCCATAAACTTTAAAGCAGAAATATTAATTGCTGGAATTTGCAATTAATGTAGTAGAGGAGTTCAAGAAAGCAATGGAAAAGACAAAGGCAGCATGTGCTGAATTTTGTAGGAGAGTTCTCTCCAAATACAATCGATGTCAGACTTATGTAGAAAAGAGGTTGGATGTGCTACCAAAGCATGAATTGTTTCTAAAACATTTACAGGACATGTATAAAGAAGATGAGCAAGAAATCTCGCAGGTCAAGGACCTATATGAATGGATATTGAAAATTGCGGTAGCACAAGTAGCCGTCAGCATACATTTATTAGAATACCAGTTGCGCCTAAGTCTTGCTAGGATAGAGGGGGTAGAGACCCAGGATGCCAAATACGAAATTAACATTCGATTTCTTGAGCCTTCCGGGTTTGAAGGAATAGTAGCAGATGCTCATGCATGGAAGAAGTTCATCAGCGAGCAAGCTATCCCTTCCTCATAAAGTGTTTTGGAAATATTGATTTAAAATGTAATGTATTGTATTAATTATGTGCACAAGCTACCAGGCAAAATTTTGGAAAATGAAAGGTTGGGGAAGCTCAAGAGACAATGAGGGGCAGCCCAAGAATTTTGTTTTTTTTTGTATAAATATAGGAGATTTTTAGATAGAAATGGACCTTTTTTCCAGACTATCTTGAGAAATATTGTAAGAAGAACTATTTCATTTTACAATAAACAGTCATATGTTTCTGCTGGAGGAAGTTCTGTGTATTTTTTTCAAATGTTTGCTATGGGCCAGTTGGATATTAACTATTTCTTTTTCAGCTTGTTTCTATTAACTGTGAGATCATTCTAACTCATTGAATTTTTTCATGTTATGAATGTGCTCTAGTTTATTTTTGCCAAATTTCCACATTGATTAATGAATGTTTTAACTAACAATGAGCTATCTTGTTGTTTATATTTCGATTGATGTTCATGTGTTTTGAAACGTTAACAACTATCTGTGATTTTTCTTTATGCATGCACTATGGTACATTACTCACCATAAATGATAGTTTTTCTCCCTAGGGAGAGTTTAGTAAGTCTTAGTTAGTTTCTGGTTGTTTGTGATTTAGAAGTGAGAGAGGTAAGACGAGAGGTAAGAACCTGCGCATCACATTGTGACCCTCCTCGTTCTTTCTATCATATGCATTTTAGGTAGGCACTTGCACATCATACCTTAAACATCAAAAAACTAAAAATATACATGGTGGACTAGGCTGTAACCGGTAAAAAAGTTTAACTGTTAGTCCCCCTATGGTATCCAGACCGTAAAACGGATGCATTTCCCATACCAAACAATAATGAGCTAATTGGGAACATTTGTTGGGGAGAATCCCTACTATTGTTACCTACAATTTTCTATGCCTCAACATTTTTTTGGTTCTAGAAGGAGGGCCAGCGGTGGATGGCTGGCAAAGGAAGCCCGCTTCCTCAAAATCACTCCACTGCTGACAGTTCTGAAAATAGTTTGCTTCCCAAACCCACTTCTGAAGATAAAGATAAAGGGTATTTGTATTCCGTTGATAACAAAGTGGTTGATGAATTAAGAAGAATTAATAGGGCATATGAGAAAAATATTGGAGGATTACCTATTCTCTCTTTCCTACCTAGAAGAGAGTACCAAAAGAAAGATCGCCCTCAATTAGAAGACTCAGTGTTGGTAGAAGATCTTGAAGAATTGGTAGAAGTAGCTTTACAAGAAGTTGACCAACCTTTAGATCAATTGGATCCATATTCACCTTACTGTTCACCTTTCTAGACCCCTATTCAGTCTCAACCTCATACTCCACTCAGAATCATGGCTAATGTAAATGCAAACCAACCACCTCCACAACTTGCTTGGAGGGATAGGTCACAATTAAATTTGACACCTCCCTTGCATGATTTTCCTCAGGATTTTGACAAGATGTTACCTAAGTTTGAACCAAGTGAATGAATTCTGGTAGATGATCATTTACATAGTTTTTACTTGGTTGTAGAAGGACTACGAGCTGGAGAGCATGAAGAAGTGTTCTGTATATTGTTTCCCCACACCCTAAAAGTAAAATCAGGCTCATGGTATTTTTCCCTACCTACAAATTGAATTACAGATTGGAATACTTTCGAGAGAATGTTTAGAAGCAAGTATGCACTCTAGAAACTCATGTAGCGTTAATGAAAGGATTATGTGCTCTAAAGAAAGAAAGGAAGGAAAGAGTGCATAATTTCACTCAAAGGTTTGCTTCTTACCTAAACAATTTCACTGCAGCTGATAAACCATTTGAAAATGCTCTAATTGAATACTATGCCTTAGCTCTTGGGCTTGATCTAGCCATGTTTGCCAAGAGATCAGTTAGACCTACATTAGCAGAAACCTATGAAGAGGCTGAGAAGGTAGAGGCTGAGATGGAGAGTATAGAAAATTACCCTATGCAGTCAAAAGAGAATACTTTTGGAAACAAGAAACCTTTATTACTTACTAAACCTAAGGATGTGCGATCATAGGATTTTGAAGGGATGGCGAAGATGATGCATAAATTATCCAACAGAGTGATAGATTTAGAAAAGGAAAAAGAGACTCATAAACCATATAAGCCTTATTATAAAAAAAGGGAAGATAACAGTCAACCTAAACCTCCACCACATAGTCCTTCAGCAATGAATTTAACCGATGTAGGCATGGATAATTTTTGTACCTTTCATCAGCATCCTCATTCTGAGAAGAATTTCCGACAATGGAATAATTCTATGACATTAGTCATGAATCAATTATTGGACTCCAAACTGAGAGAAATTGGTAAGCAGGAAGACACTTTAGTTTTATGGGACTCTGTCTCTATGTTTGATAAGGAAGAGGAATATTTTATGATACAAGGGGAGACAACCAGATGAGGAGCTTCCTAGTGACAACCAACCTGAGGAAGAAATTGATGAGGAAAGTTTAGGAGGGAAGTCTAAGTATAAAACTACAGGATTTCTCCTAACTTTTGAAATTTTCAACTATAATGTGCATAACTATTTAGTGGAATCAAAAGTATCAATCAACGTTATGCCACTTTTAGTTTGCGAGAAAATCAGTGGTCAACCTAAACCATCCACTTGGCAAGTTCTTCAATTAGACAGAACAACTATAAAGGTAATAGGAGAAATGGAGGATGTCCTGATTCACTTATTCGCAGATGAGAGGGTATGTCAGTACATCAACATTGTAGTAGCAGACATACTAGGTGCTTATGGATTGGTGTTGAGTCAAGACTGGTCAGCAAGGTTAGAAAGATATTTGGATCAGATTGGTCACATTTGTGGTTTCCTTTTAAGGGAAGTCCAAATCAGATAAAAGTATTAAGAGATCCTCAAATGAAATACAATGTCACTTAGTTAGAGGGGAAAAAATGAACCAGTAAACTCTATATTGGGAAATTATTTCATTGAATTGGAACTGGGAAATTACCAAGCTAAAGAATCCAGCAGTATACCTAATATCCAGCCCGATCTCCTTCGTTTTTCACGGGCTGATGAGATTGACTGTAACATAGTAGATTTAGTTTCAAATGTAGTCTATAATTCAAATTCAGTAGAAGTAGATAGTTTTTGGATTCTTTATTTTGATGGTTCTAAAACATTGGAGGGATCAGGGGTGGGATGTGTCCTGATTGATCCATAAAAAAATAAACATTTTCTTTCATGTAGGTTAGAATTTGAATGCACAAATAACACAGCCGAATACGAAGCACCAGTTCAGGGACTTAAAAAAGAAATAGAAGTGAAAGTCAAAAATATTAAAGTATATGGAAATTCTGAAATCATTGTTAAGCAAATTCAGAAAAAAATATGCTGCATTTCACCACATTTGAAAGCTTACCAAAATGAAGTTTGGGAGTTGATTATAAATTTTTATACATTCAATATTGTGTCCATTCCCAAATTAAAGAATGGAGCAGCTGACTTACTAGCTACCTCAGCCACAAGATTAGAACCTTCAAATAATAAATTCTCTATTGAATTACTTTTCAGACCTTCTCTTCCTGATATGATCACAAATCTATGGGTTTTTGACAATGATCCGCAAATTTTTGAGTGTTTGATGAATGACGATACTTTCAAAGGAGCAATAATAGACGATGAAGAACATCAAGCAGAGTTAAAATTATAGAACTTTATTCCTAAAGGAGTTAGGACCTTGGAACAAATGTTTGATTTGGATAACAAACTCAGAAATCCAACAAATGTCAAGACCCATAGCTCGTCCTTACAATTTGAGCTGATAAATTTGGGGACTGAAGTTGAACCCAAATATGTAAATTTGGGGAAGTGTTGTTCTCCAGGAGAAAGTATTAAGTTCATCAATCTATTCAAGCAGTAGAAAGATGTGTTTGCTTGAACCTATGAAGATCTTAAAACTTATGACACAAATATCATACAACATGTTATCCCAATCAAATGTGGAATCAAGCCTTACCAACATCCTTTGAGGAAGATGCATCCTAAGCTGGAACCTTTAATACAAAGTGAGGTAAAAAAGTTGTTGGATGCTAAAATCATATTTAAAGTCAGACATTTGGAATGGGATTCTAATTTGGTGCTAGTACGGAAAAAGTCCGGAGAAATCAGGCTTTGTGTAGATTTCAGAAATCTTAATTGTGCATTAGATAAAGATAATTATCTGGTCCCACCCATGGAGAAAATACTATAGATGGTTTCAGGTTCTGAATTGTTTTCATTACTAGATGGATTCTCTGGTTGTAATCAAGTATTAGTAGCTGAAGAAGATAGAATTAAAACCACGTTCAGAACCAAGTGAGGAACTTTTGCATATAGGAGGATTCCCTTTGGACTTATTAAGGCTGGAGCTACTTTCCAGAGGGCCATGGATATAGCTTTCCGTGGTCTGATTGGCCATAGTGTTTTGGTTTATCTAGATGATGTCACAATATTTTTGAAAAAGAGAGAGGAGCATGCATTTCATTTGAAACAAATTTTTGAGCGTTTCTAGAAGTATGGTATTTCATTAAATCCCAAGAAATGCGTGTTCGCAGTCACCAAAGGAAAGCTACTGGGTCATGTCATTTCTAAGAAAGGGATCTCCATAGACCCAGAGAGGATTAAAGCCATAGAATAGATGCCTTTATCCCATAATAAAAAGGGTATGCAATATTTTATGGGGACAATCAACTTTGTGCAAAGGTTTATACTAGACTTTTCTCAAATCGTCAGACCTTTGCAGCAAATGGTTAAACAGAGTGTGCAATTCAAATGGACTGAGTTGGAGAAGAATGCATTCAACAAGATAAAAATAGCCGATGCTAATGCACCATCACTCAAAAGTCCAAATTTTGAAAAGGATTTTATTCTGTACACTTTTGCGTCTGATGATTCGTTGGCAGTTGTGCTTACACATAAGGAAGATGGGGGAGATGAGTACCCCATATCATATATGAGCACTGGTCTACAGGGAGCTGAATTGAATTATCCACCAGGTTACAAATAAGCTTATGCAATTTTTAAAGCAGTAAAACAATTCAGGCCATATATACTTAAGAATCGCACCAAAGTAATAGTTTCCCACCCAGCTGTACAATCTCTTTTTGTACAAAAGGAATTAGGAGAAAGAAGAGGCAACTGGGTGACTTCTTTACAAGAATACGATCTTGAGTTAAATCAACATCCATAGTTAAAGGACAAGGATTGTGTAAACTAATGACTGAAGTTCAAAACAATGAAGAAAGCAGCTGGGATAATGAAGGTGAACTACATACAATGGATGTATGTCCTTTATTTACAGCTCGAGACTCCTGGTATCGAGACCTAGTGCATTACCTCCAAGAAGGATATTTGCTGGAGCATTGTAGTCCAAAGAAAAGAAGAGCATTATGTATGAAATTAGCTTTATATTAGATCATTGATGGAGTACTGTTCATAAAAAACTACGATGGATTATTTCTCAGGTGTTTAGAACAAGAAGATGTAAAGAAGGTCATAGTAGAATTGCATGATGGGCCTGCTGGAGGTCATTTTTCCGGAGACACAACAACACATAATATTCTTAGAGCCAGATATTACTGGCCTACACTGTTTAAGGATGCTCACGCTCATGTTATAAAATGTGATTCTTGTCAGAGATAAGTTGGAATACAAGCTAAAGCAGCAGGACCATTAAAAATAGTAACTATATCAGAACCATTTGAACAATGGGGAATCGATATTATTGGAGAAATAAACACAAATTCCTCCTTGCAGCACAAGTATATTCTGACAACAGATAATTACTTCACCAAATGGGTCAAGGCAATTCCCTTACAAAAAGTAAAGAAACATGCAGTTATGGATTTCTTATAGAATCACATTATGACCAGGTTTGGGGTTCCAATTTTTCTGATTTTTGATAATGCTACTTACTTTTCTTCTATTAGATTAAATTCATTTGCTAATGAAACAGGAATTAAGTTGCATTATTCTACAAATTATTACCCAAAAGGAAATGGTTTGGCGGAATCCACAAACAAAAATATGATTAGAATTCTAAAGAAAATTGTAATAGAAAATCAGAGGAGTTGGCATTTAGCGTTACCTAATGTTCTCTGGGTTGATAGAGTCACACCCAAGAATTCCTTAGGTGTGTCACCATACACTCTTGTTTATGGAAATAAGTTGTCCTTATTCCTAATATTCTATTGCCATCTTCCATAATAGCTCAAGAATCTAGGGGTACTGATAATGAAATTCTACAAATCAGAATCTACAATTTGTTGAAGCCAGAAGAGTCCAGGTGCAAAGCCAAAGAAATGTTTAAACATCAACAAGAAATAGTGAAGCATTGGTTTGACATACATAAATCTAGGAACAAAGAATTCGAAGTAGAAGATCTAGTTCTTAAGTGGGATCACTCGCACGATAAAAAGGGAAAGCACACCAAATTTCAGCAGTTATGGTTAGGCCCTTTTCAAATTGCAGCAAAGCTAGGCCCCTAGAATTACAAGTTGCAAGACTTACAGGGGTGGGAAGAGAACTTACCCGTAAATGGTTTAGTTCTCAGGCCTTATTTTTCTTGATCAATTTTGATTTGGTTTTCTTGTACATAAATAAACTTTTGGTTTGTTGCTTATTTTAGGATTTTTTGGTTTGTTTCCTTTATTTACTTAGAGTTTTATTGATTCTAATGTTTAATAAAGAAGCATGAATTTTGGTTGCGTGGAGTTCATCAGAATTCTAGGTTGACTAAAATATTTGATTAGAAGACTGTGTACTATTAATTCATATAATATTTGAAAGAAATTCTTCAAGTTTAGTATTTTTTCTAAATGGTTATGAACACATTGAAGTCCTGCTTAATCCTTGTGAAATAACTCAAGATAAAAAGGCCCAGAATACTATTTTGAGGCTCCATTCATCTCACATAAAAAACTATCCTAGGGGGTGATAGAAAAAAGACCCATGGAAAGGAAGCAAGGTAAACAATGTATTATATTTAAATAATTCCATGCCATGAATTGAAATCCAAAAGGCTAATAAGAGTCAAAATCTCCTCGAAAATCAAATATGCATCAAAGCAAGTACTCAACCATATTAGTACATATAAGATTGCCAAATTTCTTCTCTGTTCGTGAGCTGAAATTTAAATATATACCTCACACAAAAGGACACTATGGATAGAGGAGCTTGAATTCAAATTCAGAAAGAAGGCAAGCAGAAGGACTCAAAAGAGGGAAAAAGTCCAAAAGCACAAAAAGTGCAAGGTGGCATGGGAGTGAGGAACAAACAACTATATCTATTTACCATATGTTACGATCCTGTGGTGTCTTTGTTGGAAACTACTCAAAGACAGAGGTAAAATGAAACTCATACTCTTGCCCTCAAAAGAGTTATCTAGACCTTGAAATCTTGGTTCCCTTGTTCCTTAACTTGGAATATAATCAATGCTTAAAGTGCATACATCTGACATTTTTGGAAATCCAGATATCTTGAAGAATTTAGCATGTTGGTATTGTGAAAACAGTTTGTTGATGAAAGAGTAAATTTTTCAGAGATCTGTGTTCACTAGGTAGTCGCCAGTTGTTGCGGCTGCAACTTTTTCCCCAAAATTTTCAATTTTAGGGCCCCCCTTTTATTTGTTTTTATTAAATCTGGACTAGAAGTATTTTGTTTTCACCAAAGCTTCCCTGAGTCTAATTTTTTTTTCCTTAAAAAGATTGGTCTATTTCATTTTTGTATCAGAAGATTAGTCGACTATCCTTTCGATATTAGAAGCATAGTAGACTATCTTTTCGACGTTGTAGAAACCAAATTGTCAAGCCTGCTAAAGAGCTTCAGACTGCCTCATCGATACATCGAAGCTCGTTTTCTCTTCTCCTCGGGTTCGATTTTCTAAGCTTAGAACTTAGTGGTTATGATATCTGATAATGTTTATCTCGCTGTCGGGATGTTTGACCCAAGTAAGCTGGAGTCCTAGTGTCTATCATTTTCGGCGTTGCACAAGTTTAGTTCCAAGACATTCTGAAAGCATCATGTTCTTTCGCTGAATCATTAGAGCTTAGCGTTGTCGAGTTCCGATACCTGTTCTAATAGTAAAGCCCACGATTGTATAAATGTACATTGCCGACGTTGCGGAGGAGGATTAGTTTTTGTTTTTGAGCTTAGCGGTTAGTGATTCTGATATCTGATGGACTTAATGTATCCCAGGTCTGTAGTTCTATTTGTGCTCGCTATTGCGGTAGTCCTCCAGTTTATCCTTCCAATTGATTTAAGTTCATCCATCGATAAGTTTCCCGCCGATTGTTATATATATGGATGCCATGTGTTATATTGTTTTATTCGTATTATGAGTTGTCATTCGCATCAGTTTATGTCGTTTGCACTGTTCATCCGTGCATAGCTGTCAAAACCTGGTTTAGTTTCTCTGCTCTCGTGGAATTTAATTCCATCCAATCGATTACATTGCTACGGCCAGGTAGGTAAACCGCAGTCTTGTTATTTTTTGCTTTTATTGGTTGATATTTTGAGTCGTTAGGTTTTCCATTGGTTAGGTTTTTCTTATAAAAGGAATTCTTTCCTCCTTACGATTTTCATGGATGTTTTACATTGAGTGGGGAGGGGATTTAGCTATTTGAGGTCTCCTTATTATTGAGTCTCATCCTATATGCCTTTCAAGCATTATGGACGTGTTTGCACCTGCGTGAGTGGTTAGGGCACGGTGTAGAAAAGCGTTTTGCTGTCTTCACCACCCTTTTCTTTGTTTTCTCATGATCAGTCAGGGGTTAGTAGGCCATTTTCTTGTAGTGATTCTTTCCCGTGGGATTCAGGAGGGTTTTTCTTTCGGTTGATTAAGGTTTTTGCTTGAAAACGTTTGTTGCATGGGGTTTAGTATTTTGAGATTGAGATTGGTTTTTGAGATCCAGTGGTAGAGTCAGTCTAATAAATCCCTGTGTGAGACGAAGGTTTTTCAATCGATTAAGGTTTTGAGACAGTGGAGCTTAAGCAATTTTAGGAAGCAGTTTGTAGGGTTTTTTCTAGTTAAATCTTTCATTCATAAAGAATGTGTTTAAATATTTTTACAGCATGCATGTCGAGGAGGTACATAAATTGATATATTTTCTTGTATATTTCTTAAACACTTGATAAGAGCTCAATTAGCCTAAAAAAATGTTTTTTGACTGTGACAGGTTGATTACTATAACAACAACATGTCAAAGAGATAGAAGAAGAAAACTCCTATGGTTGAAGGAGAACCTGAAGTAGAAATAATCACCAAAGTAAAGTTCATCTATGAAGATATCAAAGCCACTACTGGAATTGAACCAGACTACAAGTGGGGAAAAATCTATAGAATTATCTCAAACTAGAATGTCCCCGATGCCGGGTTTGAGGAACTAACGATCAATGCCAACATTGAGAAGTCAGCTTTGATGAAAGTAGCTACGAGGCCCGAGTTATTTCCCTGTTCAGAAGTAATAGGATGTATTCTACCCAGGGCAGAGGTGAGGACCTTAATTATAGAGAACACTACAAAGCAAGGCTATGTTGCATATAGCCCTGCATATGTCTCCATGGCATATCATCTACCTTCACCAATCTAAATGTGTCCATCTACCTTCATATGTCCGTAATGTGTTCAAATATAGGTGGCAATGCTTGTCTTTAAGGCTAAATGCATTAACTTCATGTTGCAGCTAAAACGTTTTCCCCAAAATTTTCAATTTTAGGGCCCCTCTTTTATTTATTTTTATTAAATCTGGCCTAGGAGTATTTTGTTTTCACCAAAGCTGCTCTGAGTCCAATTTTTTTTCCTTAAAAATCTTGGTCTATTTCATTTTTGTATCAGAATATTAGTCGATTATCCTTCCGATATTGGAAGCATAGTAGACTATGTTTCCGACGTTGCAGAAACCAAACCGTCAAGCCTGCTGAAGAGCTTCAGACTCCCTCGCCGATACATCAGAATCATTTTCTCTTCTCCTCGGGTTCGATTTTCTAAGCTTAGCACTTAGTGGTTATGATATCCGATAATGTTTATCTCGCTTTCGGGATGTTTGAACAGAGTAATCCAGAGTCCTAGTGTCTATCATTTCTGGCATTGTGGGAGGTTAGTTTCGAGACGTTCCGAAAGCATCATGTTCTTTCATCAACTCCTTGGAGCTTAGCATTGCCGAGTTCCGATACCCATTCTAACAATAAAGCCCACTATTGTATAAATGTACATTGTCGATGTTGCAGATGAGGATTAGTTTTTGTTTCTGAGCTTAGCGGTTAGTGATTCTGATATCCAATGGACTTAATGTATCTCGGTTCTGTAGTTCTGTTTGCACCCGCCATTATGGCAGTCCTCCAGTTTATCATTCCGATTGATTTAAGTTCATCCACTGATAAGTTTCCCACCGATTGTTATATATATGGAGGCCATGTGTTATATTGTTTTATTCGTATTGTGACTTGCCATTCACATTGGTTTGTGTCGTTTGCACCGTTCGCGCCATCATAGCTGTCAAATATTGGTTTGGTTGCTCTGCTCCCATGGAATTTCGTTCCATCCAATTGATTACATTGCTACAACGAGGTAGGTAAACGACGGTATTGTTATTTTTGTATTTTATTGGTTGATTTTTTGAGTCGTTATTTTTTCCATTGGTTAGGTTTTTCGCATAAAGGGAATTCTTGCCTCCTTCCGGTGTTCATGGATGTTTTACATTGATTGGGGAGGGGGTTTAGCTATTTGAGGTCTCATTATTATTGAGTCTAACCTTGTATTCCTTTGAAGCATTATGGACGCATTTGTGCCCGCACGAGTGGTTAGGGCACGGTGCAGACAAGCGTTTCGCTATCTGCACCACCCTTTTCTTGGTCTTTTCATGATCGGCCAGGGGTTAGTAGGCCATTTTTCTTGCAGCGATTCTTTCCCGTGGGACTCAGGAGGGTTTTTCTTTTGATCGATTAGGGTTTTTTCTTGAAGATGTTTGTTGCGTAAGGTTTATTATTTTTAGATTGAGATTGGTGTTTGAGATCCAGCGGTAGAGTTAGTCTAATAAGTCCATGTGTGAGATGGAGGTTTTTCAATTGATTAAGGTTTTGAGAGAGTGAAGCTTAGGAATTTTAGAAAGTAGTTTGCAGGGTTTTTTTTGGTTAAATATTTGATTCATAAAGACTGTGCTTAACTGATTTTAGAATCATGCATGTCAAGGAAGTACATAAATTGGTATATTTTCTTGTATATTTCTTAAGCACTTGCTAAGAGCTCAGTTAGCCTAAAAACATATTTTTGACTGTGACAGGTTGATTGCTATAAAAGCAACATGTCAAAGAGATAGATGAAGAAAGATCCTATGGTTGAAGGAGAACCTAAAGTAGAAATAAGCACCAAAGTAGATTTCATCTACGAAGATACCAAAGCCACTACTGGAATTGAACCAGACTACAAGTGGGGAGAAATCTATAAAATGATCTCAAACTAGAATGTACCTAATGTCGGGTTTGAGGAACTGACGATCTATGCCAACATTGAGAAGTCAGCCTTGATGAAAGTAGCTACGAGGCCCGAGTTATTTCCATGTTTAGAAGCAATAGGCTGGATTCTTCCTAGGGTAGATGTGACAACCATGATTCTAGAGAAGACTGCAAAGCAAGGCTATGCTGCATATAGCCTTTCATATGTCTCCATGGCATATCATCTACCTTCACCACCGGTCTACCTAACAGAGAGTTGGTTGAAGGAGATAGATATGGACCTGGTAGAAACTATAAAGAGAATGATGATACTAGGAAATAATTTTCGAACTAGATATTCCGGAGAATATGACACCTCTACTCTCCATGCTTCCTACAGGTTTATTGCATTGATGCTCAATAAAAATTTTGGCAGAGCACATGGGAAGAGCTTCAAGATAGGTTGGATACCAGTTATTTTCTTTGTGGCTACCCAAGGAACCATCTTTAATTAGGAAAATACAGTGTTGAACAACCTCTCTGCATGTATATCAACAGCCTTAGGAGGGGTATCTCAAAATACATTAGAATTTTATATGAGCTCTATCTTGATTGATTGCATATTGTGCACCCAGTCTTTTCCTTCTTTGAGATATAACTGGGAGAAGGACAGAACCCCAATGTATGCGACCTATAAATTGTTGCGACCTATTGCATGTATAAAGAGGCATTTAAAGTCATACAGGAGTTTGGATATTATTATTTGATGGAGGATGGGTTATATGTAAGGATGTATGGTGGCTCCAGAGCTCCTTCCCTACTCCCGAAATATGCCAGAAATTATGTAATCCATAAGGAGGCAGTCAGACAGTTGTATATTGATGGTGTAGGCAATTTTTTGTTTGAAAATAATAATGCAACATACCCTACAGTACCTTTCTTACTTGGAATCTATAAGTTTTCAAGGGTAAAGCAGGCAGCAGAATTTTTTAAGGAGCTAGAATATTTTCGTTTTGGTGAAATGAATTTTCATAGAAATGAATCCCATAACAAAGTAGCTGACTACTGCAAAGAAGCAAGAATTCATTTTGAATATACTAATTTCTGGGACAAAGATGAGGAGACATTCTGAATGCAAAGAACATGACTGCCCTCAAGAAACGATTCAAGCAAAAAATAACAACTATGGGTGGAAAAGGCAAAACTTCAGAAAATGATAAGAAGTTAGAAGAAGAAGAGGTAAATAAAAGAGAAGAAGATGCTAGAATATTAGCATAGGATGCAGAAAGTTGGTTAAGAGTGGAAGAGGAAGAAAATAAGTGAGCTACTGAGTAAGTAGCTAGGAAAGAAGAAGATGAAAAAAAAAGAAAAGAAGAAGATGAAAGTAAGAAGAAACAAGAAGAAAGTGAGGGTTTGAGACTAACATAATCCCAAAAGGATCAGCAGACTACAGAGAAAGTTGAAGTACAAGGAGTATACGAACAAATAGATCAAGAGAAAGGACAGTATGATTCGGATCCCTTGGAACTTGCTACATCTTCTAGAAGCATATTAGGAAAAGTTCTATTTTCTAAGATAAATTTGATCCCTTTCATGCCTATCGAAGGGGAGGAGGTTCCTGATTTTAATACCATTTTTTATGAAAAATAAAAGAAAAGAATCGTTAAAATAACTAAGAAGAAGGTAGATATTGGGGGATAGCCAGGAAAAATGGTGATAGGTAAAACATTGGTACATGGTATGCATAAAGACCCACGGTTGATAGGAAGAGCTGGGGTAGCTTTAACCTTAGAGACTAAAGACAATGTGGACAAGCTCATGACTGATCTAGAGAAGTCACGGAAGAATGAAACCCGATTGAAAGAAACCTTAAGGAAGGAAAGAGACGAGAGTGAAAATCTAAAGAGAAAATATGAAGATATGATGGGAAAATTCAAGACTTCAAGAACGGAATTCAAAACTCTGCAAGCCGATAAGAATACTTTAGAAATATCTATAGAGAAGAAAGAGAAGAGTGCTCAAGTTACCTTAGCTGAATTACAAAAACTACAGCTAGAGCATCAGATGTTAAAGACTAAAAAGGATGATCTTCAGTCATCATATGGGAATTTAAGTGAAGAGAAGAACAAGTTGGAGAATAGAGTTACTGACTTAGAAATGGAGAATAATACTATAGAGGAAAAGGAGAAGCAGTATCATATGTAGGTGGCAGCCTTAGAAGAGCATAAAGATTCATTGATTGCATCACTTAAGGATGCTATGGAGCAGAAAACTAACATCCAGCCTTTGAAAGAGCATGTTTTGATTCAAAGAAAAAATATCCATCAAATACAGATACAGATAGAAGATGAAAGGTGCAAAATTTTCTAGATAGACACCAGGCTAGAAGAAATTGTAGATACCACTTCATACTTCCTAGATAGGTCTCAAGATATATTGGAGATCCTAAAAGGAAGAATGTTCTGGGTAGAGACAAATAAGGAATTTTCCGTGGAGCTAGCAGTAAAAGATTAGGAAAATTTCAAGCAGGAATATGAATTGCTGGAATTTGCAATTAATGTAGCAGAGGAGTTCAAGAAAACAGTGAAAAAGACAAAGGCAACATGTGCTAAATTTTGCAGGAGAGTGCTCTCCACATACAATCGATGTCAGACATCTGTAGAAAATAGATTGGATGTGCTACCAAAGCATGAATTGTTTCTAAAACATTTATAGGACAGGTACGAAAAATATGTGCAAGAAATCTAGCAGGTCAAGGACCTAGATGAATGGATATTGAAAAATGTGGTAGCACATGCAGCCATGAGCATACATTTATTACATGACCAGTTGTGCCTAAGTCCTGCTAGGATAGAGGGGGTAAATACCCAAGCTACCAAATATGAAATTAACATTCGATAGGGGGTAAAGACCCAAGCTGCAAAATATGAAATTAACATTCGATTTCTTGAGCCTTCCAGGTTTGAAGGCGTAGCAGCAGATGCTCATGCATGGAAGAAGTTCATCAGCGAGCAAGTTGGCCCTTCCTCATAAAGTGTTTTGGAAATATTGATTTAAAATGTAATATAATGTAATAATTACGTGCACAAGCTACCATAATTTTTTTTTGGAAAACGAAAGGTTGGGGAAGATCAAGAGACAATCAGGGGCAACCCAAGAATTTTTTTTTTGTATAAATATAGGAGAGTTTTAGACAGAAAAGGACCTTTTTTCCAGACTATCTTGAGAAAGATTGTAAGAAGAACTATTTCATTTTACAATAAAGAGTCATATGTTTCTGCTGGAGGAAGTTCTGTGGATTTTTTTCAAATGTTTGCTATGGGCCAGTTGGATATGAAGTATTTCTTTTTCAGCTTGTTTCCATTAACTGTGAGATCGTTCTAACTCATTGAATTTTTTCATTTTATGAATGTGCTTGAGTTTATTTTTGTGAAATTTCCACATTGAGTAATTAATGTTTTAACTAAAAATGAGCTATCTTGTTGTTTATATTTCTATTGATGTTCATGTGTTCTGAAACATTAACAACTATCTGTGATTTTTTTTTATGCATGCACTACAGTACATTACTCATCATAAATGATAGTTCTTCTCCCTAGGGATAGGTTAGTAAGTCTTAGTTAGTTTCTGGCTGTTTGTGATTTAGAAGCAAGAGAGGTAAGATGAGAGGCAAGAACCTGTGCATCACATTGTGACCCTTCTCGTTATCTTTATCATCTACATTTTAGTTAGGCACTTGCACATCATACCTTAAACATCAAAAACCTAAAAATATACACGGTGGACTGGGCCGTAACCGGTAAAACACTTTAATTGTTACTTGAACTACTGTAGCTGGACCATAAACCGGATGGATTCCCCATACCAAACAATAATGAGCTAATTGGGAATGTTTATTGGGGAGAATCCCTACTGTTGTTACCTACGATTTTCCAGGTTTCTGTTGGGGACATTTACCACCATACACACTCTTTTTGGTCAAATTGGCCTAGTTAAACCACTATCCTAAGTATATTGACATATATTGACATCAGTGGAGCATTAATTGACATCATCCAGTCACACCCACACCTACCTTCAGTCAAGGAGGATAACTTATCCTTCTCCTACATTCAAGGAGGCTAACTGGAGCACTCTGGGGGTGATCTGAGTGATATTAATGCACCTAATTGCTAACTGATGGTTACAATTAGTTAAACATGGAAATGAAGGTGCTTCATTTCATCTAATTGATTATTTAATGATTAATTAATGAACTTGAGTCAACAGGGGAGCCTCCACCAACTTCTGATGTTCATTTCAACTTCAGTTAACCTCATTGGGGTTCATTGGAGTCATTAAAGCACTAGCACTTGATGGTTGGCTTGTTATGACATGTGTCTGATCTCTTTTAGTAGAGAGTCAGTCATTTATTGCACTTTGATTTTAGTTAGGGCTCAATTGAGTCAATTAGGGTTTTGATCAGTGGTTAACTGGAGTGTTGACTATGGCTTACATTCAGTTAAGCTAAACTGACTCAATCAACTCGAATGACCTCCTTGAGAATTCAAATTTCTCATTCATTCATGCTTGTAGCATGACATTGTATTGTATTATCATTCTTTCATCTGATTATACAGAGCAACTACTCATCTTGTAGACCGATTACATCATTTAATGAGTTATTTGTTGATTAATCTTTGATGAGAATAATGTTTAGTCCCTATATCAATGTGCAATATTAATATGGTATCAGAGCTCATGGCAAGACGAATCTTGATCTCTCAAAAACAAGTGTTTTGACATATTTTTGCATGAAAATTGAGCAATAGCTCAAAAATCCAGCACTCCACCAGAAGCCAAGGCTTACCACTTAATACACCAAGTAAAGAACTTGTTGATCAAGCTTGCTTGATTGACTATGCTGGGTGTGATAAAATCCTAAAATATGCAAGCTGTCTTACCTTACATTGCCCTTTCTATTTTGATTTTCAGGTTTTTTACAGGTGAAGCATTCACTCCAGCAGATCTAGATGGCCTCCTCAGTATATATTTTGACTCCATACAATTTCCACTCATGGAAAGGTGATATGGAGATTCAACTGCACTCTAGAGGACTCTTTAGAGTCACCATGGACACTGAAGATGAGCTCGGTTCAGCCATAGAAAAATCAATATTCTTGAACAAGAAGGATGAAGCCTTCGATTTCTTGTGCCTCTCTATTTCCCAGGATCTTCTTTTCCATCTTGCGGGATTGAAGACTCCAAAAGAAATATGGGAAAAATTGGAAAATCTATATGGAAAGCATGATGACTTGAGGGTTTACCAACTCAAAAATGAATTAATGTCTCTCCAGCCCTCTAATTTTGAGACTCTGAATGACTTTTCCACAAAGTTCAAGCATACTGTTTTACTCTTGAAGCAATGCAAAGTGGAGAAGGAGGATGATCAGCTCATCTTTGACATACTCTCCAAGCTTGGGGCTAATTATTCAGTTTGTGTTTCTACTTTCCATGCAGGGAATCTCACAACCCCTGGATGGAATATTCCTACACTCAATGCCTTCATTGAGTCCCTAACAAGTGAACATGACAAGCTTGTCCAGATGGGGATCATCAGATCTTCCCGTGATCAAGCCCTCCATGTCTCAGGGTGCAAAGATATGAAGGGTAAAGGAAAGAAACAGAAGAACCCAAAAACTAAATTTGATGATCCTAAACCTAGAGTTGAAAACCAACAGCATGATGAGTCTTTTGGATTAAGGAAGAACACAGGAAAAGGGCACCATGGCAAGGAAAAATTCAAGTGTTCTTATTGCGGGATGGGATTCCACCCTGAACATGCATGCATGAAGAAGAATCTTGATGAAGAAACCTCTCACCTTGAGAGAAATCACATCAATCTTTCGGAGAGCTTTCAAAGGAGAGATCAGCAAGATGAGGAACCACAACATGAAAAAGGTCATGCCCTCATGGCAAGCACTTCAAAGTCCAAAGCACTCTTGATTGATTCTGGAGCTTCGAACCACATGATGGATGAAAGAGACTCCTTTTAATCCTTGGAGACTAGAAAATCCATCCCCATCCACATGGGATATGACTCCACCATCATTTCAGAAGGACAAGGTACTGTTGATCTTGAAAATGTTTTTTTTTCAAATGTTTTGTATGTACCGTCTCTGGTATCAAATATCCTTAGTGTCTATCAGATGACACATATAGGAGTGCCTAAGAGAGTTTCTTTTAGCCCAAATGATGTTGAGATAACAGAAATTGCATCCAGGAAACTCATTGCTAAAGGCCTTGCAAACCATCATGCAAAAGCCTACGAGTTCTCTCACTTTGTTGCAGATGCAAAGCCCACCGCTCTGCTAACTCATGGAAACGAGGTTACTAGGCTGTGGCATGAGAGGTTTGGCCATCTTAATTTAAAATATTTTCAACAATTATAGAAAAACTCCATGGTTTAAGGCCTCCTAGTTATCAAGGCAACCACGGGAATTTGCAAGGGCTGTGTGATTGGAAAACACCTTGAGCACAAGTTTGATCGGGGGAAGGAAAATCGAGCTACATGCATATTGGGGCTGATACATTCTGATATCAGCGGTCCGATTCCTATCACATCCATGAATGGATCAAGGTATCTTATTACTTTTATTGATGATTTTTCAAGGTACACATGGGTCTTCTTTCTCAAAAAGAAGTCTGAAGTATGCAAAAAATTATCTGAATTGAAGGCCTTGATCGAAAATGCCTCTCGGATTAAGATCAAGATCTTGAGATATGATAATGTAGGGGATTATGTCAGTAATGAGTTGCTGCACATATGCTCCCAAAGTGGTATTTGGGTCCAACATTCAATTCCCTACACTCCACAGCAGAATGAAGTAGCAGAAAGGAACAATTGGTCTCTCAAGGAGATAACCACCTGTATGTTGGAAACCAAGAAGCTTGCTGCAAATTTGTGGGCTAAGGCCATGCATGCTGTAGCATAAATTCAGAACAAGGTGCCACACTCATACATGAATGGGAAGGCCCCTTTTGAAGCATACTTTGGACACAAGCCGGAAGTGTCGAACCTGTGGGTGTTTGGGTCCACTACATGGGCCCAGATTCCGCTTGATAAAAGAAGGGTTTTGCAACTGCAAAGCATAGAATGTCTATTTATTGGGTATCCTGATGAATCTAAGGGTTTCAAGCTGCTGGATATCAATACCAAATAGATCATCACTGAGAGAAGTGTCAAGTTCGATGAGCCTCTTCAGGAGGTGGAACTAGTGAAGGAGAAAACTGCTAAATTTCCTTCCTATTCTACTGAATATTTGGATGATGAAATTGGGGGTGATGACCCTGATTTGGATCCTCTAATTTCTGATATCAGCGTGCATAAATCATAATATGCTGAATCATAACCTTAAGTACAAAACCATTTTCCTACATGGGCCCGAAAGACACTCTCCTCCGCAAGAGACAACATTGGAAATCCGGATGATCCAAGGAGAATCCAGTCTGATTTCCAAAGAGTAGGTATTGCGCTCTCTTGTTATAATAATTTTCTGTCCAAAATTTGTTATTTGATGATTATTTCAGATCCAAAATCCTACTATAATTCTTGGAAGGATCCGAGATGGCAAGTTGCCATGGATGAAGAGATGAATTCTCTTCAGAAAAACACTACTTGGGAGCTAGTTTCTCTTCCTTCGAGAAGGAAATTGGTTCAATGCAAGTGGGTGTTTCGGAACAATGTTGATGCTGATGGAAGCACAAACAAATATAAGGCAATTCTGGTGGAAAAATGTTTCTCTCAGGTCCAAGGTGTGGACTACCATGAGACCTTTGCACCGGTTGCAAAAATGGACTCCATCTACCTTGTTTTGGCAATTTCAGCATCCTGTAGAAATTCAGGCCTGCAGTAGATTAATTTCACTCACAGCAATTAACAATTGATCATGCAAATTATCAATAATGGATA
>LPNX010421229.1:194243-242399 GCA_001517045.1 Pseudotsuga menziesii | reverse complement strand
AAAACACTGAAAAAGCAGGCAATAAAGCAGAAAAAGCAGAAGGGCGCCTAGGAGGCCAGGAATAAAGCAGATTTGATTCCCAAGGCTTTCCCAAGCGCTCCATGAGTAAATAATGGCAATTTTGACCTCTATGGATAGGCAATTGACAACTTGCACATGGTGGGACTCATGGACTAGGAAAATAAGACAAAATAAATGAAATAATGTCTAAGTGGGTAAATACTATGGGTTGATTATTCTAACACATCCAAGCACTGGGAAGTGCATAACATGGATGTTAAGTTAGCCTTTCTGCATGGAGATATTCATGAGGATATATTCATAAGGAGATATACATGAAGTATCCTGAGGGTTACATCACTGATCCATCTTTGGTTTGCAAGCTAAAGAAGTCACTATACGGGTTAAAACAGGCCCCAAGAGAGTGGTATTCCAAGATGGATGCCTTCCTTCTCTCGCAAAACTTTCAAAGATGTAGATAAGATCCAAATGTGTATTTAAAGTAGTCTGATGGTAATATAATTATCATTTTTTTATATGTTGATGACTTACTGATCACAGGTTGCACAGTTGCCTCCATTTCAGCCATCAAAACTGCTGTCCATAATGCCTTTGAAATGATTGATTTGGGGCTTCTAAAACAATTTTTGGGGCTCGAAATAGAGAAAAATTCTGATGGGATTATGGTCACTCAATAAAAATAAATTTTAGACCTATTATTAAAGTTTAACATCGCTGATTGTAGGCCTGCACCATTCTCTTTCCTTTCAAGGATCAGCCTTGAAGAAGGAAAAAGCACACCTCCCATGGACTGCACTATCTATTGACAACTGATTGGTAGCTTGTTGTACTTGACACATTCTAGGCCTGATATCTGTTATGCCATGAATGATGTATCAAGATATATGCAACAGCCTCATGATCTTCATTGGAAGGTAGCCAAGAGGATCCTCCAGTATATTCAGGGAACCATGACCTACGGCATTCACTATGTTGCAGACTCTGAGCTAGAGCTGGTTGGATACATAGATTTCGATTGGGTGGGTGATTCTATTGATTAGAAATCTAGTTCCGAATATGTATTCATGTTTGGTGGTGGTCCCATTTCTTGGTCAAGCAAAAAGGAGTCTTCCATAGCACTATCTTTAGCAGAGGCCGAGTATCGAGGAGCGGTGAATGCTTGCATCCAAGCAGTTTGGTTGCAAGGAATTCTTTCAGAGTTTGATGTTGGTAGTAATTTGTCCACTGTCCTCTTTTGTGACAATCAAAGTGCTATTAATATTTCCACAAATCCAGTTACCAGGAAGAGGAGCAAGCATGTAGAGATTCACATGCACTATATCAGGGAGCTAGTGCATGACAGGACCATCATTCTGCAATACTGCCTGACTGATGAGCAGATTGCAGTCATCTTCACCAAGAGATTTTTAGAAAAGAAGTTCATTAGAGGAAATTTCAACTCAAAATGGGCTTCCTAAAATTAACTAGTAAAAAAATAGTTAAAATAATAAAATAATATTTATTAATTTTGGAGGAAGAAAAGAAAAAAACTACTTTTTTGTTTGTGTTTTTGACATATCTCCCTGTGTTTTTACTCAAATTTCGATTGGGAGAGCTCGTTGGATGCGGAATTAAATTCCGCATCCAACGAGTACCCACTCGGCATACTTTTGACGGACCCCGCTACCCCAAAAACAAGAAGTACCTGAAAAAATGGAATGATGACATCATCATTTTGTTTTTTTTTGGTATTTCTTGTTTTTGGGGTAGTGGGGTCCATCAAAAGTATGCCGAGTGGGTACTCATTGGATGCGAAATTTAATTCCGCATCCAACGAGCTCTCTCGATCTAAATTTGAGTAAAAACACAGGGAGATATGTCAAGAATACAAACAAAAAAAGTAGTTTTGTTTATGATACATATCCCCAAATTTATATTAAAAAAGTGTTTAAGACCTATACAGTATTTCAAATTTAAAGCAATTTCATTGGCTAACACATGATGACATGGAATTTGAATAAAAGTTAAAAGGCCCATTTTGAGTTGAAATTTCCTCTAATGCTTACCTTCGTTCACTGTTGGGGGTGATTTCATCAAGGTGATTCGGACTACTTTTAGTGTTCAGCTTGAGGGGGGGGGTTTCCCACTGGGTTTTCCCTCTTTTCCTCACTTAGTTTATTTTGAGCATTGTTTTAGTTTTAGCATTGTACAGGGTGACCTATGGCCTTAGTTGCTGAGGCCCTAGCATTTTTATGCATTTTTGTTTTCTAACTCCTCCTGAGTATAGCTTAAGGCGGGGTGTTGGAGACATTTACCACCATACACACTCGTTTTGGTCAAAATGGCCTAGTTAAATTGCTATCCTAAGTATTATTGACATAAATTGACATCATTTGAGCATTAATTAGCATCATCCAGTCACACCCATGCCTACCTTTAGTCAAAGAGGATAACTTAGCTTTCTCCTACATTCGGGGAGGCTAACTAGAGCACTCCAGGGGTGATCTAAGTGATATTAATGCACCTAATTTCTAACTAATGGTTACAATTAGTTAAACAGGGCAGTGAAGGTGCCTTCTTTCATTTAATTGATTATTTAATGATTAATTAATGAACTGGAGTCAACATGGGCACCTCCACCAACTTCTGATGTTCAATTCAACTTCAGTTAACCTCATTGGGGTTCATTGGAGTCATTGAAGTGCTAGCACTTGATGGCTGGCTTGCTATGACATGTGTTTGATCTCTTTCAGTTGAGACTCAGTCATTTATTTCACTCTGACTTTAGTTAGGGCTCAATTGACTCAATTAGGGTTTTGATCAGTGGTTAACTGGAGTGTTGACTATGGCTTACATTTAGTTAAGCTAGACTCACTCATTCAATTCAAATGACCTCCTTGAGGATTCAAATTGCTCATTCATTCATGCTTGTAGCATGACATTATATTGTATTATCATTATTTCATCTGATTATACAGAGCAGCTACTCATTCTGTAGACTGATTACACCATTTCATGAGTTAATTGTTGATTAATATTTGATGAGACTGATGTTTAGTCCCTAGATCAATGTGCAAGATTAATAGCCTCAACACTTCAATATCTAGATATGGTTATCAGATTTATGTTTGAATGCATATCAATATGACAAAGCTTTCAAATGGTTTTAGTATGCTCCAAGTAATCAAAAAAATATGTTTCTTGTATGCCCTTGCAAATGACAGTGACAACAACATATACATCAATAAACAAGTGAGAATCTTGATTTGAATTCAATGTAGCAATCTTAATCACTATGACAACAATTAGAATTTTTTTTAAGGTATATGACTATTAGAAAGTGTGTTGTGTAGTTATCCCAATGTATTCCTTATATATATCAAACCTGAAGATATGATTGAGATTAGCGTTTAGAACATGACATGCTTTGTGTCAATGATAATGATGTATTTCTCATATAAAGGGTTGTCAAACAAGAAAAATTTCAGCAATAGAAAATTGTGATTGTAGATATCATAAATTCCATCTTCAACAATCCTAAAGAGCTCACAAAAGACTATCCCAGAAATAATGTCAATAGTGTATAATGCAATCAATCCTTCTTTAGTAAGACATTTGTGTTTTCTATTCAAATAAACAAATAGGACTTGATGTACTTTCCATCCATGACATATGTGTTTCAATGATTGTCCATAGAATGCTATTTCCAATCAAAAGGAGGTGAAATTTAATGTCCCAACACAAAGTATTTTGCAGCCAAGGGAATAGCCAGAATGGCTATCCCAAACAAGGTGATTTCCAACCCTCAATTAGTAGGCAACTAGGATTGTCAAACTATAATAATTTCCAGCCAAATAATGACTATCCAAAATGAAAAATTCCAGCTCCTACAGTGATTATTCCTTGATGTTATCTTATATTTTCAATAGGTATGTTTGTAATTTCTGAGGGGTTGGGAGTTGCCTTTAGGTTGCAGCTTAAGGACTGGAGTTAGAGAAATATAAGGAAGGGTGTTAAGGTAACAACTTAATAGACTATCAGAGAAGTATTTCAAGGTTGTTTTAGGCTTAGGTTGAGATAGGTTTCTCACACCCAGAATGGCTTATCAAACACCTTCATGTAATCCTACACGTGACTAGCATCCTATGCTATATTATTGTTGGGACAATATAGCTAGATCTCAACACAATATTCATCACTCAGACACCAAAGGTAAATGCTCCTCAATCATTTGATCAATTATGTCTTATTTAACTTTGCAATAGTTTGTATAAAATTTAAAGTCATTTCGAACATCATTTCCACTAGAATCAAGTCCCATATTTCCAAACATATCTCAAGAGAAAAGATGAGTTTCCTACTTAAGAGGGACATTCAAGATTCCATAGGGACAGCCCAGAAAGTCCTTCACTTTGTCAAGACAACAAATGGACTTTGTCTCGCATCTGCACTATCTTTAACATGTAGGTCTAGAAAACTATAACAAGGCCTTTGAAAGGTAGACATGGTTCAAGAGTGCAAGGATGAAAATGATGCCAATTTCACGGGACAACTACTAAAATCAGAACCTAGTGTGATCCTAGTTGATATCACACTAAAAGTGATTTCTTTGAACCAATCCAGAGAAATAATGGACAAATATTGAACTATGAACTATGGTACCAAAGTGTTTGCTCACATATGTGTTCAGTATTTAACACAAAACTGACAGAAGTCAAATCTAGTCTTAACAGTGTCCATTAAAATGTTTCATAAAAACAGCCAAAGAAAATCAAACAACCAACAAAGGGATGATAATTCATCATGATCATATCCACAAAATTGGCTAAGCACTCTCCAAAAACTAATTAGTACTAAAATTAATTTAGAGTTTTTTATTGCGGGAGACCATAGCATTTTAACCCTTTTTGCCATATCTTTGGCATAGGTTGTTTGTTTGAAATTTCCTAAATGTTTCACCCATACACCATCTAGGGGGCATTTTTCTACACCCAAACATGTAATAAGTGTCCACGGACCTACATCCAATTGCATGACCAGCATTCTTAATGCCAAAATTGAATGAGTTGTATGCATCACTAGTCCTATATGGTGGAAGGGAAATGTGACTCTTTGAAGAGTATGTGCCCCTTATAGTAGGGGATACCAGCATTTGTAAGACATGTTTTTTTATTTAAAGTTGAAACCTCACAAACCCACATATGTGGTCAGTCATTAACACAAGTTTTAGTGTTAACAATGTCTACTGAAGCTTTGCGTCAAAACAACCAAAGCATATCAAACAACAAGAAAGGAATGGTAATCAATCTCAATCATCTATGTCCTATGGCTCAACATACTCCCAAAAGAATTAGTACTAAAATTGATTCAAATTTTTTTCGCAGAGGCCAAGATATAGGGTTTTAACTCTTTTCCTAGTTGTTCACCCTAAACCGTCTAAGGGAGATCCTCATGCATCTAAATGTGTGTGATAAGAATACCCAACCTTGCATCTAGTTGCATGACAAAGTGTCCCACGTCCTACATTTAAATGATTGATATTCATAACTATGCAAGCAATAAATGGCATGTGCATCATATTCATGTAGTAGATTAAGAAGGAATGCATTGCATGTTAACCACCATCACTACTTTCTTCTTTGTGCTTGCAGTTCATATTTGGAGAACAAGGGCACTAGCGATTTTGGATTTATTTATTCAAAGATAGTAACAAAACCATTTTTTTAAATTCAACCCGATTGATGTGAAAATTTGAACTGAAAAATAAGAATCTGATTAATAACCTTTTGGAAAAAATCATAAATGACAACAGTCATATAAGAGCATAGTATGGCACATGTCAGAAATTGAAACCCTTTTGGGAATAATTTCCAATAATAAAAGTTGTCCTTGTTCCATCAAATGTCACATTTAACCTTTTACTATATTGACCTCTAATGGATATGCAACTTTACCATTAAAATTCAGAATTTTGGAATTCTACCAGAAAAAGTGCACCACATAATTTTGGAATTCTAATTACTTAGCATAATATGGAAATGTTCTTACTGCAACATCCAGAGCGAACTTCCCTTGGTTGGATTTACCAACCTCACAATACACACGAACTTTATTTCCTGCAATCATCCATAACATAGAATAAAAAGCCTTCAACTAGCAAATATATGCATTCACCTATTCTGTATGAAACATCAAATGTCACATTTAACCTTTTATTATATTGACTTGTAATGGAAATTCAACTTTTCCATTAAAATTCAGAATTTTGTAATTCTACCAGAAAAAGGGCACTACATAATTTTGGAATTCTACTTACTCAGCATAATATGGAAGTGTTCTCACTGCAACATCCAAAGCAAACTTCCCTTGGTTGGATTTACCAACCTTACAATACACACAAACTTTATTTCCTGCAATCATCCACAACATAGAATACAAAGTGTCGGCTAGAAAATATATGCATTCACCTATTATGTATGAAACATCAAATATCACATTTAACCTTTTATTATATTGACCTGTAATGGATATGCAACTTTACCATTAAAATTCAGAATTTTGAAATTCTACCAGAAAAAGGGCACCACATATTTTTGGAATTCTACTTACTTAGCATAATATGGAAGTGTTCTTACTGCAACATCCAGAGAAAAGTTCCCTTGGTTGGATTTACCAACCTCACAATACACATACACATTATTTCCTGCAACCATCCACAACATAAAATACAAAGTGTCGGCTAGCAAATATATGCATTCACCTATTATGTATGAAATCCTAAATTTGTCTTTCATACATGTATGCATGTGTATGTTCCTTGTACATAATATGTATATAAACACAGACCTGACATAGTTGTTCCATCTATTTTAAAAATAATTATGTTGAAAGAATGCAGTAGCTTACCTTCAACCAGTTTCTCCCATAAACGAAGTGGCGGGGCTAAGAAAGGATAACAACATAGATAGGTACACCATATGATACAAGTGCTTCATATAACAAGAACAATAAATATTTTCTTTCAGAATATCTATCACAATCATAAGCGACTACAAAACTGACTAGAGAACCAACTTATTAAACTCTCTGGTAAAACTATTGATTCTATTGGATCTACTGGTAATGGATCAACCTATTATGGACCTGGAATATGATATGCTACAACTAGATAAATTGGTCAGTATGAAATGGCTAATGAAGAGTAATATATCAATGGAATGGTGGACTATAACATTAGGGGATGCATTATGAGCCTTGTTAAGAGATGGTCCAGATATGCGGTCAATCCATTTCTTAGTATATAAAAGGTCAAGAGTCTATAACATACAAAATAAGATGTAGTCAATCCATTTTTTAGTATATAAAAAGGTCAAGAGTCTATAACATACAAATTAAGAGGATCAGACATTTTTGTGGTCCGCATGTACAAACAACTTAATGTTTTGGACAATAATCCGTCTTCTATATTTAAATCTCAAGTACATTTCATTTTGTGTTGATATTACAAAAGATTGTTCCAAGGAGAAAATCACATACACATGTGAATGGATATCTAACAACATTATAGTCAAGACTTCTCCAATATGTATACCATTGCTTCGTCAAACAAAAATTGAACTATCCAAAGAACAATTATGTGTTTTGGGTTGAAAAATATAGATCCTTTAATTCTAGATGCAGTGTTTATCACTTTCACCAATGCTTTGTTCAAACTTTATTGCCAATAAAGGATGGGATGTTATAATTTGTGTTTGAAGCTAATATCTATTATTGTAGACTTCTTGCAAAATATTATAAGCTTACAAATTTTGGTGGAAAAATATTGGTAACTTTAATGCTTAATTATAGAGGGGAAATTTCATGTAATGCTCTAGATATTATCCCCAAACCATGTTCAGTAGTAGTAGAGATAAATTCCAACATCCATGTAGTTGGGTTGTACTTATTTTTATCCTTGATAATCCTAGAATAGCCTGCAGATTGTTATGATGAAAATAAGAAAATCAACTCACATTTAGGCATTAAATTAGTAGTATTTTGTGCAAAAATTTTAATTTTTCTAATGATTATAAGAATATGTGAAGTTGTTACCTTAAAGTATTTAACAACATTGTGATAATTCTGGCCCTGTGGCCCAAATAAAATGACTTTCCCTCCTCTTTTCATCGATAATAGTTGAAATCATATTTGTATGTTTGAAAAAAATAATACAAGTTATCTTAGAATATAAACCTCAGGTTACCTCATCAAAAGCATCAAATATTTCAATGCTAGGTTGATGAAGTGTACAAGTAATATCCCTTCTATTTCTACTTTATTAAGAAAAATTTACATTAGAATTGCAACTTCTCTACCATCCAAACCAGAAGTGAGCTCAACCATGAAAATTATAAAAGTACTTGCAACAAGATACACAACTATTGTGAACCTTTTTATTTCTTCAGTTGACATTCTAGTCACATTCAAAAGG
Source organism: Pseudotsuga menziesii (assembly GCA_001517045.1). Lineage (NCBI taxonomy): Eukaryota > Viridiplantae > Streptophyta > Pinopsida > Pinales > Pinaceae > Pseudotsuga > Pseudotsuga menziesii. Next base: position 233,929 of record LPNX010421229.1, on the reverse strand, counting down.
CCTACAATTGCATCGTTCAATTTTTCTTGTTCCACAAGTTCCATGACCTCATCAACAATGGCCTCAAAATTGGAATCATGTCAAACATAAACACTATTAGATGGTAGAGTGGAGAAAATGGTATATGTATACTTATAATTATTCTTTTTTTGTCAACATCCTTTCAAATACAAAGAAATGTTGAATATAACAAGGATTCATGGATAATGAGTTGTATGGACAAATAAGTTAATGCAGGGAAAAATACCCAATGTATAGGATTCTCATAAGTCACTATGAATGCAGAAAGGATCCACATGCAATATATTCATTCTTCACTCTAATCCTTGAAAGTTTTAATCATTATTTTTCCAAAAGTAAAAAAGCCACAGTAAGAAAAAATAAAATGAGCTACTTGTTTACCATACTGGAAAATAACGGATATCAAGCTTACCTCAACAACAAGGCTATATTTTTCACAGTCAATAGCATGATGCGATGCTCTACCAATACTTTCCTTCATCCTTGACAACATCTCTAGCATTCATTCAAAAGTGTCCCTGACAATTGCTGCTTATGTATCTCCACTAAGTGTCCCTCCAACCGATTTTCAATCTGAGCTTATTTTACCTTCTTCACTTGATTCCAGATCCATCGCATTTTCCAGACCCCATTGCTGCATATTAACTATGGAAATTCTTGATTTTGTATGGGAAATGGAATCCTTTGTATCCTCAGTTTCCTCACCATCTAATTAAATATGGATTGGTGAACTGTGATATGAACTAATCCCTCGTATTGGTGAAGGACCGAAAATAAATGGAATAGAATTCTCACTTTCTTCAATTGAAGCAAAATGTGGCAAAGCTGCAGAACGTGCTTACTTGGTGTACAAGGAAAATCTGAGTGACTCAACCTATCGTTAGGAATTGCAAAATTGTTTTTATCAAGGATGAAATCCTGATGAACAAGTGATGATTGAAATAGTAATAGCCTCTTCCCATAGGCTATTGTGTTTCATATTTTATTATAATAACATTGTAGCATGTTCTTACCAAAACAAACCATCAACACAATAGTTTGTCAGAAATAGTCCAAGGACTAGAACAACAACTTCGTGGGAATGCAGAACAAGAAAACACTTCATGATTTTAGATACTTACAATGAAAGGAAATGTTTGTGAATGGAACTTAGTCATGTTGGATTCCTCAAAACCCAAAAAATATCCATAATATTCATTTTGGTGATCCCTTAAATCTGTCGGTTCCTCATCTTCTACTCAAGACTCAACACCCTATTCCTCCATAGTTCCATGATTGTCTTCTTTGAAAAATAAATCATAGTCTCTCAAGAATAGGGAAAGAAGGATATTTCAAGTTTTGTTCAAAATACCAAACTAATTTGTCTCAAATTCATGTACATCCACTCTTTCTTTTCCATTTTCTTCATTGGAATTCATGCACATTAGTACTCTTTTGTTCATCCAATATTACTTTTTCCATTTTTACAAAGGGATAGAGAACTATTTATGGTTGCTGGGATGAGAAAAGAACTCAATGTATACCTGCATGTAACCTTGTAGAAAACAAATCATTGGAAATGGAACTCAAATCTTCCCTTCTCATCTTTGTACTTCGCACCATGGATAACATATACACATCGGCCTCTACGAAGGTAGATGGCCATATATGGACTGCCCATTGATGCTAAATAAGGAGGAAACTCCACTACTTCATCTATATCTTCCTATAGGAAGGAGAATTTGGTTTTATGTCCAAATAAATTTGCATAGAAACCTAGCATCCTTGCAGATAAGAATAAGTGAACCTACAAAACATAAATTCACTTGAGACCTCTATGCTATTAGCCACTTAATGTAAATGTAAATGTATCTAAGGCATACATACCTGAAGAGGAATTTTGTGTTTCAAGTAGCATGAAAAATAATTAATGAGAATTCATTTGCTTGGAAGCGCAAATTGATTCTAGAACATTGAGTTTGTATGAGGTAAGCGCCACTAAATTTGCATACATTTCATCCTCCAGGGGTGGTTATTCATTCTCCTATGGCTGCAGCCTAACAAATATTGTTGTAAAAATTATATCATAATCATGAACATGGGATTTACTTCCCAGAATTTGATGATGTTTTTGCTGCTGGTATAGGATCAAGGATTTATGGCTGTTACCATACCCAAGGGACTGTCATATACTCATAAATGAATGATAGTTGTTTGTAAAAATATAAGACCTAAAAATTAGAAACATTATGGACTTGACTTGAGTAATCTACCATTGAAGAAAATACTGGATGCTATCATAAAAATGGCCAAAAGTGATTTCATGTTGGATGTTAGATGCTCAGAATATTCCATTAAGATACCTATATCAAACACTTGGTCCTTATTGCTTCCTCGTGGCTATTAGTGACTTCTATATGCCAAGACTTGGTACTAAGACCATTCATTGTTGTTCTTTGACAGTTTGCAGGGCTGTCACATGCTCAGGATATTAGGTCTGCTCCAGAATCCTTAGAACAACCCTTTTCTTTATAATTAGGTAAAACCCAGTTGAGAAATGGGGTTAACGAGGATCCCATTTCAAGAAATGGGTATGAGTTTGATGATTGATAATGTTTATCAATGATATGTAATAGGAAAGTAGCTTGTAGCATCATGCATGATGTTTTTTGGACTTGGATACCAATTAGAGCCCTATTGATGAAGTGTTTTGTCTCATACATGGATTGCACTTACGTAAAAAAGGAAAGAACTTACTTATATTTACTTCTAGATAATATTGGCTACCCATCACCAAGAACTATTTAAATCTACATATCTATTTTTAAATGTTTGGATGCTAAAACTATTAAAAAGCCTTCTCACTACTGTAATTTTCCAAAAGTTGAGTTGGATTTTTTTTTATTTTGTGAATTTTCCACAACGGGAAACATAAATACCATAAATACTATCATAGTGATATTTGGAAACATTCCCACTTATCTAGAATAATGTTTCTCGCACTCTTCAACATGAAATGTTGAGGCTATCCTCAAGTTGTAACTTATCACCCAAAATTCAATCTAAGTTGTTTGAAACAATTTATGCACAACCAAATATATATAGTTAGTACGAATATCCAATGACATATATGCAACCTTAAAACAAGCAATAAACATCATTCCATGGTAAGTTCACTTTCTTGGCATAAAAGAGCCACAAGTCGTAATGGATACACACACAGATCTATTCTTGTATTATGAACATGGAAGTCCTGCTAGACCCCTTTTACATAAAATATTCATAGCTTCATGTAAGTTCCCTTTAACTAGGAAAGAAAGTTAGGAGGGAGGCATCTCTTAGAAAATTTGGAGATTTGTGCTAGGAACGCTTCTGAAATAGGAAAACAACCTTTTTTTTGCAAAACATTTTTTTATCAAACTCTTCACCAGACAAAATGAATGAGTAATTACTAGTCAACTAGTAATAAATAATGTTCATATGATACTAGAGGGCACCATAAAAATGGACCTTGTATGATTTGAAGTAAAATATATACATAAGTGCTATGTGTGAGCTTCTCATTTTGCAAATTGGAGGGAAAGGCAAGAACCTTTCCACAAGATCCTTTGTTAAATTACACTGAAACTAATCATCTGTGGTATTGTTTATGTGAGTTGGGTATCTCCAAATCACATATTCCCATGTGTTACGGCCCTCTGTCACCTCCTTAACAACAAAAGCCACCTCTTCCAATGAAACTCGTATTTTCTCTTTTGAGTCTCTCTCTCTAATGGTTACTGATGTTTCTGAGTTGATCGTTATTGCAAATGGCACACCTAACTCATCTGTTCTTGCATATCTATTTCCAATGGAAGTGCCTGTTATATCTATCTTGTGGGATATGCCTGCTCCAATCAATGACTTTGAAATAAGTTGAGTTGTTACCTCATATTTCTCATTTTGCACAATAGGGAATACCTTGCATTTTATAGGTGCTAATAATGGTGGGAAACTGAAAACCTTGTATTGTTCATCCCCATCCTTGCAATCATGAATTCAAGCAGTGCTCAGATAAGCAGTAAACGATTTTACCAATTCCAAATGATGGCACAATTATAGAAGGTGTGAAAATTCTCTGGTGCTCTTTTTTTTATTTCTTTAGATATAGATACCATGTCCTTTGTAAGAGTGACAATTTGGCCAAGTGTGCAAACTTGAAATGGTGCCTTCCATTCAGAATCCAAATTAGATTTAAGCTCCATATATTCTTCTTCACTCATGGCCTCGCAAGAGGTTTCCCACAAAAATAACCATCATAAGCAAGATAACCTTAACAAACAAGGTAAATAAAACTTGGAAGAAAGAAAAATCCATTTTAGTTTTTCCTTCTTACAGTGTACACCATCAACAAGTGAAAGAAAGAACATAAAGATAGTATTCACCTCTAAAGCTTCAATAATCATCCTCTAATTCTTCTTAAATGCCAACCCCAGTTCTCTCTTTCCTAGAGTTATAGCTAATTTTTTCACAAACAAACAAGCAATAAATTGTCTGTACCAATATAAATAACAGAACAAAGGAATTCATTGCTGTAACTCACCTCTACCTCCGTGGGTTCTAGATATGTTTCATGAGCCACAAGAGGCACACCACTTTTTTCCTATTCCATTACAATTTTACAAGTTTAAAGATTATAACCTGCATTTAAAACTTGTGACATCAAAAAAAATATTATTGAATAACTCAAAATTTACTTTGAAAACTTACACTGTGCACCTTCAAGTGGTAAGAAGATCTGTCAGCAAGACCAAAACATTCAAACCATCCATAGGAACACTCTGTTTCTGTATCTCAATAGTCTGCAGCATAATGAGCCATTTCATTTTGTAAATGCTGCCTGAAACGCTGATGCTCCGTATCAATACCAAGCACTGTTAGAAACAAGAAAGTTCTTCCTATGAAGTACCCCAGAGTCTCATTGCTAATAGTGCCATGTACATAAGAAGGTAACATGATATTTTAAAAAGAAGCACCGCAGAAACAATAAACAATATCTTTTTCATAGCAAGCTACTAACTAGAGACTTCAACAAGCATTTGACAATGTTGCACTTATATGAGTTGATTAACAATAATATAAAATGCCTTGTGATTCTATACACATTGGCATCAAAAGTGATTTCTAACCTTTGTGACTGATTCCCCTAAACGAATATTTATGGGTGATTTTAGGGCCATTTGCATTGCTCTTCTCTTTGTACTTTCTCTAATGATGTATTTCCCTCTTATTGTATCTCTTTTTTTCATTCTTTGCAAGATCCATTAAAAATTTATAATAATTCAATCTAGTATTCTCCATTGGCTCATGCTCGTCTTGTGTTCAAATTCAATTTAAAAGAATGGCTCATCGATGTTGCATGCTTGCTTGGCATCTTAAATGATTCCTTGCCAAAAGTGTAGTCTATATATAAAAAATCTAAACAATATTTTGATGTGATGGCTTTTCTAATTGTGAACTTGTGAGGAAGTTGCAATAGACAGTCACAACTTCGCCTGCAATTTCCTGTGTGCAGGATGTTTCCAAAATTGCAATCAAACAAAAGCATGATAGCACCTGAAACTTTCAAATTCTAATCAGAAAACGAGTAGAGTTCCACTCAAGGATAATATCATGAATGGGTTATGTTATATACTAAATCATCACTATATTAGTCCCATCATATTTGAGGGATCCACAAGAACCACAAGAACTAAATAAAATAAGCATGTTTTAAGTTCAAACAATATTTGGTTTTAATAAAGGTAAAATAACTTGAAGTTATACAATTTCAAGGAAATCCCATTATTCAAAGTTAAGTAATGGAAAAATAAAAGTATTGGCATGACAGTAATTCCCTTAACTAGAAAATTCTCAATAGATCATAACACCAAGAGATTTTAGAAATAATGACAAGAATTTCCAAAAATAAATTTACAAAACAGTTATAGAAATTCCTATATCTGCAACTCAGAAAATTCAAATTAAATATAATCCAAGAATGGCTTCTAAATATTTTTCCAACTTGCAAAAGGCCCAAGAAACATATGGATCATAGCTTAAAAAACTAGAAAACATATGATGACTATAAATAAATGGGAATAGAGAACCATGAATGGAAGATTTTATTTGTTCAAGAAGGCCCAATATAAAGTTCAAGACAAACCAACAAGTCTAAAGACAATACTAAATTTCACTAAAAGTTTGCAAGATAAGAAGGTAATTCAATAATATAGAATCTAGGTCAAGTTAAAAGAGTTTCAAATTTTGCAAGGAATAACTGCTTAGAACCCAGTTGAACAAATAAACATTGAAAAAAAATGATGTAGAAAATGCAGCTTGGTTTTGATCCATTATGTAGACAAGAAAAAATTAACTTGCAAGACAAGAAAATCCAGTGGAGCGTATCAAGATTTATTCCTGGACCAACAAAATAGTAAGTTTGGGTCTTATGCATCAATTGTCCTAGAGATCAATATTTGCAACAAAAACACAAGTTCTTTAAAAACAATATTATGAACCCAAGTTTCAATGTTACAATACACTCCATAGCATCTTAAAGTCCGCCTTTCCAAGGGATAAAATTTTATACATTCAAGTCTTAAAATCACACATTTTTCATTTCAAAAATTCAAAGACATGATCAAATTGGAAAGAGAGCTACTTACCATACACCTTAAATAGGGTGTAAGAACAAGTAGACTACATTTATATATAAATTTAATAAACCAATGGAAAAATACATATTATTTCATACCATTCAACAATGTCTATTGGAACATCAGCAAGATATAGGCCACTTTCTGGGCCTAACAATCAAGTCTACTGACACCTTGAATGGAAATATTTCCCATCTTTAAATATTTGCAATGAAATATGGTATGTAAAAACTTCTTTCTATAACTCGTCCTTGCATAAAATATCTACAACATCCAATGTATGTAACCGACATTTGTGCTAGGCAACTAACTATTCCTCAATTTCAATAGTCTTGTTTTGGGCCATCCAAATAAGAATAAGTTTTTGGTACTTCGAGTTGTGCACATAAAAAGATTGTAATTAAACTTTGAGCTCTTTATTCAAATCTAAAACTTCTAATTGAAACTGTCATTTTTGTTACAGTTCCATGTTTGAGGTTTAAAGTTGTTCTCTTCATTCCAAAATAAACAGTGATTTATTTATATCCAAATTGGCATGGGTTCTTTCAATAAGAACCTACATATTCCAGCTTCAAAATCAGTGATCCTTAAATTTATAAATTATTGAACTTGAAGCTTGCATGTGATATTAAACTCAATGGCTGAGGAAATGGTACCTGAGGCCTCAGACAGAAAAAAATTAATTCAATACATACACGTTCACCCCTTCATCAAATTTGTGATCGCCATATACCATTATTTCATGAAATTCTCAAGCTAATTCAGGTAAAGCAGGACAAGGAATGGGGTGAGATAGTTTGCTTTGATGAAAAGATTTTGAATTCTAAGTCAGCCTTGGACATGAACATCAATCACTTTACAGAGACAAAGGATTTCATTTCAGTCTTTAAAGCACTTCCTTTTGGGATTTAGTAAATCCATGGTTTGAGGGAATTCTAGATTTGTAATTAACAAAATTGGCTTCCAAACATTTGATGAGGAACTTTGAAGTAATTACATTCAACTTAATAGAATTGGAACAAATGGCATATTTATTGGCTAGAGATGCCATAAAAATTACATCTAGAGCTAGTTGGGTATCCTAGGGGATTTTGTAGGAGATCTGTAAAAATTAGACTCAATTCTTTGAATTTTCAAATATCAATATAACATTGTCTGCATTTCATTTCCATATTTAACTTTGGTGTTGGATGCCTGCTGAGATCCTTCAAAATCCTCCCAATGATTGGGGACTTTGTTATCTTTTCTAGATCTCCATTCCAAATAGTTGAATGGTTTATTCAATATTGGGATGTACACTCATTTCCTTTTCTCTAAATTTATAGATCCTTTGAAATTGCTATAATGTTCTCATCAAACTTCTCTATGGATTCTCTATTTTTTTGTATTTTCTTGATCCAATTGGATTTACACGACAACACAATTGGCTATCAGCTTAGGTTCTTCAAGGATTGGCACAAGTAAGGTTTAAGAATATGGACAACGTAGGAGACAGGGTTGATGGCATAAAAGGCCCCATACAATTTCAACCAACATCCACACCTTCAGTATCATTGTACTCTTAATGTAAGCATGGGAGATGTCACAATATGAAAATAAGGTGAATTGAAAAATCAAACAAGAGAAACTATTCCTCAAGTGCTTATTGAGAAAAGAAAAAAGAGGAGAATCCAATGTCATGCTTGAGGAAGGTGAAGAGTCAGGGATTCTTGGCCTTCCAATTGACCCCCCAACTGAGCTATTCTCCAATTTACTCATGTGTTGAAGTATTTTTTTCATTGATGTCAAAGTAATAGCAACATCAAAATACAGAGGAGTAACATCATGTCATTGATGTCAAAGTAATACAAGCATCAAAATACAGAGGAGTAACATCATGTCATTGATGTCAAAGTGTTTGGAATATGGTTGACCATATGTACAAGAGAAAATCCATAATTACAGGAACTTGAATTCCGATAATAGACTAGGCACTGCAGGAACCTATTTTACTACTGGAACATAGTTGTTGCTAGAACTGGAAAACACATATTACCGAAATAATCTACAGTAGTTCCACTAATTCTCCAATGTTGTCATCACACATCCCAATTATCAAATCACCTGTAGGTTGTGGATTAGTTGGGTTAGACATTTTTGCTTAAAATGAGGACGTGAATTGTGTGTGCTTAAGGCCATCTCAAGATGAACATCTATTGGATTACATATGAATAGGAAATGAAGATTATGATTTAACAATGTTAACATTTCTTTGAACAAGTTGGAATCATTAGAAGTTGCATAACATTTATGCATATGTTTGTTGGGGCGCGCGCCTCAACGGTCACTAATTTTGGTAACTCCGTGGTTTTTGCGCAAAGATGTAAGCGGAGTCGCAACACAAAATAGTCTTAGGGGTGTCGGGGTTGGGTCAAATCCCCCCTTTTTGTAAATTGCCCCATGATTTGTGGGTGCCCATGGTTTAAGTCCATGGTATTGTAATAGTGCACTTGTATAAATAAGGCACTTATGTAAAAGAGTCAAGCAAGGTTATAGTAGGTTCTCTTATGATAAGTTGATGCGAAGGTTCTTGAAGGTTAAGTCCCAACTGTGTGCGCAGAGGGTTTTTGTAAGGAAAGGAACTGCAGCTAAGTGCGCATCTTAGAGTTTGTAAGAAAGGAACTGCAACTAAGTGCGCAGTTAGATTGGAAGGGTGGATCTGCAGCTAAGTGCGCAGATCAGAACTGTTGTTTTGTAAAGAGTTGAATAAAAGTAGTTCTGTGGACGTAGCCCCTACCCTGGGGGTGAACCATGTTATATCTTGTGTTGTGTTATTTTTGTGCTGTGATTTTTTATGCTTTTGATAAGTAGGTGAATGCTAAAGTAAGATAACTGTTAAATAGTAACTTCGCTATGAATTCCCAGTTAAGGGTTAAGCAAGTAACGTTATTTATCTATACTGTGAAGCTAATTTAGTGAATGTCGAAGCTTTACTTTGTATAAATAATTGTTGTTTAGACTAAAGGTACAGTAATACCCCTCTTCTTCTTGTAGAAACCTGATTTTGCGGCACCCCATAGCTGTTTCGGGTGAGACGGCAACCTGTTCCCAGGTTGTTGCCGAAAGGGCCAACACTGTGGGTCTTTTTGTTGGTGCGAAGTTAATGGTATAAACTCGGGTCTGCCCTAAATCCCAACAAATTGGGTTCGTTGCCAGTTGAACTCAGATCTTCTTTAAAAGGGATCTACGTCGTACCTAAAGGGCTATGTTTTGGAGGCCCTCAGTAAAGGAAATCGGTGACTGGATTGAAGAGACCTATCAGAAATTTGCTAAACAAGAAAATAAGGATCCTCGTCATAGCTCAGATGACTTCTTGCAAAGGTACGTTTTCACTGATATTTATGAAATTTTCTTTGGTAGTATCCACATAGAATTGCACCAGTGGTTATCCAGGTTGACAGAAAGAAACACCAACTTCAAAGAAGATCAGTTTCCTGACTGGACCCCCACAAGAATTAACATATTGAAAAGAGTGAACAACGCGATATCACGAGCTGTTGATTTCTGGACAACGCGAACCCTTGAAGCATTTGTGACAGAGTTTGCCATCGACACAAGTACCTATTTTAGTGAAGCTGAAAGACATTTTTTCAAAGGACCAAGGGGTAAGTATTTGAATTCATTTAGTCTACAAATTAAAATGCTTTTGGCTGAGAAAGGCATATTGCTTATAGAATCAGATTGCTAGATTTATTTTTACTAACCTATGTTTGGAAGTGAGAGTAACTTCGACGAGCAAAGTGGTTTGCTGCGAAGCGGTAAAAGATACAAGAGAAGTTTTGGACCCGATATCCTAGGTTAGAACACAGAGTATACGCCATTAAGTCCAGAAAACCCTAAGTTTGAAGAAACCTCTTCTGATAGAAACCATCCTATAACTCCACAGCGCAGATCTGTTACCCCCAAGAACCCGTCGCAGTCTGAAAGTAACCCTAGCCCAAGTATTGTTGTCGTAGGTCAGTCTACCTCAGCAAGATACCCTCCTCCTCCCCCTTCCTCCCCCCTTAGATCTAAAATGGCCCATATGAATGATGACATTAAGCTACTAGTCTTCAAAGGAACTGGATCAGAGGATCTAGAATAGTTTTGGTTCTTATGCGAAGCTGTTTGGACTGCTAAGAACATTATGGATCAAGATATAAGAAGAGTGCAACTGGTCACTTCTTTTAGAGACAGAGATTTGACCTGGTTTATGAAGTTTTCCAGCACTCAGAACCATGTCTTGGCTGATATTAAAACAGCAATGATCAGAGAATTTAAGAGGCCTAAATCAGAGTCACAGTGCATAACTGAAATAAAAGAAATTCAACAGAGGCGAGGTGAATCAGTTTGGGACTTTGATCACAGGTTCAAGGTTCTATTGGATCAAGTAAGTTTCACTATTGGACCAGCACATCATAAATAATGGTTCATAGTAGCATTATTACCCCATATCAGAACTCCACTCATGCAATAGAAGGTTGCTGATCAGCAGGAAGATTTGGAAATAGCTATGAAATTGGAAATAGCTCCTGTCGAAGATAATTCTGGCATAGCCCAAATACAAGCACAGTTGGCAGAAATGGCTTTGGAGCTTCGCGACATGAAGAAGGGGAAATATATTCACGAAGAGGTTTGGTGTACACGATGTAGGATAGAAGGTCATGACAAAGAACAGTGTCCTGTGTTAAGAAATTACCTGAATACTGGTGCGCCAAACCCATTTAACCCTAATGTTCTATATTGTGAGATCTGTAGAACAACTGGCCAGCATCGACCTGAAGATTGCTATTTGCTGCAGAGGTATGTTCAAGTACCTAAGAATCCTTATTGCAAGTTCTGTAAGTCAGTTGGACACAACGAAGAGGAATGCCATAGCTTTGACCTCATGAGAGAGAGAACCTATGATACTTATAGGGTACAAAACGATGCACAAGGCAATGATGGATATGGTTACCGTGGTGGTCGAGGTAGTTTCAGAGGTCATGGTCATGGTGGTATTCCTGGAGGAGGTCGAGGCCAGGTTATTTGTTATAACTGTAATCAGGCAGGACATGTATCTAGAGACTGTCGGAACCCAACTACGACATGTCGATATTGCAGAGCAGTCGATCATGTGATTGAACAATGCCCACAGTTGATAGCTAAGATACAAGAAAGAAATTCCCCTTCCACTCAGAACATTCAGATGATTACTGTAGAGAAAAGACATGTCCCAACCATTAATGTTGTTACAAGGAGTGGAGCTACAACGCAAGTACATACTAAGGAAAAACAACCTGACGAGGCTTGGGTCCGCAAGACCCCAGAGAAAATTCTACCATTTGATGTTGGACAAGAAAAAGAAACATTTATGGAAGCCAAAAAAGATTTTGCTGATCCGGGAACATCAGTAGCACCTACGCAACAACATCAATAGCAGTTACAATCTCAAGAAGCTCCAACGGATAAAGTAAGTACACTGTCATCATTTTTACAGAGTTGCATGAAGCTCTTAAGAAATCAGAATGATTTAAATGAGTTATAGAAAGTTATTGTGTCTTGCAACCCTCAGCGAAGCTCTAGTAAAGAAAAAACTATTAATAGAGTTAGAAGAACTAGAAGAGAAATGAGATTGCATGCTCAGATAGGAGAGTATGACATGACTGATATCATTTTAGACCTGGGATCAGAAGTAAATGTCCTAACTAGGCAGACATGGGAACAAATAGAAAAAAATACCCTTGAATGGTCCCCTATACAGTTGAGATTAGCCAATCAGCAGAAAATTATGCCCCTAGGAAGACTCCCTAGTGTACCAGTGGATATAGATGGAGTCAGCACTTTAGTAGATTTTGAATTCATTGAGATAATTGATGATAGCAATCCCTATCCAGCCTTGCTAGGAATTGAATGGGCAATAAACAATGATCCAGTAATCAACCTTAAGAAGAGACAGATGAATTTTGAAGGGAAAGGTTTGAGAGTCATAGTACTGTTGGACCCTTCTCAAGGAGAAAGGTACACAAAACCAGTCAGAGATGAAGATCATGATGTTTTGGATCATATCTACAACATCACAGCTAAAGAAGAATACTATGTTAATCCTATTGCCGAAGGTATAATGGATTGGCAGTGTGACAGTTCTTGCATGACTGATTCAGACGAAGGCTTAGAAAATTGGCAAAGTCGACTTTATGAGCTACATGGACATCGATGTGCAAGAATTACCAAGTCTTTCAGATGGCTTGGTTCACAGACAAAAGTCTTTCCTACCTTTGATGGCTTGACAGACCCAAGAGAATTTATTGTACAATTCTCAGAGCAAGTACCAGATTCACAGAAAATGGAGACTCTAGGTTTAGCATTCAGAGCCACAGCAGCCAGATGGTGGAATGGTCATAAAAAACATATTCATAGCTGGGGAGCTTGTCAAAAGTTTCTTCACCTGAGATTCATGGATCAACCTCAGGAGGTGCGAAGCAGGTTTAATGGTAAGTCTAGCCCTCAGGAACATTTGGAGCAGTGTTATGAAGCATGGAAGCATGTACCTCGTGAAGAATGGGTACATAGGTTTGTGCACACTCTAGAACCTATAGCAAAGAACTGGTATGCGGAGGTCGAGCTTCGCCATGGTACTGTAAATTGGGATAGTCTTGTTGATAGTTTTGTGCTCACATTTTCTATGAATGAGGTTTGTCTTGATTTAGATGCAGCTATTAGGTTGATCCATACTAAGGTGTTTGATGATAAAGAAATAGCTGAGTACCAACATGATTGGAAGGAACAAGAAGCTAATGCAGTAGAATGTTATAACCTCGCAATTGATGATGATGATGACCCGCGCAACATTAACATTCCTGACTCAGAAGGGCACTGCGAAGTACATGGACCAGCAGTCGAAGTACCTAAAGTAACTCAGCCCTTGAAGACAAGGAAAGTAAACATTGGATCAGAAGAAAAGCCTAAGTACGCTACCATTGGAGATTATTGGGATAAAGAAATGGTGAGCAAAGTGACCCAAGTTCTCCATGAGTATCAGGACTTATTTCCAACAAAGTTCTCCAAAATGAAAGGTATCCTTGGTGATATAGGAGTAATAAAAATCCCTTTGAAACCTGATGTGAAGCCTGTGAAGTAGCGCCCCTATAGGCTGAACCCTAATTATAAATAAAAAGTCAGGACATAGCTAGATAAGATACTCGCTGCAGGAATCACTGAGGCTGTCGCAGAAGTTCTATCATGGCCTCTGGATGTGTCAAAGGTATGTATTGTGTCGAACGTCCATATGGTGTCGAAGCTGAAGTTAGTAGTTGTGCTGAAGAAGAAAGGTATGTCGAAGCTCAAAATGCGACCGTTGAACAAAATCAAATTTGGCGGCGCCGATACGTTAACTTCATTAACTTCCTATAATGACAAGATTTTTGGGAAATCTAGAGCTGTTTGGACAAGATCTACCAGATTTGGTGTCTTTAATGCACAGTTATTACAGAACTTGGTCATTGGATTCTATAAGGAGACACCCAGGCCTGCGACCCCCGCATTATGTATTTTTTTGAGTTTTACAGTGAAGTCCATGTCTGCTGAGCACGAAGTCCAGGAATTGCTGCGAGAATTCGAACAGAGGTGTCTGCAAAACCTTATGAGCACCCCGCCTGCATATCCACCTCACGAAGAAACTCCCCTAGCACCGACTTAGCCGATGCAGACACGATCTTCCAGGAAAAAGTTTAAACCCGAAGTTTGTTCTAAGCGGAACGAAGACAGACACAAGCAATAAGGGAAAACACCGGAGGATCACGAGATGAATCTGTCTAGTTCAACAGAGATCCCGCCTAAAGAGGATGAGAACATTGTACCGTAGCGTCCACCATATCTTCAGCCTGTTCGACCAGGAGTTCAACCACCTAGGTAGAACGCTAATTTCACTTTACGCACCCCTTCGTTTCCACAGGGTGTGTAGTTGGTCGGAACCATGATAGGGAAAATAGACCGACTCAAGTATGGAGACCACAATACAAATGATCATGGGAAGTTTCCACAGTTCGCACCGGGAACATACTTGCACTTCGTCAAATATCCGGAGACTGGAGCGACATTACTAGAAGTGAAACAGTGGGCTGCTAGCTTATTGAAGATGCTAAATGTTCCCCACTTCGTTCGCAGCACACAGGTGACCGTGGTAGTCAAGAAGCTGTTGGCATTGGTGCATGATGGGCACCTATGGATAGGAGATAAAATAATTCCTATTAATGGCGAGCTCATTCATAGGATCACAGGATTACCAAAGGAAGGGCCTGATATGGGGATCGAATTTCCTTCAAAGCAAGAAGATACGAAGCTGGAACAAAGCATGAAGGACCGCTTCGACCTGACAAAATGGAAGTGAGGGTATCAAACCTCGATAATTCAGCACCAAAACATTCGTTTCGCAGCTGAGCTTTTAGCCTGCAAATTGATGAGAAAATGCAGACCACATGAAGTGTCTGCCCCTATTGTCAGTATTACTGCAAACTGTGCCGAAGGCTACATCTACAAATGGGTAGAGTACATTGCCAAGGAATTTCTTGAAGATGTCTGCGATGCGCAGGAGAAAGGTAGACCCTTTCACTATTCATGGCTGGTAGTGCTTATTGCACTGGTAGGATGGAAAGAACCTACTGAGGCACAGTTCGTTGAGGTGCCACCGAACATGCCTGGCGCAGCAAGGTACGCATCTATGTGGGAGTCACAGGACAAGGATTTACAACAGATGAAGAACTATGTGTTCACCTTTTATATGGTGAGTATCTCTTATGAGATCATAAACACACCTTGGCTCGGTAAGGAGTTATTTTCTCAATATTCAGGAATAGCCAACTTCAAGGCCGACTCGCACAATGTCTTCATCCAGGCCTGTGCAGATGATAAACATGCATGCAGGAAGTTGCCATGTGTGGTGACCCAAGAAGACATCCTCGCAGTAGTTCAGCAATGGCCGATTGAATGGATGAAGGATGCAGGGACAAAGCCCAACATTCCAGTCCCTCTAGTCACCAATGTGGGCGCAGGCCCTAGTCAAACGCAGCAGCAAGAACCACCAGAGGATAGTACAGAACAAAGTGAGTCGCAGTAGAGTGAAAGTGACCAGGGTGGAGATAACAGAGCTAACAAAGAAGAAGAAGAATCGGTCAAAATCGTCTCAGACCCTAATCGACCAGATAAGCGCAATTCGCCAGAGGTAGAGGAAGTGACTAAGCCTCAGTCCAGAAAGAAGTCGAAGGCGTCAAAGGGAAAAAATATTGTCGAAGAATCTGTCGTCATGATGGAAGAGCTTGATCAAGCTCTGACAAAGTCTACAAAGGTACTAACTAACAAGTGGTCGTAGTTTGCAGCTACGCATCTTGATGCCCTCACTAGTGTAACGCAGCGAATCTCAGAGATGAAGGAGTTAGCAAAAAAATCAGCGACTGGTGCTGCAGCAAGCAGTGCCCCTGTAAGCGCACAGCCAGATACAAGGCAATGGCCAGCTAGAGATAACAGGGGACAAGTGTCAAGTGCATCCCTCATAATAATTGACGTAGCATCTCGCTCAGAGATGAGCATGACTGTTGGGATAGACTACACCAAGATGTCTATGAGAGAGCTACATCTTTTTCAACTACCAATTATGAAGGAGATCCAAGCACGAGACTACTACTCACAAATGCAATTGGAAAATACCATGAAGCAGAGTGAGAGAATCACAGCGTAGTTTGAAGAAGCGGAGTAGAGGAAGAAGGATGCAGAACATAAGCAGGCTACACTGGTGTGAGTGTTGGATGAGGTGTGTCGGAGTCTTCCTGACTTCGACATTCAAGCTGAGGAAGAACCAAAGAAAAGAATTGCTAAACTGAAAGACTATGCACAACAGTCTCGCAGTGAGATTGAAAAGCTAAAAGCAGAACATGAGGCTCATATTGCGGAACTTCAACTTTTCATCACACCAGAGAGTCCACCGAAGGTCAGGGAGCAGCGTCATAGAGATATCCAGGCCTCAGCAATGAAGATCTCCGATCTTGTGAGCAGCGCAACAAAACTGCTAGAAGAAAGCGTTGATTCCTGGACAACACTGCAGGAAAATCCAAAAGTAGAAAAGCTGGAAGAAACCATCAAACAACGACAGGCAGAGCTAGACGCAGTGAAAGCATAAATTAAGACTCTGTCTCCTATCTAGAAGATGCGCAAGGTAAAGCAAAGTAATGAACTTCAGTAGTAAATTGAGTCATGCAGAACAAAAGCAACACTGTTGGAAAATTCTATGCAGCCCCTTATCAATGAGGCCTTGGAGTCGAGCACTGTTGTGGACATCCAGCTCAAAGTTCTGAAGGAGTATGATGCAGTTGCACAGGAAAAGGCCAGCAACGCATCTGCATCAGCATTACAAGAGTTGGTGGAGAAGGAGAAAGAAGTCGACAATATCATACGTGGCCTCAACAAGAAATTCACTATCTTTGCCAACAAGATTCTTCCACCAGACAAGCAGTAGAGTGTCCCGGGATAGGACACTGGTGAGTCTTAGGGGCCTGTTGGGGCGTGCGCCTCAACGGTCACTAGTTTTGGTAACTACGCAGTTTTTGCGCAAAGATGTAAGCGGAGTCGCAACACAAAATAGTCTTAGGGGTGTCGAGGTTGGCTCAAAGCCCCTCTTTTTGTAAATTGCCCCATGATTTGCGGGTGCCCATGGTTTAAGTCCATGGTATTGTAATAGTGCACTTGTATAAATAAGGCACTTATGTAAAAGAGTCAAGCAATTTTATAGTAGGTTCTCTTATGATAAGTTGACCCGAAGGTTATTGAAGGTTAAGTCCCAGCTGTGTGCGTGGACGACCTCTGCAACTGTGTGCGCAGAGGGTTTTTGTAAGGAAAGGAACTGTAGCTAAGTGCACAGCTTAGAGTTCGTAAGAAAGGAACTGCAACTAAGTGTGCAGTTAGACTGGAAGGGTGGATCTGCAGCTGAGTGCACAGATCATAACTGTTGTTTTGTAAAGAGTTGAATAAAAGCAGTTATGTGGACGTATCTCCTACCCTAGGGGTGAACCACGTTATATATTGTGTTGTGTTATTTTTGTGCTGTGATGTTTTTATGCTTTTGATAAGTAGTTGAATGCTAAAGTAAGAATACTGTTGAATAGTAACTTCGATGTGAATTCCCAGTTAAGGGTTAAGCAAGTAACGTTATTTATCTATACTGCGAAGCTAATTTAGTGAATGTCGAAGCTTTACTTTGTATAAATAATTGTTGTTGACACTAAAGGTACAGTAATACCCCTCTTCTGCTTGCAGAAACCTGATTCTGCGGCACCCCATGGCTGTTTCGGGTGAGACTGCAACCTGTTCGTAGGTTGTTGCCGAAAGGGCCAACACTGTGGGTCTTTTTGTTGGTGCGAAGTTAATGGTATAAACCCGGGTCTGCCCTAAAGCCCAACAATGTTTAGTGCTATATTACCCACAAAAGGCCTCATTTGTCCATGGATGGGTCCACAAGGTGCGCAAAAAATGAATTTCAAAATTTTTAAACAGTTGAAGAACACTCACACATTGGTTGATTCACAACTAAAAAAATTGATTGGTTCCACACAAATACATATATATTTGTGAACGAATTTTAATAAGAATGTATCAGTGAAAAATGAAAAGGCTCTAAAATCGTGATTCAGGTTTGCTGGAGGTTCTGGGTATGTTAGCTGAAAGTATGGCATGGGTATTGGCTTGTGTGTGATATTTAAAATTGCAAGTATGCATGGATTGGTGTGCTAAGGAAAAGGGGAAAAACAAATTGAGTTTTGTTGAATGAAGAAATGTGATTCTGCTGTGGCTCTGGGTTTGATGGAGATTTAGGGTCTTGTGTTTGTTTCTAAATGAAGGCATTAAAGATAGAAAATGAAAAAATTGCAAGTAAAAATTTGGTATTTACAATTGAAGGAATGTGATCTATGAATCAAGCACTGAGTATGATTTATTTAAATTACATAAAGTATATACATAGGAAAGAATAGAGGTAGCATAATTATGGAATGGGATTTGATGGATTGTGGAAGAAAATTGAAAAAGGGTTCCACATTTTAAAATAAACTATAAAATATTATGATATTGCTATGTTACTATCGATCCCTGCATCAATACAGGATATGTATAATGAAATATCAAACTGGATGCAGAACAAGCAATCTGATGACTGTAATGAAGTTTTATGTAATACTACGATGTGTGAGACATGGAATGAAAATCAAGATACTGAAAGTATGAAATGATTCCCTTCTTGTGAAAGCTTTGATGAGAAGAGATTTAAGTCATTCGCGTCTTACCCTTCAGCATCCAGGAGAATAGATTTTCATTTAAGACATTCACATCTTCCATCCCTTAAAATGGTAAGGCAGAGATATCTACAGAATGAATGAATGAATTTATGATGAATTTCCATTAGGGAGAAACTCAAGAAAGAACTATATTTCTATTTTTATTAACTCTAGACATAGTCACATGCTTAAGATACTATTGATGTTCCACAAAGTACATTTTATTCTATGTCAAAACTATGAGAGTTCTTTGACTTCCCATACTTAAAGGTAATATAGAATTGAATTTCAGTGCTAACATTTCAATATAAACTAAGCCAAATGATTACAGTTAATAACACTCAATTTTATCCTTAGATTGACATGATACATATGTTCATTTGTCAAGATAGTTATATTACGGGATGAAAGATATGGTCATTACCATGTAGACACAACTTTATATTTGAAAGAGTTAGACCAAGCTACAAAGAATGTCCAATTCGCTAGCTGTGTGATCAAACAAACCAAAGCTAGTGCCCCAGCTGTGGGATAAAAGAAACCAAAGCCTTTGTTTATGTATTTTGGATTCAGATCAATCTAGTACTTACACTCATAGAAACATTTCAAACTTACTTATAGGGCTGCAATGGTTACAAGAATGGTCTATTAACTCAGGAAAAATGCTAGAACCATTACACTACTAATGTATTATGCATAAAAGAAAAGAAAAAAAAATACTACTGTGCCCCTGACAAAATTATTGACAATGAAATATCTATATTACAAAACCCAAACAAACACGAAGCAATTAATAATGAATTGATAATATAAAAAAAAATTCTCTCCTACAGAGCAGTCCGAAATCCTGTAAAGAAGATTCCTAGAAATCAATCATCTATTCCTACTCTAAGAGTCAAGACAGACATGAAAAAAAATCAAATCTACCATCCTACATCAGGGGACCTACAATGGAACTGTAATAAACATTTATATAGAGAACATATGCCAAAGAAAGATCTACAAATACTGTAAATTCAAAAAACTATCTTAATTGGGACTGACTAGAAATAAAATATGAAGTGCTACTTAACTTCATTGATGACTTAAGATAGCTCCTTTACTTTCATCTTGCCAGAAGCGTTGCTTGAAGGGTCAGAAATTTGTGTGTCAGTGAATGTTGAAATTTGCTGAGAAGATTCCACAGACCTACTTCCATCAAATAATTGTTTTCTAAGTACCTAGTGCAACTTCCCTACAAGTTGTTTTTTAAGACCATCAAAATCCATCTCCAATCTCTCCAACTGCTCTGTTGCATTGATATTTTATATAAAGAAACCATAATAAAGGTCAAAATTGTCTCCACAAGTGTTCTCAACAATTCGAAGCAATGTTTCATAACATTTAGTGTTAATTGGAGTAGATTCCAAGTTTAAATTTGCTAACATCGTGCCAACAGTATGCATATGAAATTTGCTTTCAACAGCATGACGATCATGTTCCGTACATGATATCTCAACCATCCTTCAACCTTCTTTCGCAAATATATTCAAAAACCTATAACAATGTTCTACTCTTGCTCCATTCCCAACCCTAACCTTTTCATAAACAAAAGGAAGTCCACTCCACTCGTCTTTCTCACTTTCAGGCCCAAACATAGGATGGGTGCACAATATATCAAATTTTGGGGGAAATACCTGTAAAAATAGATTGCATGGAAACTCTTTTACAGAAAAGACATCTGCAAATAATGTGTTTCTTTTCATTCTTTGGGTTGGAAATGACCTCAAAACAGATTCTGTTGCAATAATAGATGAACATAGCAATATAACCTCAGGATGTTCTTCACAAAAATCATCTGCATTTTTTAAGAAAGAAACTCACCCTCCGCCCTGGATGGTAGTTAATCCCCTGCATCCCCGGCTGATGTGCTCACCCCACTGCTGGCAGACATTTCTTTTCATTCTCCTTGATCAATTGTCCTCGCCTCCTCTAGAAGGTTGTCTCTTTTCATGTATGTCCAACTAGCTGGTTGTTTACTCGACTGATCCCATCTTGTCTAGGCCATTTGTGGGTCTCAGCTCAGGGTGTAGTTTTCGGCAACTATCCTATATGTGGCCATCTGCATTACAGTGCATACAATGCTTATTTAGTTTTCAGTTTTTTGTGGCAACTGTTTACATATTATTTTCTTTAATTTTCCCCTTCTTATTTTAACCTTTAGGGTTTTCTTGCAACTCTGTTGTCTATTGGGAAATATCCCCATGATCTGTTCGAGAATGATCCAATACTATATGGCCTTGCTTTATGAGGGTTTTTGCAAGAAACTGACCAAAATTACCAAATCCAACTATACCTATCTTTAACAAACTATTATTCTCCAAGTCTTCACTTCTCTTTAATTCATAATCAAATGGCTGAGCAACACCCAATGCTTTAATCTTTAGATGTCCGAGAACAAAACTATGCACTCTATTTTGTTTCTTCCTAACAGAAAATAGATAGGTTGATCTACTGTTCCATATTTGTGCTGGCATGAAAGGTTTTTTGACACCAAAACAAGGTTGTGAAGACCAAAAAAAAAATAGATGAGGATTTAACTGAAGAACACATCCTTTGAAACTCGGACATCTCCAATATTTTGGTATACTTATACCGCATCTTGATATAAAAGAATGTAATTTTAGACAGGTCAAGCCTTTTGTTTTAATCATAAAAATGGGAATGTAATGTAGCTTGTGCTTATATAATTGGAAATAAATTTTCTTGCATTGCCTAACCAATCCCTACAATTTCACCTATGTAAGATATATTTATTATTGCTAGAGTATTTGATCTGCAACAAGATTTGACAAGTCAAGCTACATGTACTGAAATACACAATATTTAAGTTCATCAGGAAATTAATAAATTATTCCTGCATTTATAGTAAATCAAACATCATCCTTCATTGATTAACAAGACAAAACCCTTAGTAGTGCCTCAAAAGGTTAAAATAATTAATCCCTCACAGGTAATCCAGAGAATCGAGACAAACTAGACAAAACCCTCAATTGTACCTCAAAAGGTTAAAATCATTAAACCCAAACAGGTACTCCAGAGAGTCGAAACAAGCAACATCCAAAAGAATAATGCACTCGGGAAACTCCTAGTTACTAGGGGACATTATCATAAAAAACCTAGGACAATGGAATCACCTAATAACTGTATAGAGACTGTCTGATAGAAAAATTGGTTTGCGGGGTGTTAATGCCCCATTCGTTGATTTATTGATCTGCATAATTATTATGTCATAAAAAACAAGAATGATTTAATTTTTAATACAAGAAATAAATTTGATATAGTTATATCCATTGACCTTCAAAATTTATATTTCTGTCTACAAAACGAACATATAACTTATGGTTGGAATGCATATACAACATGAAAATATTCTTAGTGTGGTAAACTTTGAACATATGTTGGAAATGAGTCTACATTCCAAGAAAAAATCTAAAAATTAACAAGCATAACTGGCATAACCAAATTCTTAATCCCCTCCCTCAAATTCCAAATAATTTCCCTCGAACCCCTCTCAAAACCCAATTCTCAAAACCCCTCTCCCAATTTCCAAATATGGCATCCCCTTCTAGAAAAATCCAGAGATTTGGAACCAAATACACCTCCTTCCAGGTTTCAATGGGCTTCATAGTCATTATGGATTTATGTCTCCTCCCTAATTGCCTCTCAAAACCCCACAAAAGGTCCCCTTCCCACCAAAGCCACAGATTTGGCGCAAAATACACCTCCTTTCAAGTTTCATCATAGCTTCATGGTCGCTCTGGTCATGGGTTAATGGTTGTTATGGTTTTGTGTGTATTCAAGTGTGGGTTTTGTGTATATGGGATGCATTTCATGTCTTTGTTTTGTAATTATAATTATATATATATTTTTTATTTATATATAATATATACTTATTTAATATAAAATATACATTATATATTGTATATTGTATTTACATTGTATATAATATATTACTTATATTACATATATATTTTATATAATATTATCTAGAAATGTCCAATTATTAAGAGATACATGTTCATATGTTTAATTGATTATGTGGATTGGCCTTTAAATAATGTTGACAAGGGGATTGTTATGAATATCATAGTTTAGAAAGAAGTTCAATGAACTTGAACACCTTGGTTGAGGAAACCATATATAAAAAACATCAAATAATATACGACAAAGATTAGGAAGCTTATTAGGAGCCTCCTCTACAACCACATGATTACATGCTCTTATAAAATGCCATGATGTAGATTCTGGACCTACTCTTGTACAACGTGCTCAACAACTTACAATTCCAATAAGATTTAGTGAAGTTGTTTGAATTTGGATAAAAAATAATATAGAAACGTTAATTAAAAAAAACTATTATATGTTTATAGTCATGACTGAGATTAAGCTAGTTGGTAAAAAGTGGTTTAGGATCAAGTATGAATTCATGATATAAAATAATTATATTGTACATCGTTCCAAAGCATATATAACCAATACATCCATGGATGCTGCAAAAATGAATTCAACATGAAAAATTCTAATCATGAACACAATAAAGCACATTAAAATGACTACACTACCAAAACTCAATTACATATAAGTAAGAAATACCACTAATTTATCTTATCATAATCGTTATTTAGTTGTATTAATAGTTTAGATTGATCATTTATAACCACATCACTTAAAATTGCTCAAATTTGGTATTTTTTAGCTTCAAATGACATGACTAACGTTTTTGGCCATGTAGTCACAAATTTGTCATTTTGTACTAGTGAACAGAGCGTACGCTATCGAAAAGGGACATAGAGAGAGAATCCAATGGAGAGAAAAGAAGATGATGGAGGAAGGAGATTATGCCGCATGTCAGTTTAGTGCGACGAGATTCTTGTAGGTGTCACTGGCTTCAACTGACGTGGATCCCACCGATTTAATTAGCCAAGGTGCCAAGGCCGTGTCCAAATTAGCTTATAAAAACCATAATTATATGCCAAGGTCATGCAAATTAGCCTTATAAATAACATTATATGCCATGGTTTAGTGGGTTTAAAGGTTTAGTGGGGTTTTTTATGCCAAGGTCATTTCCAAATTAACATATAGCTCGATTGCATTAATTCAATTTTGTTAATATAGGGATGTGTAAATATATTATATATATATGTTATAATTTACTAAATTCTAACACTATATAGGGATTCAGAGACCCCCTTAAAATGGGGTCTCTGAATGCATCTGCAGTGTTAGAATTTAGTAAAATGTGCAAACTCATTGTCAAAATTGTAATTTTTTTCATTATCGGAGTGACAACTAAAAATGACCAAATAAATGACCGATTGTTATGTGGTCATTTTTAGTCTAGATATCCCGTGACCAAATTTGGTCATTTATCTTGGTCGTTTTTAGTTTGTTTTTATCCCGTGACCAAAAAATGGTCATTTATCTTGGTATTTTTTAGTTAGCTCACTTAAATTTATCAACGTTGGTCATTTATCCCTTGAAAAAAACTATGGTGACCAAAATGTTTGGTCTCCTGGTCACTAATCTCTCATTTTCCACTAGTGAAGTGACTCATGGTAGTGACTTCAGGCATAGAACCTCTTGACGTAGAGCCCATTGCAGGGATTCTTCAAGAGGTGGCCATCCAAGTCAACAAGAATATATGCCCCCTTGTTGAGGTAGTGTTGGGCGACATATGGACCATACCGCATGGACTCGAACTTCCCTTTTCCAAACTTATCGTTGGCTTGGTTGTAAATAAGGACCAGGTCACGTTCACTAAAGGTGTGAGGGTTGACATGGGAGTCAAAATGTGACTTTGACTGTGTTTTAGCTGCTTCAATTGCTTGGAGAGAATCACAACGGTCCTCATTGGTCTATTCAAGAAGAGAAAGTTTTTCTTCTAATGTGGATGTATCGGGATGGACTTCTACGACAAGTCGGAGTGATGGGATTTGGTACTCAATGGGAAATAGGGGCTCGAAACCATGTACTAAATGGAATTGGGTGAAGATGGTGGTGGTTTTTGTTGATGTTCAGTAGGCCCATAGAGCTGAGAAGAGCATATGGTGCCAATTGGTTTTATGGTTTCCTACCATCCTCTAGAGCATGGTTTTGATGATTTTGTTGACAAATTCAACTTGTCCATTTCCCTAAGGGTAGTGGAAGGATGAGTACTAGTGTTCAAAATTCAACATGGTTGAGATCTCAATCCAAACCACATCTTCAAAGTGATGAACGTGGTCTGAAACTATTTGTTGAGGGACATCGAAGCATGTGATAACATGATTGAAAAAGAAACGTGCTATTGTGTCGGCCTTACAATTAAATGTAGGCATGCCCTCGACCCATTTAGTAAAATAATCAATGACCAGGATGATGTAGTTATGGCCGTCAACTAAGGTAGAATCACAAGACCTGAAGTCGATCTCCCACTTGCAGAAAGGACAAACTATGACCATGGGATGCAATGGTGCGGGGGGAGTCCTTGATTTTGGAGAGAAGTGTTGACAACTGTGGCCTTGTTTGACTGCCTCGATGTAATCGAAAAAAATGGTAGGCCAGAAATAACTAGCACAAATAATATTATGGGAAGTAGCCAAATAAGATAATTGGCCACCGTAAGCTCCACTATTATAGTCATTACGGACTTTTCCAGCCTCATCATGGGTGGGGCAACAATGTAATATGGTATCAATGCCCTAACAGTACAAAAAATTGATGATGAGGTGATGGAGAGAGGGTTAGTTTCAGATGCATTGTCTATCTTCATGGCTTAGGTGAGCCTCAAATTTTTGGGTGTGCAAGTATAGGAGGATGCCCCCATACCATGTATCTTCTGTGGAAATGACAAATACCAATTCGTCAAGAAGGTTGATTGCGATCGATGGCGATGCGGACAACGACAGAAGGTTTGTCATTAGTGTGGATAGCGCTAAATATTTTGTGCTCTTGGGATAAAATAACTATAATTCAAACTCATAAAGAATGAAAACCCACTTAGCAGCATGACCTTGTAGGAGGTGGAGGCTCAAGAGGTACCTCATGGGGCTGGAATCGGCCATGACCCTAGTGCTCTTAAAAAGGATGTAATAGCGTAGTTTCTGAATAGAAAAAATGATAGTGAGGGTTGTCTTATCTTCATGCACTCTTCATGTGAATAACATAAAGGGGGGCCGGTCGACTTCTGAATAATGTAATAAATTACGTGCTCTTGACGAGAATCATTCTCTTGGACCAAAACTCCAGTGATAGAATTTTTGGATGGCGACACATAGAGAATGAAATCCTTGGTGAAGTCAAGTGCAGACAATAATGGGGTGAAAGCTAGATATTTTTTTAATGCATCAAAATCATCTTGTGCATATTGATAAAAAAAATGAATGTTGATACTAAGCAGTCATAACAAACCATTAAATTTCATCGCATAATCCAGAATAAAATGACACAGGAATTTGTCCTTTCCTTGGAGGATCTGGAGTTGGAACAAAGTACATGGTGAATCAAGATCCAAAATGGCTTGAATGTTGAGAGGGCCAACCGAAATCCCTTTGTGAGAGACGATAAACCCACGTAAACAACCAACTAGGACACAAAACACAAATTTGAGAGGGTTCAAACATATTTTGTATTTGCGACACTACAAGAAGAATTGTCATCAGTCGTTGAGATGTGAATGCTTCTGTGAGTGAGTGGTGAGGTCGTCCAAGTAGACCAATATGATATGGATGAGGTCGTGGAAGCAGAATGACATGGGTTGATAAAAAGTGGCTCCAAAATTTTTAAGGGAAAACAACATGATTCAATAGGAAAACGTGCCCCAGGGGGTTGTGAAAGTAGTCTTGTACTGGTATTATTTCCATATATGAATTTGGTTATACTCAGAGAAACCATCCATGAATGAAAAGGCCTCATGTTCGATGCAGGCCTCAATGATTTGGTTAGTGAATGGAGTAGAGAAGTTTTCTTTGGGACATACCAAATTCAAGTCACGAAAATTAGTACAGATGCGGATGGTACCTTATTTTTTATTCATGGGAATAGGATAAGAAACCCAAGTGGTATACCTGAGAGGGTATATGAAACCTGATGTGCGCAGTTTCTCAATATCAACTTGACCGTAGTGGCCTTTAAAGGGTGAATTTTTTTTTCTTCTAACGAACAAGTGCCACATCAGGCCATGTATCGATTTGATCTTCAACGATAGATGGATCCAACCCAGGAATCTCGGTATAAGACAAAGCAAAGATATCATAGAATTCCTGAAAACGTGCTTGGTAGGAAGCGTTTTCTTCAGAGGAGCACGATGCTCCAAGTGTGATCTCTTCAAAAACCTCAGAGTTCATTGATATATTGAATTTAATAGTGGGAGAAATGTTGGCCATGTTTCCCTCTTCAAAAGTATCAGGAACCAGAATTGGGTTTTTGAACTAGTCCACCTTACCATGGATATAGTCCTTGGCTTCGACTGAATATTGATGTGATGTTAACAAAGTTTCCTTAGGGATAAAGAATGAGCGGTGTTGTATATTATCCCAAGGGTATTCAGGAGCACATAGAGCTTCCAGGATCTCCTCGTCATTGCTGAAACAATGGTTGGATAGATCAGAAGTATCATCTATGGTGGAGGAGATGGAAGGGCTGGCAGAGCTAGAAATCATGTATATGGTGGTGGTGTTTGAGGAGGAAGTTGGAGGGTGAATTTGCTTGATGACAGTGATTTAAGAATCATGAGAGTCTCAGAGTGTTCCTAAAGGGCATGAAGAGATGACTAATACTCAAGAAAAGCTGAGAAATGGTGAGAATAGTGGCCATACAAGCCACAAATTAAGTAAGGATGGTTGGTCCTCAAAGACTTATTCTTGACCGCTGACGGAGTTGAGACGATGACTACAGAAGTGTCGTCGGCTCTATCCATAGTGTTTATGTGTGTGCGTAGGATAGGTATATCCCAACAGGTTTGAGTTTCATGACCATGGACATCGCATAAAGTGCAAGGTGGAGTTAGACAAGGTTCGACTGTTGCTTTGGTGGCCTTGCCCCCAGCCTTATTTTAGAGAGGAGGGGAAGGTATGGGGATGGAAGGTGTGTTCAATGGGCCCGTAAGAGGGCATGAATATATCTCGATTGGCTAGACTAGAATCAACACAACTTGAGGCATCGTAGGTGGGGTATGTGGTTTGAGGTACCACACATGAATCCCCAACGTAAACTTAATTAAATTTAGAGTAGCCATGACATGATTTCTCACGATGTCAGATGGTGGGAATAGGAAGGGAATCGTGTGGATTGGGAATGAACCCCAATAATTCCTAGGTGATAGTGGTTGGGTTTGTGACTAATTTTGTGTTGTTAACGGGATGGTGCTAGATGAAATAGTACACAAATATGATGTCTCAGTTGATGTGGGAGGAGGCGATAAATATGGGAAGGTGGCCATTAGTGGTGTTTCGACGAACAATCCCAGTCCCACAGCAGATAAGGAGTGGATGGAGACACTATCAATGGTTGTATCAATGGTAGGAATAACATGTTTCGGTGTGGTCGGCCCCTATGGAAACATCAGGAGTCGAAATAGGATGGAGGCCACGGATCTCATGGAATACATATAGCTATGTCTAACAAGGAGGTTATAATCATGTTGGGCATTAATAACCTTGATGTCGACCAAAACTATTTTATCGTCTAATGAAATAGGAAGATTCATAATAATTCCCTTGACCTTTGTAGAACACCCATCGTAGGAGCAGAATGCGGTAGTGGATGGTTGGAGGGTAGGGGACCCGAGTTTATACCAAGAAAAAGTTGACATGACATAGGTAGATGCCCCTTCATCAATGAAACATCGATGTACAACCAAATTTTGAATTGAGACCAAAATTTAGAAGGTGATGGTGGAGGGAATTCTAGGTTCCCCATGATCCAGATCAAACATGATCAACATGGAGTTGGAGGGATTCATGACACCTAGTGCAGATAATAGTGCTTTTCACTATGCCGGGAAAGTTTTGAGCAGTTCTAGAGTTGACATGGCGGTAGGTGATTGGGCCAAGTCATCAACGATGCTATAATTTATGGTAGCTTGAGGAGTTGCATTGTTGGCAATACATCATATACTAAAATGTGGAACTTTGGCCGCCCCATCAGTGGGGGGTGAAGGTAAGTGGAGGGGCATGTTGGAAGTGTTGGAGGTAGATGTCGTTGATGGGTTAGTGATGGCTCTGGTGGAGCCATTTTGGTTGCGCCTAGTCTATAGGTTAACCTCTTTGGTTGACAGTTTTATTAGATGATGGAAACCATTCTCATCAGAAGGAGTCATGGTGGGAGCAGGTGGGGCCAAGGGTGTGGTTGCAACCAATTTTTGGTGAGGTAATGGGTTCTGGAGCACCATAGGTGGAGGACTTGGTGGTACTGGATTGGGTTGATCTTGGTCCCTGACATTAGCATCCTATTGAGATTCATTTTGGAGCAACTATCGGATGAAAACCATGTGCGAGCACAAATGAGTATAGTGACTATAGGTTTTACACAGGGCACACAGATGATTGGTCTCTAGCTATGGGTTCTTTCCCAGGTAGCCAGGCTATTGGGGGTTCTATGTCGGTGGATTGGAATACTTTTTGTTGAGGAGGTTAGGCTATTGGCCACCTCCTTGCGGCTGATTGTTACCTCGGTTTCTTCCTCGATTTTTCTTATCCTACCTTTGTTGCTTGTTAGGGGTAGGTTAGTTGGGAAGGTTTTGCTGAGAGAAAACTTGTCCTCTAGAAATTGGAGGTGACGAGGCAGGAGCCAGATTGTGCTGCACTGGTGGTGCATAATAGATCGAAGGAGCTGCAAATCCATCCATTAGGCTTGAATATGACTGTGCTGGCCAATTCAGTGCATGTGCATGCTAATTTGGTGCAGGCTGTGCATATGAGGAGGTGGCTTAGAACTGAGCCATCATCCATGAGTAATCGGGGATTTGGTTTAGTTGTATAAAATTATGGGTGTTTCCTGGGTGTAGTGGAATTATAGGGTATAGTAATGAGGGTGTTGTGTGATAGATCATATGACACCATCTACAGTGTGGGATGCCCCTAGCGTATCATGGTGGGAGGTTTCGGCACGAGGAGCATCTGGTATGATGGTAGATAAATATTGAGATTGGACGTAGATGAAGTTGAACCGTTGGGCCTTTAAAATGGCCTCGTCCTTAGATTTGGGTCACTTAGAGGTGACATCCTTAGCTATGGGTGGGAGTAAGGTATTTAAAAACCAGTCGAGGAAGATCCTATCATCTAGTTGGATTTTGCACAAGCTACATCGCCGCTACCACTCATGGATGTGGTTGGTGATGTGGGTTGTTGTATTATGATGGAAATATAGAAGGATCTCCACTCCCTCATTATATCGGACGTGCAACTAAAATTACTGGAGGAACATGGAGGTCAGTGAAGAGAAATGTGGCTAAGAGGTAGGTGGCAGCTCGATGTACCATTTCATAGAAACACCTGTAAGTGTGCATTGTAATAGCCTTAGTTTGATGGAGTCATCCACGATGTTGTTTGATGAGAACCATAAATGGAAAGACATGATATGGTTTTGGGGTTTGTCCCTCGCCTTTCCCTCAAACTTTGGGATGTGTGAGGGAAGTTTGGTCGACATGGGAGGCTAATGACGTTGATAACTGATGGGGTCATTCGTTAACCTAGCCAAATCTTGTAAGTTAAGACAAGCCATAAATGGTGGGTTATAAATGAGGTTGGATTGGGATGGACAGGCCATGGCTCTGGATTTTTTAGGAGTATGAAGTCCATGCATGGTCGGGGGTATGTGAGGTTGACCTCCCATAGAAAGGATAGCCAGAATGGTCATGGAAGGGACATTTCCCACAGGTATATAATATGGCACAATAGGAACTATGGTAGCTGGTGTGGGGACACTACTAGTGGCTAGCATAACTACAATAGCATGCATAGTGGTTCTGGGACCACTGACATGGATACTAGTAACAATGGTGGAAAGGACGTGGGCCCTCCGCCAACTATCCCTTTGTGGAAGGGATCAGGATGCACGCGATCCATAGGGATAGACGGGGTAGTAAATAGATTGGACTTGGATTGGTAGGAATCAGAATCAGAGGCAATGTATCCTTCTAAATTTGAGGAGGGTTGTCTAAGAGGGCTTCGATGATGGCGATCTAAGGAACCAGACTGAGGGGAGTGCCCCCTAATTCGATAGGAATAACATGGTGAATAAATGGTGGCTTATAGTGGTAACTAGTAATGAATTTTGGACTCGATTCTAAGCAGGATTCCTATTGTCTCAAAAGGAGTCACTCATCCACCAAGACTTCCTACAGAAAGCACTTTTTTTTCCTCACAGGTGGGAATCTAGTCAATCTAGTGGGGGATGTTGCTCATTTCGTTTGGAAGGTCCTCTCATTGGTCAGCTACTTTGGGGTTCCTGTGGTACTCATCATAATGAGTTTTAGTGAAAATCCCAAGTACTTCCCATAGTTATTGTAGATGAGACTTATGTCCCAAACCAAATGTTATTAAGTAAATTTGGTTACTTTTAAGGTTTTGCTCGGGGTCATGAACCGAGTTTGTTTGATTATTGGTGTCAGTATATGTGCACTTGTGTATGAAAATTTTAATTTTAAATATAGAATAAATAAATAACAATGGATTTCATGGAATAGACAAGAAAAGGGCTCTACCAAATCAGGGATGAAAGAGAAAAGCAGATCTGAACAAGTGCAAAAACACACAAGGGTCTAAAATGGGTTTGGGAAACTGACTGTTATGTTTGCAAAGTGGTAGTGTGACTATGCAAACTTTTTATTATTCAAATAAAAGAGGGATTGCTGGGATCTCAACAATGTGGAAACAATTCCACCCGTATATCCACATGTCAAACCCCAAGTGCACGGTGCTCAACAAGGAGGACGCTAACGTCGTGAGACCCCCAATGGTCTACCACTCCAAGTAGCCTCCAAAGTCACTTTTTTTTAATTGAAGATAACAACAGTAAAGTGGATGCCTATTACTAAACTTAATCAACCCCTCGTTCTATATCAGAAGACCCCATAGGGTGATGACCGAGTAGAGGAGGAGGGGCCAAATAAGTGGGTTAGTTTCCAACTTTTAAAATACAATACAGAATACAAATCATAGAAATCAACTCAGAAACAGACAAGTCTCCTTGAAAAGGTCAACAACCGTGACTGGGTCGCTCAAACAGGAAAAACATAAGCAATTAAGCTCAGAAACAGACAGGTCTCACTTAACCGATCGACAACCATGACTGGTCGCTCAAACAGGCTAAATAGAGGCGACCAGGTTGCTCAAGCTACAAAAATAGAGGCAAATTTCCCCTAAGAGGAAATTCACTCTTTATGGGGGTAAATTAGTGACATGGGTCATTGGTTTAGGCCCGAAAGGTGCGACTGGGTCATGGGTTTTGGCCCAAAAGATTCGACTTAGGCTGAAATTGGAAACAATAAAAAAAAATCCCATAAGGGTCGAGGGGGGTAGGAACTGGTGCCATACATGTTGGGATCATCTACGTGCAGGTCTGATCAGAGACGACTATGAGTAAAAACAAAAAACACCTTCAAAACAAGGGATCCAAGAGGATTGAACTAGTATGGTCACCAAAATTGTAGCAGGGTTTTCACCCTTGGTATGTGCAAAAGCACCTCCCTTGTGTCAATGGGACAGAAGGGTAGAGTTTGTGAAGGAACGCTACAACAACAAAACAATATTAGTAAAAAAAATGATAATCAAATACAGCTAAACTAAATAAACAAAAAATATGACAAATATACCTTCTTTTTTGGAAAATGGAGCCACCGTGCCTGATCTTGGAAATGGGTCGCTTGTCCACAGGATGGTTGGTATGGAGGATGCCTCAACGTATTGGATGAGATATTGTGGGGCTATGGAATGATTGAAAAAAATGGTGTAAATACTTTGAGAATAATGGTTTCTCATCGTACTCACGGAACATAATAATGGCTTAAGGAATAAGTGAATCTTGTGATGGAGACCTTCACACTATTTTATAGGTTTTTTGTCATTTTCTCCTTTTTAGTGTTTTGGAACCCTATTTAGGTTTTTAATCCTATTTTTTGTGTTTTATCCCTTTTTTGGGTTTTTAGCCCTTTTGTGAGCTTTCTAGCTCTTTTGTGATATTTTTGGCATTTTGTGGGTTTTTTGGCCTTTTTTTGAGAGAAAATAAAGGTAACCATAGTTGTGAAGGTCATAGGTAAGGAAAAATAGTAAGGAAAATGATGTATGTATGTGGTTTAGACCATGTAGAGGTAGGTGAGCAATTTTTTGTGTTAACACAGGGACCAAGAGGAAGATACCTGACATATTTGAGAACTTGGATAAAGATGCTCGTATGCAAAAAATGAATCCCGAGAATGGAGTATGATGATTAAAGGATTGTGCACAGAAATTTGGGATATGTCGTAGAATAACTGAGATAAAAAAGGAGCAAACAAAGCTTAGATGTTCCATGTTGATAACAGAAGTGAACTAGAATCTAGATGTTTAAGGAGTGGAAGAATACTTTGGTCAAGAAAGAGAAGAAAAAATATGATAAGAAGAGGAAGTTGTAGTATGTCTAGAGGATAATACCACAATTTAACATCAACTTTTGATGAAGGTTCTTATAAAAAGATGAGGAATATCGACCTTTATTCGAAGGAGAAGAAGAAGTAGTAGAATCTCCAGATACAAAGTACGGCTACGATACACATACAACCCCACACACATCGCTAGAGGTAATATCTAGAAACTTGTTTCCCAGTGGTTTTGTAAATACAAGTAATACTAACGGTACAAATAGCGGATGTGGGAGTCTGACTAGCTAAATGTTTGTTCAATAGCTTCAAGTGTCAATATAATGGTTGGAAATCATATTAAGTTGCTGATATTTAATGGAAATGGGTTAGAAGACCTAGAGAAACATTGGTTTCTATGTGAATCCATATGGACCATGCAACAGGTCCAAAATGAAGTGATAATGAAAGAACAAATTATCACAACCCTAAGAGGTCATGCACTAAAATGGTATATGAATTTTTCTATAGTTTTGATGGGATTCGCGTAAAATATGCTTGACGACATTCAAGTTGGATTAATAGATGAATTCAGAAAGCCAAAATCTGAATCTTAGTGCATCACAAAGATTAAGGAGATTAAGAAATTGGATATGGAGTATGTGTGGGACTTCAACAAGAGACTTAATACATTGATGGGTAAAGTAATATTTCATATGTGAGACGTACAACACAAGGAATGGTTCATTGCAGCATTGTTGCTGCACATTCAAATTTCGTTGATAAAACATAAGATTGTATCGTAGACTGAATATTTAGAGATAACAATGAAGTTAGAATCCTCACCGATTGGAGACACTGGTGCAAGAATGATGCAGTTGCAGTCGCATATAGCCAACCTGACACTGCAACTCTAATACATTAAAAAAGGGAAAGAGATCCAAGAATAACTCAAGTGTACCAGATGCAAAACTATGGCAAAACATGAGTATAATTGCTTGACACTCATCAAATATGTCACAGTGGGAGCACCGAACACGATAAATACACAAGGGATATCTTGGTGTAGAATATTTTAGACATGAGGCCATCATTCGGAAGAGTACTTGTACTTGCACAAGATTGTAATTACACTAGCTAGTATGTACTGTAAATTTTGTAAATGTGTAGGCCATGATGAGAAGGATTGAAAAGCATTCCAACTGTTGCAGGAGAAAATGGTGGATACCTACATAATGAATAATGAAGATCATATGCAAGATGAGTGAGCGTAAACTAAATACCCACCCACTCAGTATCCACTGTTGTGCACTCAACAACAATAGAGGATTGAAAAAGTCACAGAGTTACAGGCTGAAGTAAAAAGTGTTACAGGCATCATTCAACATGTACATTAAAAAGTGTGACTCTCAGAAGAGGCCACAAGACTTGTAATGTCGAAACACATCAGTTCTGACCTTGTCGAACAATTGTAGAAGGAAGAAGAGGATGTGCGACATGATACATCGGAGATAGTGGAAATTGTTCAATATTTTCAAAGTAAAGTGGTCACAAATGTGAAAATTTTGGAGTAGCATTGTGTGCCTCGGTTGGATCCATAGGTGAGTGTTGGGGGCTTGTTGGCACTAGGAAAATGTAGGAATAATTAAATTAGAATTATACTTAGAAGATAAAGAGTCTAGTCGTAGGGAGAATAAGCTCTGACAAAAATAGATGAAGGTGGAGGAGAAGCTGCGATGGAAGTAGATGTGGAAGGAAGAACAAGGTAGAAGAAGCATCTATATAGGAAGCTATGATGGAGGAAGAAAAATAAGATAAGGAAGAAAGAGCTAATACATAAGAAGTAGTTGTAGATGAAGCTACAACATAAGACTAATGTGTGATAGGAGAGGAACTCACGACAGAAGAGAAACCATGACAGAAGGAAAGGATGTGACAAGATCAACCACGATTGAAGGAACCATGATAGAGATGGCATGTTGTGGAGGTGCAACGACTGAAAATGACATCTCGAGAGATCGTGGCTATGAAATTTGATAGAGTCACACATGCTTTAACGAATAAAAGCATCTTTGTATTTTGGATCGATAATGCCTTCTTAAAAGTGTAACTAGAATAGGAATGACAATATGTTGGCTAGTAGAATGAAGTTGGATAAATGAAACATGTAAAGAGTATATAAAAGAAAGAACCCCAGCTGTATCTGGGTTACTTACTGACTGCTACTAACTTTATTTAATTCCTGAGCTTTTTAGTTCCAAGTCTGTCTGTTCCTATTCAGAAAGTGGTGTCTGTAAAAAGAGTTAGTTGATCCACGCTGTATGTGGATTGATAGTAGAGGCGAGGAGAAAACATAGAGTCGATCTAGGATGTATGTGGATCGACAGTAGACTGAAGTAGAAGAAGATTGAGTGACAATATACTAGAGAGCATGAGAGGAGAGATGAGTCTGTATATATAAGAGAAGAAGGCATAGAACATAGTCTGTAGCTAAATGCATAGAAAAAAAGTGCCATGTATTTCTCATGCCAAATGAAGAGCACCTTTGTGGTTTTTTCCTAGATGGGTTTCCATGTTAAATACTGTGTCAATGTGTAGATGATGAATGTGATTATGTCACATGAATGCATATTATAAATGTTATTAAGTTATAGGAATGTATATTGTGAATAAGTGTTTATGTATTTTCTTATGAATTAGAGTCTCTTATGCATCAGTCACACTGTTGATAGAGAACATGTGTTTTAAATCTTATATTGTTGTTATAATCTCCATTGATGAATAGGATATGTAGTGACTTAAATACACATAGTCAGAATAATTAATACACCCATCAGATCCAGTCGAGCAAGTTGGTAAGGTTACAAGGGAGAGGAAATCCACATCCAACTGCAAAAACCTGATTTTGGCGGTTACCCATAAGAGATATCTCAGTTAAAACTACTTTTGTGTCACAGCTGCTGCCAACTGAGACTTTCTCTATCAGGCCGATATTTTTTTCTTTTTGTGCGAAAAAATAAGTTCTAAACCTGGGTATAAGGAAGAAACACCAATAGTTTCAGATAGATTTTAATTCTTTTAGAACCTAACTCTTCAAGAGCTCATTGTTGGTTCTGTTTTAGAGCATAGAATCCTCATATGTTCATTGGAATATATGTGTTATTCCTTAACTTTATTATATCCTACACCTCACTTGGTGATATCTGACAACTCCCTTCCTCTTTTCTTCTTTTTTGCATGCCCTCCTTTTTCCTTGCCTAGGAATGTTAATAGCTAATAACTAAATCCCTCCAAGACTGTCCACTTATCTTTGTAAAGATCATTGAAGGTTTAGTTACTACCTTAAACTAAGGTTTTTATCAATTAACTGCATGGTTCTATAAATTCCATATTCAGATCATTTTATATTAAAATAAATATGTGCCAAAATTATTAGTTTCTATTACATAAACATAATTTAAATAATCTTACTTTTTAAAAACGTTACAAGGGGCTATTACAATCCTCCCATCCTAAATATTTGTACCATCCTCATTGATTAAAATGTCTTATCATAATCTTTAAGTAAAAAGGGATAAGCTTGTCTCATAACTTCCTCTTCTTCCCAGGTAGCTTCCTCTTGCGCGTAATGTTTCCACTCTATTTTAACTTGTATGATAGTTCACTTCCGAAGAAAAACCTTTCTCCTGTCTAGGGTGCACATTGGTCCCGTGTGAAAGTATCCCTTTGATTCCACCTATACATTATTCCAATCAGTGATATGAGATTGATCAACTATATATGTTTTTAATATAAGAATATGGAAAACATCATGAAATATTATATAAGGTGCTAGAGCCAATTACTATGCTACATTCCCTTTTTAGTCAGTATTTGAAAAGGTACGACATATCTAGGAGAAATTTTTCAATATAATCCTGCTCGTAATGTACTTTTATTTGGTTTGATTCTTAGGAATACATGTTCCTCTACATTGTATTCTTTATCTCTTCTCTTTCTCTCTGCATAAAAAATCTTCATGTCTTGTGATTCCTTTAAGTGTTTTGTTATTTTTCATACCATTGTTTCCATGTGTGCCAACATTTATGGGGATGCCACCATAATATCATCAAGATTACCCCAAATGGAGGGTACTTTACACCTTCTACCATACATTACTTCAAAAGGACTCATCTTGAGCGAAGATTGATATTTGTTATTATATGAAAATTCCACTAAATGGATATAATCCTCCCATTTACCTAGTTAATTCATTATGTACATCCTTTGTATATCTTCTGATACCTAATTTACCTATTCTGTTTTCCCATGTGTTTGACGATGGTACTATGTACTAAAATTTAACTTTGTATCCATACCTTTAAATATAGATGTCCATAAATTTGAGGCAAAATTTTAAGCTCGATCCGTGGTAGTGATTTTTGGTATTCCATGAAGACTGAAAATATCTTTCATGGATATGTCAACAATATTCATGGATTTGTAAGTTGATTTTACAGGTATGAAATGTGTTTCTTTACTCAACTTATCTACCACCACCATGATAGAGTCATTCTGTTTTTTGTTTTTGTTTTTGTTTTGGGTAATCCTATTATGAAGTCTATGGTTATAACTTCCCATTTCCATTCAGGGATGGGTACAGGCTGTAATAATCTATATGGATGTTGATGTAAAACCTTGACATGTAAATATCTAGCTACATATTCAGCTTCCTCATTTTCATATTTGGACAAAAGAAATCATTTTTTAATGTTGTTATAAATTTCTGATATCCCTTATATTTTGCGTAAGGTATCGTGTAATTCCCTAAAGATTATTTGTTTTATGTTTTCCTGATTTGGTACATAAATTCGGTTTTGAAAATGAAGAAATACTTCCATGTCAATCTGATATGCACTATTTTCAAAATTATCAAGTCGGTGGGTACATTTTTCTATCAGTTTATTATACTTAGAGTCATTACTTGATACTATTTTTAGCATAGTTTTAAATTCTGATTCATGCCCATTAATTAACATAGTATGTAATTCATGTTGTTGTTGACTCATTGCATCAATTACTATGTTTTCTTTTCCTTTTATATGTTAAATCCCAAAATTATTTTTGATAAAAAATGGGAGGCATTTGGATTGCCATGCATTCAAGGTTTTATGTTTAGACAAGTATTTTAGCATGATATTATCAATTGACAACAGAAAATTCTTGCCCATGCAATAATGTTGCCAAATTTTAAGGGCATGAATAATAGTTTTTAATTCCATATCATGCACCACATAATTCTTTTCATGCTCCTTCAACTTTTTGTACTTGTAAGAGATCACATGATCCTCCTGAGTTAAAATTACTACCAAGTCATCTTTATTTGCATCAGTGCACACGATAAAATATTTATCTGGATCAACAATTTTTAATATAGATGTTGTCATCAACAAATCTTTTAATTTATCAAAACTTTCTTGACATTGTTGACTCCATACAAATCAAACACTTTTCTTTTGAAGGGCTGTTATAGGGTAAGTTATTATGGAAAAAATTTCTATAAACCTATTGTAATATCCTTTCAACCCCAAGAAGAATTTGATGTCATGTACATACTTCGGTACTAGAAATTCTAAAATAGCCTTGGTCTTAGTAGGATCAACCGCTACTCCTTTTTCTGAAATAACATGTCCCAAATATTGTACTTTAAAAAAAAAATCACACTTACTGAGTTTCGCATATAACTAATGTTCTCTCAAAATTTGCAAAACGTTTCGTAAATGTTCCTCATTTTCTTCCTCATTCTTAGAGTATATTAAAATATCATCAATGAATAGTAGCACAAATGTATCCTAAAATTTACTTAGCACCTAAAAGGCATCACCACAAATTTATAATGTGCATATATTGTTTGAAAAGCAGTTTTATGGATATCTTCTTCTTTAACCTGTACTTGATGATATCTTGACCCAAGGCCATTTTTTGCGAAAATTTTGGCTCCACTAATCTGATCAAATAGATCATCAATTCTCAGTAATGGGTATTTGCTTTTAATTTTAAATTTTGTTTAATTGTCTACAATCTATTTATATTTTGAAAGTGTCATCTTTATTTTTTATAAATAGGACTAGTGCTCCCCAT
>LPNX010421229.1:175989-194023 GCA_001517045.1 Pseudotsuga menziesii | reverse complement strand
TCTCCCTATGTCTATCCCCCCCAACCTCTCTCCTTCTCTCTCTCTCTCATAGACACACACCTACTATGTGTATTGTTTGGAGCTTGCTTTGGTAATACCAAACATGTGCTATGGTATATGATAAATCATATCTAATTGGGTATTTCTTCCAGTTTCTAAAGAAGTCGTTGTTTACGCACTCGTTCCAGTATGCTACACACAAACATTTAAAAAAAAATATTAAACATAAATAGCATTTTTATGCATATTATAAATATGTAATTTTTATTTAATAATATTTTACTTTCCTATTTTTTTTCATTTTCTATTGTGTCCTAACTCCTTAACTCAAAAAATATGTTGTTAGTGTTTATTCCATAAGTTTTTTCAATTCTTAATCATTTTAAAAACAATTTTTATGGTGCACTAGAAGAAGCCGATCTTCACATTCTATAAAAAATCCATTTCATGATTATTTCATTAAGACCTTCAAAGCAAACACCCAAAAACAACATACCATTTTCAAGGAATGATCCCTTAGATAATTATAATAAAAATTACTAATTTTATTTTTTTAAATAGTGTTGCACTAGTGCTATATGTTCTCTGCATTCCTGTAATTTTTTATATCCCAAAACCATCATTTAGGCCCTCAAAGGATGCACCCAGAAGAACATATGCCTTGTCATTTGCTTGAAAAACTAAAAGTGATAGTTATAAAAATTATATATTCAAAAACATGATTAAATTTTTTACATTTCATGTTCTTTAGTCAAAGCAAAATATTTTGTTTAAGTACTTAAAAAAATCCAATTAAATTGACGTATGCACGAGTTTTTAGTTTTCTATTCCATCTAACGTGCCAAAAGTAACCCTCATTAGCTTTCTCTCACCCCTTAACCATTTCCACACGTCTTCTCTCATTGGCCATACCCATAATATTAAGCATCAACTATTCCTTGAACATGCTAAGATTCTTGCTAAGGAAGACAACTACTTAAAACATAAGTCTAGAGATGGCCTTGAGATTGTCAAGCACCCTCTTAATCTCAATAGAGATAGTGGTTGTGGACTAACTAAAAGTTGGATACCTTTATTACTTCAAACAATGACTCCTCAAAAACAGATCACGTTAATACTAATGATGTTTTATTTTGTCATTAGTTATCCTCTTAGGATTTTCATGTTGTTCTTTCCCTTGGTGTTTTCCCTTGGCTTTTTATTAATCCACCTTTCTTCCCCACCTCCTACCACCGAATTTTATGTCCTCGTTTTTCTCTTTAAATTGGAAACGCTAAAATAAAAACCTCATGTCCTTTTTAATTTTTATGTTATCTCTTATAAGTTCTCTATTTGTACATATTGACTGTGCTTCTTTGATTTTGATGTAAGTAATTGTACATTTTTTTGTTGTCGTGTTTTTATGTGAATTTTGATGTAAGATGTAAGTAATGGTACATTTTTTTTATTGTCGTGTTTTTATGAGGACAATGATGTACTCACCATTCAGTTTAGTGATTATTTAGTTTGTCCATTTTTATATTAAAAAAATCACTTTGTTAATTTCTATTATTAAAAAAAGAATTAGTTATATATTTTTATCTTAATGTTTTTATGAGAAAAATAACTTGTTGATTTGACAATTTCTATAATGTAGCTCATTCTTGGGAATGTTTTTACTATTTTTGTAACTTCTCATTTAATTTTTCGATTCCTATATTCAATTTAGTTTTTATTAACTTTCTCATTTCTATATTTTATAAGAAATTCAACATGGCTCCCACTTTATGATAAGTGGTCGGTGAATACCCATAGGTGAAACCATTCACTTAGTTAAACAAAGGCTAAACATCAATGTCAAAAACCTATAAATCCCCCCCCCAAAAAAAAAAATCAAATACTCTTTTACCTGAGTGAATAATGTAACAAGTAATATTAGTCGAAGCATGCAGAATTTGTCCTTTATTTGTGTAATAACTTATATTTGAAATATCACTAAATTGGACAAGTTATAATTTATGCGGTGTTTACATCAGGTTATTGATGACATTAGCGCCACACAGGTAAGTTATGTGATTAATTATTTTTATAGTTATTTTACTATAAGGTTTGATAAGGGTTTCTTAGCCCTAAGGCTAAGTCTCTGCCATAGTCGTCACTCCCTAACTCTAGCAACTAAAATACTATGCTAGCAACATAGTTTTATGAGGATGATAAGTTTGGGGGACTATGGTGTTAAATACCATAGTCTTGATCTAAATACCATGGCATGCAAATATTGATATGGAATAGTGATATGTTAAACCACGTTCTACACCACAGTCATGGAGGGAGACACCATGTATATGAATAAGGTTTTATGAGCTTGATTGAAATGTTAATAATTGAGAAACTATGGTTCCCATACCATAGTCTTGGTTTGGTCCTTGGCTTTACAATATTCGAGATGTTATAACCTATGGTTTTAACCATGTGATAAAGGGGACGTAGAAGGGTTATGATTTGATGGTACTAAATTTGATCTTGGTATTAAAAATTTGTCATGACTGCAAGTTGATAGAGTAGCCAAGAAGTTAATTGAAATATTGCA
Source organism: Pseudotsuga menziesii (assembly GCA_001517045.1). Lineage (NCBI taxonomy): Eukaryota > Viridiplantae > Streptophyta > Pinopsida > Pinales > Pinaceae > Pseudotsuga > Pseudotsuga menziesii. The sequence goes on along the minus strand of LPNX010421229.1, from coordinate 191,454 downwards.
TATGTAAACAAGATTAAATCTCGGTACTCCATCTATCGAAAAGTGCTGGTACGATTTTTGATAGGGTCTAAACGGATATTTTTGTTTGAACATTTCATTGCATTTTGTTTTCGTTTTGCAAGGTTTACAGAAGAAGGCTTTTCCTTCCATTGCAATTTTGTGTAGTTTCCTTTGTTCAATGTCTTACCCAATCGTTAATGGAATTTGTTGTTTGCTACTGAGGTAATATTGAGGTCTTACTCGGTGTTGATGGCCGCCAAATGGTCTCGGCCTTGCTAGTTTACTGCAAAATGAACCCAGAACAACGTTCAATGGCCTTTTAAATACCTCTAACTAGGTATGCTCATCGAACTCATCTTAGTTTTGTAATTGTTTAATAAATTCATTTTAAGTCTCTTAAGAAAGAAAATAATTGACTTGGGTTATGGTTTTATCTCCAGACAGAGGAGTGATACAAGTGTTCAGGAGGATCCAACCCTTCGACCTCTCTACATTTGGATAAGGTAAAGTAGTTTTATCTTCGGTCATCATCTTTCACTATTTTTTAGTAAATATGGTTATAGTTCTAACTGCATCATTGCTGATTATAGTTTATGGGGAAGCCAAAAAGGGTGGAGAGAAGGTCACCTCCTCCCAGGATTGTTACTTTAAAAATTTAGGGTGATTATAAATAAACTCTACTCTTCTAAACATTTATCTAATGCAATCCTTTCTTAGAAAACATGTAACCCTACTTAGTTTTCTGATTTTGCATGTGACTCCTGGCATGGATAATTCCATTTATGCATCAATGGATCCTTAATAGCCATGAGGTAAGGGTTATTTGAATATTTAGGTTTATGGGTTCATGGGTCTTGTAGGAACACATATTTTTCCACAATGCAATATAAGTTGGACTACAATTTTTTTTAAACCCTTATGGGTCTTCATCCTACAGGAAAGAGGGCTCTGCAACGTCCTCGTTACATTATTGTTGTAATTCCTTTTGATATGTGTATTTTTATCGATTGAAAGGGGTTGTGGATGCAATATTTGATTGGTTTACAACCACTCCAATTTCAATGTTGCTGTAAATCGTTTTTGTAAGTTATGATTTAAAAAAACCTTGGATTCCATCTTCGATGGACTTACAATCACTCCGGTTTTGAACCCTATACTTCTATTTTGAGATTTAATTAGTTTAGTATGACTGCCTTTTGAGTATGTACTAGCTTATAGTTTTGAGTTTCATTGTTAATGGTTTTGACCTTTCGTTAAAATTATAATATCTATCGTAAATTGTTTATACTATGGATTCCATTATATAATGGTCTAACTGCCACGTAAGAAATGCTTGGATGGTTTCGTTGTTTATGAAAAATCCGTGAACTCAATTTCGAATCGGTAGAGTTAATTCATTTTTCAATTAAAAGTTAAGCCTCGGTGTTAGATACCCAAAATAAGAGGCTGTAAAGTTGTATTTTAAGATTGTATTATCTTTTACTTGTTTGGTTTCCTTCTAGATCTAATTGTGCAATCATGAGCTAGATTCCTGATCTATTGTAATGGTAATAGCACATATTAAAAGATTTAGTTATAATGGATTTCCAACTCGACTTCAATCATGTAACTGTTAGTTAGTTGATTTATAATTGGATCTAGATATTATGGTTTTTATTGTATTTATAATTATTACTTCGATCATCATAAATCTCAATTTGCATTTGAAGGATTTGGTTTAATTAAGAATTTTCTCTACACTTTTGTTATGTTAACTAGTGAAATTTCCTTTATGTAAGTCATATTGTAAATTAACTAAAGTTTAACTTGAAAACAATATGATTCTAGTTTTGAAATAATCATTATAAAATGATAGGGTCTAAAAATAGAAAAGGACGGAGTCTAGCTATGTAGGAAACCATTGACTTCAAGAAAATGGTTAGTTGAAATAAAACCATTTAAAATACTGTATTAGAACATAAGCAAACATAATCTAGAACATTTAACCTAATCTATGATAGTCCTTGTTTCAATTTCCTAGTTACGCTAACATTACAATCATTATTATATGAATATCTAATTCGGGTATTATCCCAAAAAAATATTTGTTATAAAATCTTAAGATAATGAATCTACGAATATTAATTAAGATCATTTTACTTTACATGAATACATAAAATAGGAAAGATAATAGGAACAAATGCACAGTACTTTTACTGTAAAATGAAATAAATATGATTTATAATTAACTTGAAGTTTTACTTTAAACTAGTTTAGATACATAACAAGTAGAATAGGGAACCTGCCACCACTATCGGGAAAACAAAATTGAAATAGTCGTTTCTCCCAACCAACTCTTAGAGAATCTAAGTCTCACTTGATCTATAACCCCCAACCATGTTCCCTAAACCACACGAGAACAATCCAATCAATGCGCCATTTCTTGAATTAACATATCAATTCCCCCGTCCACTGCTATCCTATTTCTTGCTAAATGGACATACTATTATATAGTATTTTTCCTAGGACTTGGTCATTTATGAGCCTCCTTCTCTTTATCACTCCATAAGCAGTTGTGACTTGGTTTTTGGGAGGATTCCTACTTCATCTTGAGTTCTCACTCAGTAGCTTTCACTACTTTTGTTTTCCCCTTGTGGGCCAACACACTCTTTCGTTTTTTATTCCTTCCATTATTTTTAACTAATAATAAGAATAATCCATTACATCTATTTTTTATTTTATTGTAAAAAATATTTAAAAAAATAAAATATTCAAAAAAGAAAAATAATGTGTTTTAATTCGGTGTATTACATACACCTCCCCTTAGAGGATAACATCATCCTCGTTGTTATTATTTTTGTCTTTATTCTTCCATTATTTCATCATGAAATAGGATCGGATATGCCTCCCACATATAACTTTCAATTCCCAAGTGTAATTTTCTGGACTAAGGTGCTTCCATTACACCTTGACTTGTCTAATGGTATGGTTACAAAGTAAAATTTCTCTCCTATTGAGAATACACTATGGTCCCATGTTCTGAGACTCTCCTTTGGGTTCCACCTGTATAATATTCTATTCAAGTATATGAGTAGTATCATGAACATACTTCTTCAAAATGGAAACATTATGTACTTTAATTGTAGGTTGTAAGGATAATTGGTAAGCTATCAGCCCTACTTTTTCCAAAATTTCAAATTGTTCGCAATACCTGGGTGCCAATTTTGAATATATGCCTAGTATTAGGAAGATTTTCTTGGGTTTTAGCTTTATATATGCATGGTTTCCTACCTAGATCTCTCAAGAAGTTCTCTTCAATTCAACATAACTCTTTTTACTATCTTGGGCAACTTTCAAATTTTGTTGTACTTGTTTCACTGCTAGTCTTATATCTTTTAACAATTTAGGTCCTAACATTAACTTATCAACGGGAATGCTCCAATAAATTGGAGTGTTAAATTTGTGTCCATACAAAATTTCAAAGGGACTCGTTCCAGCTGATACTTGAAAATGATTATTGTAAGCAAATTCTACTAAGTGCAAGTAATCTTCCCACCTACCCGGTTTGTCCATTACATACATTCTACATATGTCATCTAGAATCTAGTTTAATTTTCTATTTTTCCTTCCATTCGCTAATGATATGCAGTGCTGAAATTTAATTGCGTGCCTAGTCCTTTAAACAAGGCCTTCCAAAAATTCCATGTAAACTTTACATCTCTATCTGAGATTATTACCTTAGGTACACCGTGCAACTTGAAATTTTATTTCATAAATATATCAGCAAGGTTAGAAACCTTATAAGTATACTTTACTAAAATAAAGTGAGTTGCTTTACTTAATTTTTCCACTACGACCATGATTGAGTCATGTTGTTTAAAATTTCTAGGTAAACATGTTATGAAATCCATGCTCATTACTTCTCATTTCCATTCCAAAATGAGTAGTGGTTGCAGCAACACTATTGGATGTTGGTGTTCTTCTTTCACTTGTTGGCATTTGATGCAATGTGCTAAATATTCTACTACCTCTTTTTCATATTAGTCCAAAAGAAGTGTTTTCTTATCATAGTGATCATTTTCCAGTATCCAGGGTGTCACGAATATGGTCATTTATGTAACTTGTCCATAACCGTTAATTTAATATCTCCTGAATTTGGTATGTATAATCTGTTTTAATGTAACATTAACCCTCTTCCATTCAGGTTAAAATATATTTTTATTTGGTTTATTTCATTTTCTGCAGTCTTTTCTTTTAGGTTTTGATATTCTTTATCAATTTTTTTTTTGTATTTAAGATTTTGTTTTCTAAATCTGGTTCATAGCTACTACTTGTAAATAGTAAGTTTGCGTGACAACTTAAAGCACCCGCAACCTTATTCTTTTTCCCTTTTATATGTTTTATTTAGAATTCATGTTCACTTAATAATGATAACTACCTTGCTTGTCTAGCATTAAGTTTTTGTTGATCAAACAAGTATTTTAAGCTTGTGTTATCTGACAGATCAACATAAATTTTCTTCTGATGAGGTAGTGTCACCACATGTTTAGTGTATGTATAATTGCAGCAAGTTCTGAGTCATGTGTAGTGTAGTCCTTCTCACACTCTTTAACTTTATAGACTGATAGGCCATGACGTAGTTTTCTTGAATTAGCACTGTTCCTAATCCTTCCTTACATGCGTCGGTGCATACGACGAAATCCTTAAAAGGGTCAACAATTTTTAAGATAGGGGTGGTGGTTAACATGTGTTTTAGTTTATTAAAAATTTCAGTACACTTTTCACTCCAATCAAATTTCTTTTGTTTCTTTTGTAGTGAAGTTATGGGGTAGGATATCTTAGAAAACCATTCAATAAATTTTTGGTAATAACCAGTAATCCCCATGAACGATATTATGTTCATTACATTTTTAGGAATTGGCCATTCGGTGATAGGATAAATATTGTTTTGGTCAACTGATATTCCATCTTTATAAAATATGTGCTCTATATATTGAAATTTGTCTTCAAAGAAGTCAGACTTTCTAAACTTAGCAAACAGTTGTTGTTCTCTTAACACTTGTAAAATTATCCTTAGGAGTGCTTCATCTTCCTGTTTATTCTTTGAGTAAATCAATATATCGTTGATGAAGATGAGTATGAATTTATCTAAGTAGTTACTTAGAATACTATTCATTAATCACATAAAATATACAGGTGCATTTGTTAAATCAAAGGAAATTACGACTAAGGCGTAATGAGCATATCAGGTTCTAAAAGCATTTTTAAAGATGTCTTCATCCTTCATCCGTACCTGATGGTATCCGAACCTTAAATCTATTTTGGATAATATTGTTTCCCCTCATAACTGATCGAATAGATCATCTATTCAGGGTAAAGGATGTTGATTTTTAATAGTCATCTTGTTAAATTGTCGATAATCTTTGCATAATCTTTTAGTGTCATATTTATTCTCTACGAATAAGACCGGTGCTCCCCAAAGGGAAACACTAGGTTGAATGTACTTTTTATCAATTAGTTCTTGCAATTGTGATTTAAGTTCCATAATTTCTATTATATTGATTTGATAAGGATATTTCAATGGTGGCACCACTCCCAGTATCATATTGATCGTAAATTCTATGTTCCTTTTTCAGATGTAGTCCAAAGACTTCTTCTAGAAATATTCCTTTAAAATATTTTACGATAAGTATATCCTCTATTTTAAGTTGGTTATCATTATCCTTTCCATCTATTACATAGAATGAAAAAAACTTACATCCCTTATGTACATATCCTTTCTTTTGCAAGGCCGAAATTTATTTCATGGCAACCTTTCCAGGACTTCCTTTTACTTTAATTGTATTGTCATTATCATACATGAATGTAAAATTTTTATCATAACAGTTTAACATAACCCTGTGTTTTCTAACCAGTCCATTCCTATGACGAAATCATAAGAACCTAATGGTAAGATATTTAGATCATCATGTGGATTCAATTCATTCATCATAATTTCATAGTTTTTGGCATAACTAGTGACCTTCCGTTTTGTACATGTGGCTAGCTGTACCAGCTAATATTTTTCAAAATTTTCTTGTGATAATTTACACAATTCAACAATCCTAGGTTATGCGTAACTAAAAATTACACCTAGATCAATTAGTATAAAAATGGCTTGACCTTTTATCATACCTTCGATTTTGACTATTTATGTTTGATGGTCTACTTGTCGATTCTCTAATGCAGCACTGATTCGGGGCTTGCTTCTTGACATATCCCCAACTGTAGGAACTTCTTGAATTGTGTGAAAATTATTAAAAACATTTATTTCTTATGGGATAGTCCTTAAAAAAATGTTGCTGGCCACATTCTCGACATTTTAATTGTTCCCTCTATGCAGTGTTTATATTAAAGGTAGTGGGAGGTTCTCTTTCTTTTGTTGTAGCATTTTGTGGTTTAAAACCTTTATAATTATTGTCTTGATACCCTTTGAACTTATTCCAAGTATTTTTTTTAAAACTTAATATTCTTCCTTCATTAATCAAATTTGTCACGTCTTTTCATTTTCCAGTTAGGTATATTTTCTCTCAGTATTTTAATTTTGATCATAACAAAAGTTCTCTTTTCACATTTCCTCTCTTCCAACGTTTTTTGGGTTGTCGTACTCAATCTTCTCTTTAAAAATAAGAGGCAAGTAGCTGAGAAAGCATTGTACTTTTTGTTTTCATCTATTATATACGACAGATAATGAAGTAAACTTAGGAATTTACTACAAAGTTCTTTCATGGTCATAGCACCTAACCTTAATTCATAAAATTCCTTAGATTTTTCTTCGTAGTATTGTTCTGAAATGTACTTTCGTTTAAAGTGCTTCTTGAAGTTTTTCCATGTTACATAACATTATTTTATACCTTTAAATTTTGTTTATATCTGGCCACCAAATATTTGCTTTTCCTGTTAAGCCGTAGATGCCCATTTTTTCCTTTAATTCATCGAAATAGTTATAGATATGAAAATATTTCTTCATTATAGATAACCAAGATTCAACTTCTTCTCCTTTCTTGATCTCCCTGCTAAACATTGTAGGCTTGAACTTTTTGAATTCTCTGGAGATTTAGTCATAAGGTCTATATTTATTTTTATTTTGATTTATGTCCCTACTTTCACTAGAATTCTCATGTTTTTTTTTGTATTGTGCTTGGTTGATTCCTCATTAGAAGATTCATCCTCATGTTTGGAAAATTGAAGCTTCCTTCCCATACATTTGTAAGGTGTAGTTTTTGTTATGTTATGTTCAGGTTCCTTGTGTTTCTCTTTTTCATTACTGTATAGTTTAAATAAAAAAATGTTATTCAAATACTCTCGTGCTTTCAGAATACACTTGTTATCTTCTTTAACATTTTTTAATTCAGCTCTTAATTCTTTAACAATTTGTTCTAACTTAGATGGGTTGTCATTTCGAATCTCATTAATATTTACCCAAGTTTCACCCTCCCTTATATTACCCTCTTCATTGTTCACTGGATTTAGAGGACGAGATTCTTCTTTCGCAGACATTCCTACATCTGCCATTATTTCCTTTTAAAAACAAGTTTATTGTTCTCTTCCTGTTCGCAAGATAAGTAAACCACAGTAGGATAAAATTATTTTTCTGGTTTTCTATTAGTTTCAATGTTGGGCTTGTTCAAGCCAAGTGTTGTAACCATGCTCTGAAACGATTCTGTCACAAACCTATACATCTCCAAAAAGCATAAAAAATTCAAATACCCTTTTACCCGAGTGAATAATGTAACAAGTAATATTAGTCGTACCATGCACAATTTGTCATTTATTTGTGTAAAACTAATATTTGAAATCTTACTTAATTGGACATGTTATAATTTATGTGTTGTTTACATCTCGTTATTGATGACCTTAGCACCACACCTGCAGGTGATGTTCTTAATTCTTTTTAAATTTATCTTAATACAAGGTTTTCTAATGGTTTCTTATCCCTAAGTCTAAGTCTCTTCCCTACTTGTCACACCCTAACTCTAGAAACTAAAATATGATGCTAGAAACATAGTTTTATGAAGATGACAATTTTTGGACACTATGGTGTTCAACACCATAGTCCTGATGTCGATATCTTCGCATGGAAAATATGGATATGGAATAGTGATATGTTAAACCAAGTTATGGACCATAGTCCTAGTGGGAGACACCATGTATATGAATAAGTTTTTATGACCTTGATTGGAACGTTAATAATTGGGAAACTATGGTTCTCATACCATATTCGTGGTTTGATCCTTGGAATTATAATGCTCGAGATGTTATAACATATGGTTTTAACCACGCGATAAAGGTGAGATACGAGGGTTATGATTTGATGGTACTAAAGTTGACCTTGGTATTAAAAAAGTGTCTTGGTGTAATGTCCATAAAATTCGTAAAAAGAAAACGGTAGGGTCAATAACACTGATAACATCTAAGGGACATCTATACTTAACTTCATAATTATAAAAAATTAATACGAACTTTACTTTTATCCTTGTTCTAATTTGCTCATGTAGGTTATTGCATCCTATTCTAATTACGATGTTGTTTATTGTCGTTTAGTTATTTACTGGTGTACTTGTATATTGATGTCTTTTATTTGGTTTAATTATTTTATGATATTGCTTGTTTATAATGGATGCTAGTTCTTTTTGCAACCTAGTCTTATTTACTAAATGGTGCACCTAATTTACCTCTGCATCTAAAGCGGAGGCGTGGCTGGATTTTACTTAATGACTCACTCGAAAAGGTAAGGAAATCCTACGATTTGGGATTACTTAGTTCTCATGAACTAATGCATGATGTATCTATGGTTATTGTAGGTGTTCTGATGCTAAGCCTATGTTCAATGGGAGTAAAAGAGAAAGGGAGGAATACCTAAAACCTAGAATATTTCTAAACCCTAAACACTAAGGGGTTCATTTGTTTTGCATAAAAGACTTAACCAAATTAGACAAGGGAAAAAACTATAGAGGACGAGTAAAATATAAACTATGGTGAATGTAGGTGTCACATTAAATGAGGCCATGTGATGGTTACGTGGCTCCTCCACGTTGGCGTAGACTTAATATGCATACTAGTGTTTTGAAGCCATTCTTTTGCATGGTGAAGTCGTGGGAAGGGAGGGAGCTCCATTGTTGGGGATTTCATCGGAAGATACATGTTCTCAAATTTTACAAGGTTGTTCGAAAATGAAAAATAGGCATGCAACCAACTCTCTAGTTTTTAAAATCTAAATTTCATTTGTTTTGGTGATTTGGTGGAAGCATACTTGTAATGCTATTTTGGTTTTCATGGAAGGTTTCAACTTGGAGAAGCTTGCGAATGTGGGAAGTAAAAGGGACATCAATATACCACTTGGTAAATCCATATGCAAGGGCCTTTAGCCATATTTTTGGTCATTTATATGATGGGAGAGGTTATGGGGATTCTCTCTTTGTAAATTGTAATGGATTTCCATTTGGAAATTCCAGGGTTTAGGAAATGTAGTGAAGCTCTCACTATTTATGCATTTGGGGTTTTATGATTATGGCCCATTCGGGCATTTTGTAATGTGGTAACGATTGTGGACGAATCATGGTTTATTCTATGCGTTTTTATGTATTGGTCTCTGTATAATTCATTGCGTTTAAATCGTGGCTCTGTGTTTTTAATTTGGAGCTCTGTGTGTACAAGAGCATAGATGGAAATTGTGGTTTTAGTATTTGATTTTAGTTTGGAAAAATTGCTGCCGAGAGGACTATATTTATGTTAATGATAAGGGTTTTGAGTTATTAGTTCCATCGCTAGAAATGGAACTATGGTAATGTTGTTGACTATTCTTACCTGGGTGTGGATTATTCTGCGTATACACCCACGCTGTAACTTTTATGAAATGTAATGTAAATTGGGTTTTACCTTTGTATAAGTCTGACTATTAGTTTATGTTTGTTGTTTGTAAATTGCGTGTTTCTCTTCTGTAAAGTAGAAAAGGGAAAATCCCTAGCTCTATTATGCATTTAAATTTTTATGTTGTTTAATATAGTTATGATGCCATTCTTTTGTAGTACAACCCTATGGTTTTGAGGGTGGTTTTATTATAATGGTAACTTAGCATGTGTCTCAGGAGTGGTTGATATATTTGTATTTAAATCCTTTATAATATGAGAGGGATTCCAACCAATGCTTATGGGATTTGATAGTGGCTTATCATTATTTTTGTTTATTTTATTTAAATGGTTTATATAATCTCAGACAATGTTTATGGGACTCGATGGTGGGTTGGTTATCGTTAATTTTGGGATGTCGCGAATGTATTCCATACAACTCTTAAGAAGTTTCGATAGGGTGGAAGGGTGTCATTATACTTGGACTATGTTTAATTTATAGTTTATGTTTAAATTATTTCCTTTTAAGACACGTTAGCAGACTTTCAGCCAATGCTTGAGGAATGGTGGTTTTGTCATGATTTATCTATTTTTCGTAGATTATATATATATATATATTATGGGAAACACTAATAGGGAAATGTTTAGAATATTGTCCTATCCTTTTTACAGGATGGCTGGAAATATGTTATTTGTCGAAATTCATTAGTTGGTTGATATTGTGGATGACTGTATATTTTATTGAATTATTTTTAATGCTTTAAGCAGCGTATGCTGTGCATAATTTATGTTGGTTTGGTCACCAAGGGATTCGATACCTAGTTCACAATCATGTGTTTATCATTATTCTATCAAATGTTTGTTTAATGGACAGTTTATTTAATTGATAGTTATCATTTTTGTTATAGTTGTAAGCCCCTGCAAGTTTCTGTAATATTAGGCTTAGGAGTTTTAGTTTTTATCTATGTTTATAATTATGCGTGATAAATTTATATGAGTGATGTGTTTTTATTCTATTTTTAATAACAGATCCCCAACACTAGCTTTGCTTGGATGGAGCGAATGCTTGTTTTGAAAACATATTTCTTCCCTGTCTGTTAAAATGCTTTAACATTAAATTTATTTTGTTGCTGGGAGATATAGGGTTTCTAGGTGTGGATTCAATAAATTTTTATATATTTTGGAAAATTTTTGATCATTATATTGATCTGGACAAAATGTTAAATCTATTCTAAACCCTAAAACATCGTAGATGCTTGTAAAAATAATTTAACACAAACCTGATAAGAAATTATATTAAAATATTTATAAGAATTTGAACTGATATTATATCTTAACTAATAAAGAATCCTAAAACATTTATTCATAATGATGATAGGTGAATTAAAAATTCCAATACAAAAACTAATGGCTGTAATCCCAACCTATAAACTTAATCAAAATAGAGATGAGAGTTGAAATATAGGAAATCTCTTACCTCCAATTATGCAACTTGAAATGGATTAATAACCCTGCACACTTCAACACCCAAAATTAATAAAACACACTTTATTTATGACCTTAGGAATGATAACTAGATAGCCTTGGAGCTGCCATGTTCCTCCCAACCATGTCCTAAAAGAATTCTTGGTTCTCAATTGGATCCCCCTGAGCTGACTCCAACAAGCAAGAGATATATACCTACTAAGGGTGAGGTTGCTACTATTTGGAAATCAGGCTTTGTATTTTTAAAATGCTTGGTTTGGAAAATTCTCTCCAATCCCATCCAGGAATAATAATCAGATCCCCCAACCCTCATCTTGGATTTGTTCTTATAGCTAATATTTTGGGAAGAGGCCAACTGGTTTAACTTCAGTTAAATCAAGATTTTATTGTTTTCTTGAAAATTATTAAATTGGAGTCACAAGAATCTAAGGACCAAGACAAAAACTTACAATAGATTTCAGAGATCAATTTTATTCAGAAATGACATGAAATAGTGCAAAAGGACTTGCAACACTATATTTTCTTATCATTAATCAAAAGTAGTGATACAATGCAATCCAATGGCATAAAGAGCCATTTAATTCGAATCCCAAATAGGTCATTCAAATTCATTACATGATAGTGGCTTACTTGTGAGTTAAACACCACTCGACACATCAGTTAACCACTTAAATCCAGCTTAATTAACTCTAAAAGACTCAGAGGTAGTTTATACTGCATCTAATTGAATAGAACTCAACTTCATGCAACCAATGTAGGTGAGATGAAGTGAACTGATTCACTAAAATTAGGTGGAGGTGCCTTTAATAACTCCAGTTAACTACATTTAACCAAAAATAGGCAAAATTGTTAGAATATAATCCGTCGGGATTATAATATTGTAAATAAATAAATAAATAGTTAGTTGAATAGTTACATAGGAAGGTGAAAAGGTTGATGAAGCTCAACCATCACATGTAATATATAAATGTATGCATTAGCCATGAATAATAACAAATCGAGAGTTATACCTATCAGTGCTATCAGAGCGGGTTCCTGCCATAACTCCTGCTGTTAAATTTCAGTCCTGGCAGCTTGTATGCTTTCCAGTGCATTGCCAGACCTCCATTCTGCCCTTTGTCAATTCGTTTCAGAGCTTCCTACCCATCGCTAGTCTGCCCTCTGCTCTTCCTTCCTGCCAGTGCATTCATTATGTGCGTTTATTCTCTGCCAGAAAGATTGTGTTATACCTAACCCTAATTTGCAGCACCGCTACGTGTAAGAACGCTGGAGACATCCTTTGTTATTCATACTTGTGCTACCAATTTCCTATATGCCCAGTGGCCTGAGCTTGCCGTTGAACACCCTCTTTGCTGCTACGAACCCAATCTCTTCATCGTAAATGGTTTGAGCCTTGTGGAGTCGTCGGTTGCTTGCTGTTGTGTTGAATATTGTAGACTGCATCGTGAGGAGATAAATGGTACCTGAATCCCACGTATTTTTAAAATTTTGGTACTACGTATCATGGAGACCCTTTGCAATTGAAATCTAGAGCTGCGTTTTGTATACACTCAAATCTGGAGCTACGTTTTGTATACATTCAAATCTTGTACTGCATGCGTATACCTTGCATTGGAGACTGATGTATACCTTGCGTTGGAGACTGATATTTACTGCGTGCGTATACCTTGCGTTGAAGAGCTGTGTGGAGTACTAATTCAAGGAGCTGCATGGAGTACTGCGACCTATAATTGATCGTGAAGACTGCATGGAAAGAAAAACCCTAATTCACGTGAGTCCTAATCCTTTTTGTGTTCGTGACCTATCAATATCTGCATCTCCTTCGCGGTATCTTGGAAAATACCAATAGTCGAGTTATATTGTGATATCTTCATTGATAAGGATTTGGAGATAGAGTTGAGCTAAGATTGTGCATTGCTGCACGTATTGAACCATTGTTTCCATTATGCTTTTGAAAAATGTAGCTGTGTATTGTTGTTGCATGGAATCGAGATGGAAGTCGTCTTGCATGCAGTACTATGGATGGAACAATCGCAATATTTGATGTGATACGAGCCAAATTTCTCTACAATTTGGAGGGTCATTACATGCCTGTGAGATCCCTTGTTTTTTTCCCGTCTGTTCTAGGGTTTAAAGTTTGTTCTATCATTCGAAGGGCATTTCAAGTTCTAAGAATGTGGATGTGAAGACGTGATAAGTATATGCGTGGAGAGGCCTGCGTGGAGTCTGGAAACTTTTTATTCATGTTGCTGGTGTATACATGCTGCTGTCTACTTCCTAAAATGCTGGAAGGTGCATTTTGGATATATGAGACTGAACTTGTGGAGCTGCCTACGTATTGAGAAATCAAGCGAGCCTATGTTGCTACAGCCTGTTGAAGACCGATCTCAATATTCAAAAATTCTGAATACTAAGACTGATATATTGCATTGTGATACTGAGACTGATATATTGTGTTGTGACTGATATATCATATATTACTAGTGACTGATATATTTTGTATTGAAGAAGCCTGTAAACTTGCATTGTATTCACCTTGGCAGAGACTGTAGACCTGCAAGGTTATTGTTTTCCTATTTCTCTTTGTCATATTAAGTTCATTATTTTAAATTAAACTAACAGCTATAAAAGATGCAATCTTTGTCATCAATAGTTGGTGCCACTCTTTCTGGAAAAGATCATTCCAAAGGAGAAAGCAGCAAGAGAGGCAAAGGAAGAAACTTTAGAGGTAGAGGAGGTAGAAACAACTCCAACAAAAGATTAGATTTACAGTGCAAGCATTGTGGAAAGACTGGGCACACATCAGATCAGTGTTGGGATTCGTGGGACTCCATCAAAGACAAACATAACCAGAAGAAAGATGATAATAAAAACCAAGATGCTAGTAAATCTTCTGATTCTGCTCATTGTATTGTTGCACATTGTAATCTTGGAATTAATGAAATGACTTCACTTTCATATTACAAAGATTGTTGGTTGCTTGATACTGGTGCAACATCACACATGACATTTAGAAAAGACTGTTTTGAAGAACTTAATGAAACAATAGATGGCATAGTTTACTTTGCAGATAAGTCAAGTCTTAAACCAAAGGGAATGGGCACCATTCGACTGAAGATGCCTGGATTCCCTGATTTCTTGTTGAAGAACGTTCTCTATCTTCCAGAGTTGTAGAGAAGCCTACTGTCCTTGGTGGAGATTCGACAGTGAGGCCATTCCATCCACATGTTTGATGGAATCATAGAAATAAGAAATTCCTCTGACAACCAAGTCATCATGACTGGATACAAAGATGGGAAGCTGCTGAAGCTAAAGGGTTCATCTACAAGAGTTCAGAACTTTGCCTACCTCTCTCAGCATGGAGAAGGTAATTTGTCATCTAATTCATTGTGGCATGCAAGATTTGGTCATCTAAATTATAACAGTCTTCGTTTGTTGAGAAAGAATGGTGTATTTGGTTTGCCCACCATTCCCAAAGAGAAGAACAAATGTGATGCATGTATATTAGGGAAACATAGTAAGTTGCCATTCCATGAATCTAATTTCAGAGCAAGTAGGAAATTATAATTAGTACATTCTGATTTATGTGGCCCAATGCCAGCTCATTCAGCAAATGGGAATAAGTATTTTATGACATTTGTTGATGACTACTCAAGAATGTGCTAGATTTACTGTTTAAAGACAAAACCAGAAGCATTTCAAACATTCAAAGACTTTCATGCATTGATAGAAAAACAAGCACAATAAAAAATTGGTACACTTCGTACTAATAATGGGAAAGAATACACTTCAAATGCTTTTGAAGATTATTTTCGTCAACATGGAATTGCACATTAGACTACCGTTCCCTACAATCCTCAACAAAATGGTGTAGCAGAAAGAATGAATAGAACCATAATGAATATGGTTCGCTCAATGATGTTTTTCAAGAATGTAAAACTAATGTTTTGGGGTGATGCAGTAAAATGTGTAGCCTATTTGAGAAATAGAAGTCCCTCAAATGCTCTTGATAACAATACTCCACATGAAATGTGGTTTGGCCATCTCCCTTCAGTTAGGCATCTCAGATTTTTTGGTTCCACCTGTTATGCCTTGATTCCAAAGGAGCAAAGAC